>CM017567.1:25914132-26155118 GCA_007844125.1 Sinonovacula constricta
GGGACTACTTTTGTGACAGACGTCAAAACAAAGATGGCAGCTCGGATGACAGTTCACTACAGTACGATGCCTGTAAAACTTCAATTTGTGGCGGCTTTAAATTTAAATCATCCAATTTTAATTTACCCAGCGCAGCAGACACAGCTGTCAAACGATGCTATTGTTGATGTTTTGTGCGGACTACATTATATGCATATTCCTATTCCGACTTCCGGCGAACAAAACGATCGTGATTTCTGTTAGTATTGTTGCACCAGATACATCCGAGTGACGATTGTCCCGAGGATGGAATGACCCGAGAAGTTCCGATTGAGATACCGACGGCGGAGCTAATTACCCAGATGATGATATCACGTGACATCAAAAGTAACTGGTCACATGGTTGTCTTAGTTTACAAAAATATCTGACCTGGCAGCGTGGCACAGATAGAAAATGCATATTTGTTATGACGAACTTGGTGCTGTTCTCCATTTTTATACAGATATAAGGCATCAATAAACAACATAACGCGGGATCTTTTCAGGCAACAATAATTTATTTAATTCTATGAGAAAGAAATCTGGTCCAAACTATCGGATACCTCCTTTTAAAGTGTGTACTCAGAACGATGTCAGGAGAACAGATAAAACGTTATATAATACACAAACTACGTCTTTGGGGATTAGAAAACTGTCAACAATTGCAAGAAACCTTTCGAAGAAACTCTTATTTATGCCACCTGTTAGAAATTCCGCAATGAAAATAAAAGATATTTACTTTGATGTTTACATTTTAGAAAGAAAAATATTTTCTACTTTCAGTCTTTGTTCTCAATGTTTTAAAGTTTATTATTTTTATCTCCGGAAGTTAGCATACAATAAGGCAATTCTTTCTTAATCAGACAATGATTGCTTTTGAATCAAGTAAAACGAAAAATTGAAAAGACACAATCCGAGTCATCAAAGACTTTCGGCTGACATTTGAAAGAATTGTTTATCGAAATGAAGTGACTTTTTGTCATTTATATTCCTTTCTTCTTCTTATATTGATCAAAACAATAAAGGCTTATCAAAGATACCTCAATCCTTCTGGAAATAAGTCTGTCAATTTGGAATTAAAACTTCTGAAAAGTAAAGTTAGCTTATCACGTGACAGACATTAAGTGTTACGTACATATCTTAAGTGCCGACAGCTTTTCTTTGAAGAAATCAAAATTAAGTCCACAGCTTGATCTTTAAAACTGTTAATAGATAAATAATACATTCTTTAAATACTTCCTCACAATTGAATATGATATGTTTGGGAAGTAACGATTTGAGAAAGGGTTTTAAAGCTGTCCAAGCAAACGTCAGGAGAAGAAAAAAAAGTTTATATGGTAGGAACATTTTTACCTGAGCGCTTTCGACTTTTCAATTGTCATTACATGTGAGTCAAAACATAAATGCTATGGTCAACATTAAAACAGTATGACATCATATATTTGAAGATGAACAAATAACGTATTGACGGTGGTTCTACCCAGATATAATTTGGGGTCTTCCTCCACCAATAATTAGCAGTACGCCGCCAGTATGACAGTAATAGTGTCGGTGCGATGTAACAAAAACAAAACAAACAACAAACCAAAACAACAACAACAACTACAAATCAATAACCAATGTCTGGATCTTATGACATTTCTTAAAAATATCTCGAACGTATAAATTATTTGCCCATAATATCTCGATCCAGATAATATAAATCAAAGCGCTGAAAGCGTTGGAAGACTGGCGCGCCTGTTGAAAGCGTAGTTCCAAGGGAGTAATCAAGATGTCTTGAACGGCGAAATGCACATTAAGGAATTGGAAAGATTGCCGTTGATGGTCTTACATTGGCTGTCATAGGGGAGCAATGAATAAAAATAAGAATTTAATGTAACAAAACTTTGAAAAACATTTGAAGATGAACAAAAGAGAGGTGGAGAAGAACAAAAGAATCAAACTTTTCCTGCACAGATATCATTACTCGAAACATATGAAACTACGTGTATGTTCTTTTCGTTTGTACGTGACAGTCACTATCAACAACATTAGCAAAAAATCCAGTATATTCAGGGATTTTAACAGATCCAGATATTTGCATTTTGATGCAAGGAAAATTGAGGCTTTCCAGTTTTGACCTCACCTAAATCTTAGGTTGGGGGTCATTTTGATGCAGAAGCGCAGAATAAGTGGTCAAATTTTGCAAGAATAACCATAAATGTAGTATGTAAAGCATTTAAAAAATGAAGTAAATACTAATTGGACCCTTGTAAATATATGGAAATGAAGTTAAAGCAATTTTACAATTAGTTCGTGAACACATGATTTGACTTGTGTCAATCTGATCATGACCCCTTGAAAATTGTCAAAGAAATTCTCAACAAAAGTGAAAGCTATTGAAATCCCTGAGTATACAGTACCATGGTGATAACCATTAACCTGGCTGTTGTAATTGGTTCATGCAATAGAAGTACAGTGATTGTCAACAGTAGCACAGCATGAAGGTTACGTGAACGGTTGCGGTCATCAGTATTGTAATATATATGAACATATGTAACATACATTCCACCAATGGATGTCACTGCTTCCTTAATATTGCTTAGGAAACTCTCAATCCACAGAAGCTTACAAAAATGGCAACCCACGCTAGATTTTCCCGCAATTTTGGTCACGTGACTGATTTGTTTATAATCGTAGCGTCCTGTATTTAGGTCTAGATTTCAAGACAAAAAATGCCGAAGTCAGTTAGCTTATTAAACTAACAACACACCACAAACGTTACGAAAAATGCATTATCTGAAGTTAACGATAAAAAACCTTCTAGTTCTAATGCAGTTATGATCAGCTTCCGCCACAACTGAAGTAGTGTCAACAATGAAATGCACAAGGCCCACGTAACTTAAGAGACTGAAACAGTTACAATCCTAATTTTTACGTCGATCGCAACAATGCATTTACATAAATATTTGCCAACTTACTTACGGGCCTTGAAAGCTGAGCAGAAACTCGTTCAAAAGCACTCCGATCTATCCAAAATCGCGACCAACGCTATCTCCAATCTCCAAAGCAGTGATCTCCCCCTTTCAGTAAGGAGAATCTCTGCCACCACACAGAAATCCTTCCAGATCTGGAAGGATTTGATTTTTTTTTACTTTTATTTTTTGTTCAGTAAAATGACAATCGGAATGAATGTGTATGTTAGAAAAACGACTAATAATGGGTGAAAAAACAAATTCTAACGATAAAGAAAACAACAACAATGTATTTATCACTACAATCGTAACAACTCGGCCATTGCCGTCCTTTCGCCGAGGGCGAAATTTCAGTGTTACACCGGTTCAATGTAAACAATCAATGGATACTGTTGAAGAAATTCACAAAGTAATAACGGAGTTTTAATCCTCCATAAAAGCGAAACCCAAACAAATCGAGTGTCTGCAGTCTCTGTTGGCAGGCAAAGACGTCATAGCTAATCTGCCTGTTGGTTACTATCGTCACGTGATTTTGTATGATGGCAGTGGTTTAAGCGAGCGTAGCGATGTCGTAAACCCTGTGCGGAGTTTGCGCTATCTCCCGCTTGTCACGTGACTGATTTGTTTGTAATCGTTCTTTTAATATCCTTTCATATTTGTTCGAAAAACAACATTACATTGTTTCCTTGTTTTTATTTGTCGCATTTCCTTACAAAGGTTCGCATTCCTTCGTTATATTTGTGTTTTCTAAAAAACGCACTACTTCTTATGCCGCACAACTACTTGAATACGCTCTCGTGGTCGCAATGATACACCCGATGTTAAAAACCGCGCGTCGCTGAGTTCACAGCATCGTTACTTAAGACTGGCGCATGCGCACCAGTCTAAAAACTAGCGACATTTAGTCCCTTTCTCGAACTACTGACACTTAACTGTTACAATCGGAACTCCTCGGGTAATTCCGTCCTCGGGACACTGATTCGTGAATTATCCGAGGTGTTCCGATTGTTACCTGTTACACACACCGTTATGTTGTGCTTCGGCTACAGTTACCACAGTTGTCCCAAAAAATCACGTGCATTTTTTGAGCAGATCATACTCGTGTTGAATCTCCATCAGAAGCAGTGTCATTGTACCACCTTACAAAAATCAAATAATTTCGTTAATCTGTTCAAAATTTCATGTTAAATAAAGGTATAATTGCATGAACACCGTCCTAAATTTAAAAATAACATTTAATATCGTTCGGCTGCTATTCAGTAGTATTTTGGTGGTGGATTGTAGCGATTACTGTCCGCTGAAACGCACGTGGCCTGCGTGGAAAGCGTCTGATTAACGATTACTTACGAATATACCCGAATGTTTTAGATCGTTTCCGCCGAGCACCTGTCAAACCGAATTTTTCAAAGCGAAAAATGAAAATAAAACAACTAATTTAATTCTTGTTGATTATAGCATTGTTTAGTCTGTGTTCATACGTTATTTTAATTCTGCGACTCTAAACGACTCTAAATGATTTTTTTTAGGTCAGTGCAAGTTTTTTTTTCACCAACATTTCATTGCATTAAAACAATTTAATTTGATTAGTTTGATTCAAATCTTTGTGTGTCGTGTGTAAACTCCGTTTGTTGACATTTAAAAATCTGAATAAAGTAGTGAAAAAGTCCGAAACATAAAGTTACTTTTGATTTCGATTTCTTACACAAGAACAATATCTCTTTCTTGTATTATAACGCATATTTACAAGCTGACATGATTCCCATTAGTGACGCGGTATGTGTAAAACCTTACCCAATATATAATATTATACAACAATATTGCGTAAAACAGCGTAATGTAAAGAAAATGAAATGGGCCACGTCGGCAAGATCAAAGCAAGTGGTTGAGACTCAGCGGGCGATAATCTGTTTATATCACAAATGTACGTTCATATAAACTGATTAAGATTTCAGTGTGCCCTTTAATCCACGCTAATTGAGCTACTTCAAAGCGCCGACATAAACTTTGGACTGTTATGATTCTGTTTTACAAACATATGTCCGGTTTTCTTTCGTAGAAAATGGAACAGTAAAATGTAACACTGGTTTCAGTGGATGACACGACGTCACCACCGACGGCGAATACGACGGTCATCCATCAAAGAACGATAATGACGATGACGACGACGTAAGCAATGGAGACATTGACGACGCATACAACAATTGAAGCGGCTTCATCATCGAGAGCAATATGACAACCATTACTACTACCACTACCACTATCAATATCACTACTACTACCAGTTCCACTACCAGTTCCATTACTACTACCACTACCACTACCAGCTCCACTACCACTACTACTACCAGTTCCACTACAAGTTCCACTACTACTACCACTACTACTACCAGTTCCACTACAAGTTCCACTACTACTACCACTACTACTACCACTACTACTACCACTACTACTACCACTACTACTACCAGTTCCACTACAAGTTCCACTACCAGTTCCACTACTACTACCACTACTACTACCGCTACTACTACCACTACTACTACCAATACTACTACCACTACTACTACCACTACTACTACCGCTACTACTACCACTACTACTACCACTACCAGCTCCACTACCACTACTACTACCAGTTTCACTACCAGTTCCACTACCAGTTCCACTACTACTACCACTACCAGCTCCACTACCACTACTACTACCAGTTCCACTACCAGTTCCACTACCAGTTCCACTACAAGTTCCACTACCACTACTACTACCAGTTCCACTACAAGTTCCACTACTACTACCACTACTACTACCACTACTACTACCAGTTCCACTACAAGTTCCACTACCACTACTACTACCAGTTCCACTACAAGTTCCACTACCACTACTACTACCAGTTCCACTACAAGTTCCACTACTAGTACCACTACTACTACCACTACTACTACCAGTTCCACTACAAGTTCCACTACCACTACTACTACCAGTTCCACTACAAGTTCCACTACCAGTTCCACTACTACTACCACTACTACTACCACTACTACTACCACTACTACTACCAGTTTCACTACAAGTTCCACTACCAGTTCCACTACAAGTTCCACTACAAGTTCCACTACCACTACTACTACCAGTTCCACTACAAGTTCCACTACCACTACTACTACCAGTTCCACTACAAGTTCCACTACCACTACTACTACCAGTTCCACTACCAGTTCCACTACTACTACCACTACTACTACCAATACTACTACCACTACTACTACCAGTTCCACTACAAGTTCCACTACTACTACCACTACTACTACCACTACCAGCTCCACTACCACTACTACTACCAGTTTCACTACCAGTTCCACTACCAGTTCCACTACTACTACCACTACTACTACCAGTTCCACTACAAGTTCCACTACTACTACCACTACTACTACCACTACCATTACCACTACCAGTTCCACTACCATTACCACAACTACTACTACTACCAGTTCCACTACAAGTTCCACTACCACTACCACTACTACTACCAGTTCCACTACAAGTTCCACTACTACTACCACTACTACTACCACTACCATTACCACTACCAGTTCAACTACCATTACCACAACTACTACTACTACCAGTTCCACTACAAGTTCCACTACCACTACCACTACTACTACCAGTTCCACTACAAGTCCCACTACTACTACCACTACCATTACCACTACCATTACCACTACCAGTTCCACTACTACTACCACTACCAGTTCCACTACCAGTTCCACTACTACTACCACTACTACTACCACTACTACCACTACCAGTTCCACTACAAGTTCCACTACTACTACCACTACGACTACCATTACCACTACTACTACCAGTTCCACTACCATTACCACTACCACTACTACTATAAGTTCCACTACTACTACCACTACTACTACCACTACCATTACCACTACCATTACCACTACCACTACCATTACCACTACAAGTTCCACTACCATTACCACTTCCAGTTCCACTACCAGTTCCACTACCATTTCCACTACCACTACCAGTTCCACTACAAGTTCCACTACTACTACCACTACCATTACCACTACCAGTTCCACTACCAGTTCCGCTACTACTACCACTACTACTACCACTACTACTACCACTACTACCACTACCAGTTCCACTACAAGTTCCACTACTACTACCACTACGACTACCATTACCACTACTTCTACCAGTTCCACTACAAGTTCCACTACGACTACCATTACCACTACTACTACCATTACCACTACCATTACCACTACCAGTTCTACTACCAGTTCCACTACTACTACCACTAATACTACCACTACCACTACCATTACCACTACAAGTTCCACTACTACTACCACTACCAGTTCCACTACCAGTTCCACTACCAGTTCCACTACTACTACCACTACTACTACCACTACCATTACCACTTCCACTACCACTACCAGTTCCACTACAAGTTCCACTACTACTACCAGTTCCACTACAAGTTCCACTACAAGTTCCACAACTACTACCACTACCAGTTCCACTACCAGTTCCACTACCAGTTCCACTACTACTACCACTACTACTACCACTACCATTACCACTACTACTACCACTACCATTACCACTACCACTACCAGTTCCACTACCAGTTCCACTACCAGTTCCACTACTACTACCACTACTACTACCACTACCATTACCACTACTACTACCACTACCATTACCACTACCACTACCATTACCACTACCACTACCAGTTCCACTACCAGTTCCATTACCAGTTCCACTACTACTACCACTACTACTACCACTACCATTACCACTACTACTACCACTACCATTACCACTACCACTACCAGTTCCACTATCAGTTCCACTACCAGTTCCACTACCACTACCACTACTACTACCACTACCATTACCACTACTACTACCACTACCACTACCATTACCACCACTACCACCACTACCACTACCAGTTCCACGACTACTACCACTACCATTACCACTACTACTACCACTACCAGTTCCACTACTACTACCACTACCATTACCACTACTACTACCACTACTACTACCACTACCACTACCATTACCACTACTACTACCACTACAATTACCACTACAACTACCACTACTACTACCACTACCACTACCATTACCACTACTACTACCACTACCACTACCACTACCACTACCATTACCACTACTACTACCACTACCACTACCACTACCACTACTACTACTACTACCACTACTTCTACTACTACTACTACAACCATTACTACTAATACTACCACTACCACTACTACTACTACTACTACTACTACTACTACTTCTACCACTACTACTACAGCGACTACTACTACTACCATTACTTCTACTACTACTACTACTACTACTACTACTACTACTACTACTACCATTACCACCACTACTACTACTACCACTACTTCTACTACCACTACTACTACTACTACTACTACCACTACTATCACTACTACCACCGCTACTACTACTACTTCTACTACTACTACTACTACTACTACTACTACTACTACTACTACTTCTACTACTACCACAACTACCACTACTACTACGGCTACGACTACCACTACAACGACTACTACTACGACTACGATCACTACTACTATTACGACGATTACTACGACTACGATGACTACTACTACAGTTCTATTTCTATTTAACATGTTTCAACTTAATTATTCCCTTCCCCGTTCTATTCTCGTATTTGTCTTCTCTTCCTTACTTCTTTGTCGGTTTTATTTTTTCTGGAGAAAAAAATCTGACAGAAAGGTTTGCTTTTTCCTTGCAAATCCCTTTTAAAGTTTTCAAACTTCACTATCTTGCTTATTTTCATCTACATAAAACCCTTCAAAGACCGATGGAAACGGAGAACATTGGAGTTTCCTGTTTTATCCTTGGACACATCCAACCAACTGGAAGGAGTTATCAGAGTTAACAATTAGTTATACGTTCACCGGTTTCTTTGATCTGCCAGATTCTTATTTACTTCAATAGACGTGTCCAGTAGTATTTTATTTCGCACAATTTAGTCCGTATTTGATATTTCTAATGTTATCTCGACATGATAAAAGACAAATTAAGGAACCGGTGTCAAAAATAAACACTAGAGAGAATGTTTTACAAAGTTTCAAACATTGTACTTCGCTTTACGTTTTGTTTGTTGCTGCATGTGTTACTTTTGAAAGCGCAACTTGATGCCAAAGGATGTATGTCACTTGGTTTAGAATAAATATATTCAATTTTCAAGGTCATCAGCCACCTTACACATGAATGAAAGGCGTTACGCGAGTGTTAAATAAGTGTTAAGAAATGTTTGTGCTGCTAATTTGACAAATTTTGCCAACAACATGGTAGCGTTTATTTGTTTATACTTCCTTTTCATCAATAAATTAAAGTAAAATTAACCAAAACAGTTAAGTAAGTAAGGCATAAAGAAAACTACATTTGAAAGTGTTGCTTTTTGTCCGTTTTCTGATAGAACATATTTGAAAAGGACTTACTAAAAGTAACAAATTCCACATTCGACTCGTGTCAGTTTTTTAGGTTTGTCACAATTTTTGTGGTATTATTTTTCATACAAAAAATATAAATAAATATCACTTGAGTTATCAAAATCTATCGTTTAACTTGTTTTAGCTCAAAATCTATTGTTAAACTTGTTTTTGCTTTTTTTGAACTGTTTTAAGCGTTTAACTATGTATACATTTACAAGACCATAGCTGAAGCCCAACTTTTATAAATTAATTGAATGTACCCAATTATCGAACCAACAAATCAGACGCTAGCAACTTAAGCATCACTAATAACTGCGATTTGCTAAAATTAAATCAAATGCGCCATTATTCGACATACCTAATTTGTTCGTTTACCTTTAATAATAAAAATCCGCTAGTATTACTCAGCGAGAGGTAAATCGTAGCTTTTAAACCTCAACATTACAGCAGTTTGACCCGTCAGTGGAAAATTGTAAACACTTGGTATTGTGATCAAAGTGACGTAGTCCCACAGTATAGCTGTTGGTGTATATATAGAAGAGAGTCGCGTGCACTAGCCACAGTTTGTTCTGCTCTCGTAAAACGTACACAGCACCGTTTTAATGAACAGTGGAGGTTTAACTGGAGTGTTTGTCAAAGTTTTTAATGCAAACCGGATTTCTAAGTTAAGTGTTTGCTGTCAAAGTTTTAAAGAAATAAGAAGCAAGAAAGTGTTTAAATATTTAATTATGACTTGTTAGAGTATTTGAAACACAGTGAGATATTAATTGTAGGGGATTTTTATTTGTAATTGTATCTAAATTATTTATATTTATCGATAAAGCGATATATTTTGAACTGTTTAATGTGTGAATATAAAGAGAGAACATCAGACATATTTACATAAGGACGTCGTTCATTTAGCGGAAAGTTAGTTGTATTCATTTTCTGTGACGCGGTGAAAGAAGGTAGTACTGACACAAAACTACTCGTGCAAAACCTATGCATTGTTTCCCGTGATCTGAAAAGGATATTGTAGTGTGCGTTCTGTACATTATCCAACCGAGTAAATATAAAAGACGTTTAGTGCAATCAAACGAAAACAAACAAAAATACCAAGGTGCAACTCAACACCACGTTAACAGAGAAAAAAATCAACAGCACGTAATTTGAACTCTATTGTTATTGTTGTTGTTTTTTGTGAGAATATAAGAGAAAAACAAACGATCTTTTCTTAAGAGCAATAAACTAAACAGTGTGTTCATGAATGAATTTTAACAAGCGTTAATGCTTAAGTAGACAATGATAAGATCCAAGAATAAAATCGACTCCATGTCTGCAAAAGTAAATGTGTGTGGTACAATTGAACTCTTTTTAAATTCACATCCGACAGTTTGTTAACGTAGTGTCAATCATCGTCAAACGTCTAATCGTACTTGCTTATCCACGTGCAATAATGGCGCGCACGTGTTTGGTTCACGTGACAATTAGTCTGATTGTTTCGGAACTATTTATATTCCTACGCACCTACGGTGCTTCTACGCACTATATGGACAACAGTTCAGAAAGGCATGAATCCTTCTCGCATTTTCACACGCCGGAAGAGACCTGGGCGGATGTGGCCTTTCAGTACATCAGTTCGTTAGACTGTAACAACTCCGACGCCTTTTTCACAACAAGGCGAGAGTGTAAAGACCTTGTGACTATTTCCCGACAACAGATGAATGTTTACATCGCCTCCCCATCAATTTACGGTGACAAGTATGAAACCTTTTTACCCGACGAACCGCTCTCGCGGTCAGAAAGTCATGACGCCGTTGTGGCCGTTGATCCGTTTCCTCTGGCCAATTTCGGCCATCTAGTGCTTGTGTTTTATGTTGACAATAATGTTTCTCCAAACGATTGCTATCAAAACGAAGGAATAACTCTAGGTGAGTAGATTGTATAACAATGTGATGGCAAACTTATTTTAGTTAAGTATACGAATATCCGAATATCTGAATGGTTCAGATACAATGCACAAGATACAAGATACACAGATGTTTATTGACGTAGAAGTACTTACATGCACACTAAGGCCCGTATTCACCAACCATTCTTAATTCCAAGTCATGACTTAAGCCAGTCACAATTTTCATGCCAACAAAAATAAGTTTATTGATAAAGTTTTAATGTGATTTTAAGCTCAAAGTAGCAACTGTAAAGTGTCATGCAAAAATACCGACATGTAGCTAAATACAAATGAAGATATTGTGGATTGAAATTCATGACTTGAACAATTCTTACTTTAGAATAGATGGGGAAAACTGGCCGAAGTCTATGAAAACTTGGTGTAGCGGATGTCTGGAAGATTCAAAATGTATAAAAAAAACAACACTTCTGTTTAAAAAAATGATAAACACTTTTCTGTACATGAGAAAATATAACCAATTTATTATTAAAGCTGAAAAACTAAAAAAATGGATTTCAAATATCCTTCTATAAGTAAGTGTGCAAAGTTAAAATTAAGATGAGAAATATACATCACTACATGTATTACAACCCACGACATTGTCAAAGGTTCTACAATTCGACATTCTCTATAATCCGGACGTTGTTTCGGTCCGGTTTAGGGTGTTTTAACTGTAATTCTGTGGCTGTACCCCAACTGTCATGCTCGTGGCATGCAATATGTACTGCATACGTCTGCTAAAGCAATATTTAAACTAAAAGGCTTGTATAGAAGATTGATTGGTATTTCATAACGAACAACACACAAATGTCATTAATTATATTTCATAAACGCTTCTTGGGGTAAAACCTTTTTCCGTTTATGTATTGATTATCAAAGTTAGAAGAGCTTGTCTCTAAGGAATGTTTTTCTTTCGTATATCGATGCCCTTATCGATATCAATAAATAGAGCTTTTTTGCACTAATAAAGGCATCGCCACTTAAAATTAACCTAGATCCGAAACATGTAAAACATGTGAAATACTGTTATCTCGAAATATTTTACGTGTTCTATCTCGGCTCTATGTTAAAATCTGGAAGGCGTAAATGACTTTTGAGGAGATCAGAAAATGCTTAAAACAATCACGTTAAATACTTCTGAATTTTAATTGCTTTTAAAATATAAGTCTATAATTATAGTACTTTTTCCTCTTTCTCTCATGTCTCCTTCTTCCGAAGTCGTTCTCTATTTATAATTTGTCTCCCCACCCTCTCCACCCCTCTCCCATCTTGCTCTTTCTCTCCCTTTTCCATTCACCCTCTCTGTCTCTCTATGTCTCTCTCTGTCTCTCGCTCTCTCCGCCCATGTGTCATCATTTAAGTATGCAGTGGACAAAATTTGAGGCGTCAAACAATAACAGTGTAAACAATGAAGTCCCTGGGATTAATGGGGAATGGGGATGTAAGGTGTCGTGAGATAAGCCAATAAGCGGCGGTAGATGAAGCACACGACACATTTTCCACTACCCCATGCAACTGAACCCGAAGATATCACATTCTCATACAGGTATTAAACACCCTTTCATTTTTTTATTATTGATTACTTATTTGTTTGTTTTTCCTACAACTACATCGAATATGAAACAAGAAGTATGGATCGAGACACGACAGAAAATATTGCAAATCCAGTGAGGAGATTGATTTGGAGCCATACTATACGCCTGAGTCTGAACAATTCGTGCATAACGGGATAAGAGTTAAACGATAATAGGAGAGGAAATATTACACCTTTTCCACTGTAGCTCATACAACCGAAACTGAATAGATTCGAGACTAGTAAAAAACGACAGCTTTGTGAAAATGTATCGAACTATAACTTAAATATCTTAAAAGGATGAGAACCATTTGAAGACCTAGAAAAAAGATGGCCTTAATCTCTCTCTCTCTCTCTCTCTCTCTCTCTCTCTCTCTCTCTCACACTCTCTCTCTCTCTCTCTCTCTCTCTCTCTCTCTCTCTCTCTCTCTCTCTTTCTTCCCCCCTCTCTCTTCCCTCTTTCTCTCTCTTTCTTCTTCTTCTTCTTCTCTCTCTCTCTCTCACTCACTCACTCACTCTAATGCCACCTAATTGATTGTTGACACCTAAAATGATCCCGCGATTTTTAGTGCCTTACTTACATCCATGTAAAAGTACAGCATAACATGCCATTTTGACATTACAAAAATGTATTTCATGCTCACTCTGCACACGTAGCTTAGAAAACCACGTGACCACTTATGATTACACTACATGATCGCCCAGGTAATCAGTTCTGACGTCGATATTTATTTTAGCTTAAATCCACATCGTGCTAACATGTATTTATATTTTAAATTTGAAACGCTTTGTACTGTTTAACAATTGAAGCAATGCTATAAACATCTGTTACTTCAATTAAGGTTCAAGTTTATGTGGCTGTTATGCACAATTTCCCCCAGAACAGAGGAAATGGGATGTTGCGTGTATTAGATATAGGTAAACGGTCGGTACCACCTTTAAATAAATATGAATTGCGGATTTGGTTCTTACATGTGTCAGGTACATACGCTTAGCTCAGATAAAGCAAATTCAACCTTTGTTAGAAGATGTCTACGTTATGACGAATAATCCCGTGGGGCTATGGGCATTTTTTTATACTTTTTTTATTTTATTTTTAACACATTCCTATAAAATTAGCATGGGTCTGATTAACAAAGGATTTTCTGATGTCATTATCTTAACAACTCTAAACTTAAAGTTGAGACCTTGCTCAGGAAGCCGATAGGTCACATTTATATTAAGTTTAAAATATTGGATGGATGTAAGAAGGTGGGGCGGGGCTAGAGATTCTTGTCAGGTGTGGAAACTCTGATTGGTCATATTTACGATGGTGGGGGCGGGGCGAGAGAGTCTTGTCAAATGTGGAAACTCTGATTGGTAATATTTACGATGGTGGGGGCGGGGCGAGAGAGTCTTGTCAGATGTGGAAACTCTGATTGGTCATATTTACGATGGTGGGAGCGGGGCGAGAGAGTCTTGTCAGATATGGAAACTCTGATTGGTCATATTTACGATGGAGGGGGCGGGGCGAGAGAGTCTTGTCAGATATGCAAACTCTGATTGGTAATATTTACGATGGTGGGAGCGTGGCGAGAGAGTCTTGTCAGATATGCAAACTCTGATTGGTCATATTTACGATGGTGGGAGCGGGGCGAGAGAGTCTTGTCAGATATGCAAACTCTGATTGGTAATATTTACGATGGTGGGAGCGGGGCGAGAGAGTCTTGTCAGATATGCAAACTCTGGTTGGTAATATTTACGATGGTGGGGGCGGGGCTAGAGAGTCTTGTCAGATATGCAAACTCTGATTGGTCATATTTACGATGGTGGGAGCGGGGCGAGAGAGTCTTGTCAGATATGCAAACTCTGATTGGTCATATTTACGATGGTGGGAGCGGGGCGAGAGAGTCTTGTCAGATATGCAAACTCTGATTGGTCATATTTACGATGGTGGGAGCGGGGCGAGAGAGTCTTGTCAGATATGCAAACTCTGATTGGTAATATTTACGATGGTGGGAGCGGGGCGAGAGAGTCTTGTCAGATATGCAAACTCTGATTGGTAATATTTACGATGGTGGGGGCGGGGCGAGAGAGTCTTGTCAGATGTGGAAACTCTGATTGGTAATATTTACGATGGTGGGGGCGGGGCCAGAGAGTCTTGTCAGATGTGGAAACTGATTATTCATATTTACGATATTTGGTGATTTTCTTAGTTTTGCATATGCTGCGTATTTAATTAAACGGGTGAGTGTCTATTGACTATTTTATGTAATAATTAAAAATATGGTCTTAAAACTATAATGGCGGTCCATTGCAATGATAATGTGCCGTCTACCGAACAACCTGTTCTTAAAAGTATTGACGTGTTAAAGTGGCACGTTCTTACATACCATCTTGATAAAAACACAGCTTCGCGTGCCTACAATTTAAATTAACAATGTTCGATTAATCGAAAACATGATCTTCAATTTGTGTTATTCTAAACATGAAAAGACAGAACTACAGCAAAAAACACACGTTCGTTCAAGCAGCTATCATTAATTTTAATATTCCTCCCTTCGTGGGTCAAAGTAACAAGGTTTTCTAGAGTCATTAATTAAATTATAAATCGGATTGAACAGTCTATTTCGTTTGATCAGCGTATTGAATATTTACGCATGTCACAGCAAATATCAAAAGAGCCCGTGACAAAGCAATATAGTTTTCACGTTATGTTCTCCGATTTATCTTATAACAGCGCAAGCTGAGTTAATATGAATAAACCCTTTTCATGGTCATTCCGTGTTATTTGAATCCAATCTTGGTTAACCTGTTAACAACTACAAGATGCCAGAGACTCCGCAGTAAACAGGTCAGATGCTGATCAGAACGGGACCAGCAGGAGCTAGATGACCAGAATCTAAACAATTTGTCAAAATCTGATTCCTTACTGGCCAGCAGTGTAAGAGATGGCGGTGCCAACATTTTACAGAGCGTAACTTTACAGACCAACGGTAGATACTGCTATGTCATCGTTTGGTCGTAGTGATTTTACGTTCATTCATCGAATTTTATTTTCACCGCCTTTTTTGTCTCATTCATATATTTTAGTATTGGATATAATTTGGAACAGGTATATTGCGTTATGCTGGTAAACAGCCGCATATATTTTAAGTTTTATTAATAAGATAATATTTAACACTTTGGTTATTCTAACTTTAATTCTGTGTACCCTTGCATTCTGTTATGTCAATTCGTTGTCTTCGTCATTTCTGTTGTTGTTGTTGTTATTATTTTTGTTGATATTATTGTTGTTGATGTGTCTTTGTACCTACCAGGTATATACTACATGTATATGTTTTAAAAACGGTGATGGGTTCACTTTAACTACCATTTATACTGTCAGACTAGGAAAATGTAAAATTTCAAGTTTTAGTAATTTCAATTCGTCAAAAATTATAATTTTTGAATTATAGAAATCACAAACATTGTTGCTTCACCAGATACAAATAACCAATTTTCAAGATCTATAAACTATAAAAGATAGTATTTTAATCCATACGGCATTGTGATTTAACACAATTGTGCTTTTTAGCCAAAACATTAAAAAGAAAATATGAGATAGTGCTTCCCACTTACATACATTTGTCTGTTATTCCTGTTTATTTCACATTTGCTGGTTTTATCTTCATTAAAGAAGATTTATGTTCTTGCACTCACGTTTTCTCAGTTGTCATGAACAACGGATGCTCCCTTGTACCGGTCAGGTAGTTTATCTCAGTGGTCATGACAACGAATACTCCCCTGTACCGGTCAGGTAGTTTATCTCAGTGGTCATGACAACGAATACTCCCCTGTACCGGTCAGGTAGTTTATCTCAGTGGTCATGAACAACGAATACTCCCTTCTACAGGTCAGGTAGTTTATCTCAGTGGTCATGAACAACGAATACTCCCTTGTACGGGTCAGGTAGTTTATCTCAGTGGTCATGAACAACGAATACTCCCTTGTACCGGTCAGGTAGTTTATCTCAGTGGTCATGACAACGAATACTCCCCTGTACCGGTCAGGTAGTTTATCTCAGTGGTCATGAACAACAAATACTCCCTTGTACCGGTCAGGTAGTTTATCTCAGTGGTCATGAACAACGAATACCCCCTTGTACGGGTCAGGTAGTTTATCTCAGTGGTCATGAACAACGAATACTCCCTTGTACAGGTCAGGTAGTTTATCTCAGTGGTCATGAACAACGAATACTCCCTTGTACCGGTCAGGTAGTTTATCTCAGTGGTCTTGAACAACGGATACTCCCTTGTAAGGGTCAGGTAGTTTATCTCGGTGGTCTCGAACAACGAATACTCCCTTGTACCGGTCAGGTTGTTTATCTCGGTGGTCTCGAACAACGAATACTCCCTTGTACCGGTCAGGTAGTTTATCTCGGTGGTCTCGAACAACGAATACTCCCTTGTACCGGTCAGGTTGTTTATCTCGGTGGTCTCGAACAACGAATACTCCCTTGTACCGGTCAGGTTGTTTATCTCGGTGGTCATGAACAACGGATACTCCATTGTACCGGTCAGGTAGTTTATCTCGGTGGTCTCGAACAACGAATACTCCCTTGTACCGGTCAGGTAGTTTATCTCGGTGGTCTCGAACAACGAATACTCCCTTGTACCGGTCAGGTTGTTTGTCTCAGAGGTCATGAACAACGGATACTCCCTTGTACCAGTCTTGTAGTTTATCTCAGTGGTCGTGAACAACGGATACTCCCTTGAACCGGTCAGTTAGTTTATCTCAGTGGTCGTGAACCACGAATTCTCCCTTGTACCGGTCAGTTAGTTTATCTCAGTGGTCATGAACAACGGATACTCCCTTGTAAGGGTCAGGTAGTTTATCTCAATGGTCGTGAACCACGAATTCTCCCTTGTACCGGTCAGTTAGTTTATCTCAGTGGTCATGAACAACGGATACTCCCTTGTAAGGGTCAGGTAGTTTATCTCAATGGTCGTGAACAACGAATACTCCCTTGTACCGGTCAGGTAGTTTATCTCAGTGGTCATGAACAACAAATACTCCCCTGTACCGGTCAGGTAGTTTATCTCAGTGGTCATGAACAACGAATACTCCCTTGTACCGGTCATGTAGTTTATCTCAGTGGTCATGAACAACGAATACTCCCTTGTACCGGTCAGGTAGTTTATCTCAGTGGTCATGAACAACGAATACTCCCTTGTACCGGTCAGGTAGTTTATCTCAGTGGTCATGAACAACGAATACTCCCTTGTACCGGTCAGGTAGTTTATCTCAGTGGTCATGAACAACGAATACTCCCTTGTACCGGTAAGGTAGTTTATCTCAGTGGTCATGAACAACGAATACTCCCTTGTACCGGTCAGGTAGTTTATCTCAATGGTCATGAACAACGAATACTCCCTTGTACCGGTCAGGTAGTTTATCTCAGTGGTCATGAACAACAAATACTCCCTTGTACCGGTCAGGTAGTTTATCTCAGTGGTCATGAACAACGAATACTCCCTTGTACCGGTCAGGTAGTTTATCTAAGTGGTCATGAACAACGAATACTCCCTTGTACTGGTAAGGTAGTTTATCTCAGTGGTCATGAACAACGAATACTCCCTTGTACCGGTCAGGTAGTTTATCTCAGTGGTCATGAACAACGAATACTCCCTTGTACCGGTCAGGTAGTTTATCTCAGTGGCCTTGAACAACGAATACTCTCTTGTACCGGTCAGGTAGTTTATCTCAGTGGTCTTGAACAACGAATACTCCCTTGTACCGGTCAGGTAGTTTATCTCAGTGGTCATGAACAACGAATACTCCCTCGTACCGGTCAGGTAGTTTATCTCAGTGGTCATGAACAACGGATACTCCCTTGTACCGGTCAGGTAGTTTATCTCAGTGGTCATGAACAACGAATACTCCCCTATACCGGTCAGGTAGTTTATCTCAGTGGTCACTAACAACGGATTCTCCCTTGTACGGTTCAGGTAGTTTATCAATCGTACCTACTCGGCGATCTCCGGCAAGCTTCGGAGATAATGCCTCGTATGTAATTGTAGGAATACACCAGTTGGTGATTTGCCCCGGCGAATAACTTCTCATTGCATAATGTAAACAAAGATGGCTGACTTTTTAAAGTGCATGCAGAACGCTTTAGATATGATGGAGATGCAATACTCCTTGAAAGAAGAGCAGATTGCTTCGTTGAAGAATATTTTTAACTTAGTTGATACTGTATGTATATCACCAACAGGATTTGGTAAAAGTGTAATATACCAGTTATTACCCTGCATGCACTCGGATCACGCTTCGGTGATGTCTATATTCGAAGCTTGCCGGAGATCGCCGAGTAGATACGATTGCCGTTTTGGAAGTAGTTCGTCAATATGGCGGCGACAGCATTTTTTCCGAGGTGATTACGTAGAGGACGGAATTACCCGAGGAGTTCCGAGTGGTAGTTTATCTCACTTGTCTTGAACAATGAATACTCCCTTGTACCGGTCAGGTAGTTTATCTCAGATAGTTTAATGGAGTGTTATAATATATAATAATACTATTTTATGATATCGAAACTAAGCAACATTATCTGTTTAATAGACAGACACAATAGAGGAACAAATATTTGATGATAATTAATAAGTATAGATCTGCTTTAACAACATCGCACTTGCAGACCTCTGAAAGGAAAATCTTGAGAAATAAATAATAATTATAAGTTTAGGCTGTAACTGATAAGGGATATACAAAATTACAATGTAAATTACCAGGAAACATTGTCTTTTTAGAGAATCAAGGAGAAGAAGATAACAATTATAGAAATACATCTGACATGAGCGTGTGGTCAATGAATACTGAACAAATGAAACGACACAAAACGAAATCGAGTTTCGTATCTTTTCATCCAACTTATTGTATGTGTTCACTTTTCAGCAAACACGAATGTTGGATCCCAGTTACCACTAAACCAATCAATCAGGTGTGTTTGTAGCTTTTAATTGAAATTTACCTTACAGGAATTTCGGTACGGGAAACGACGTCATATCGGGAAACAACGTCACGTCAACAAACATTAAATAACAAAACAAATAATCAAACTCTACAGGTCGACTATTTAATAAAACAAATAAATACATATGGTTTTAGCAGCAGTATCGAACTTGAACATATTGCCCTTTTATAACAGTAGACTCCAGAAAGTAAAGACTTGCAGCCCATCAGACACTGAACGTGTGGGTTCGAGTCGCGGCACGAGATTAAGTTAGAGAGGTCTTAAAGCTGGCTGGCAGTGGACCGTTGGTTCTACCCAGACATTCATCTGGGGTCTTTCTTCGCCCAATAATAGCTCTGCTCGCAAAAAGGACCTTACAAGGTGGGATGTAACAAAAAGTCGAAAGAAACATTACTAAGATTTATAAGTTAAGATTTTTAAAATTACGTTTCATTTCCTTCACAAGTATTGTTATATTGAAAGAACCTTCCTTTAATGTTGGTCAATATATGTAATCAGATTATCCCAACAGACCTGTTTAAGATTAAGTAAATACCTCCTGTGGCTCAGTCTCAATCAACTGTACTTAAGACGGTTTTTATTCATTCATTTAATTAGCAATAATACAGGTTATAAAAGTTTATTTGTTTTTGTGTCGTTGTTCATGGAGGTATATTTGCATTTTGAAGAAATTTAAGTTTTCACATATCCATAGGAAGGTTGGTGTCAAATTTTGTAGCATATTGCCTATTAAGTTTAAGTCGTTCAAGTATAATTAATGTCTTAAAGGGTTTCAAACACGTGTATTTGTGTGTATTTCAATCTTCCAAATGCAATTATAAATGTTAAAATGTTAAATGTGAAAAAAATTGTTTTTAAATTTATGAAGTTCTTCTAGAATTCTATAAATTAAAAAATATATATTTATTAACATTTATTACAAAAAATGTTATCGCCGACAAACAAATTTAAGTTCAATATTAATAACATTTTTGTTGATTTGAAAAGTATTTAACTCATTAACATGATGTTATTGCAAAACACACGAATATTCGTACTGGGATATGTAGAAAGATATACTTTCCCCCCTTAATAATAATAATAATAATAATAATAATAATAATAATGATAATATTTAATAATAATTATTAATGATTATTTTATAATAAATTGTCACGTGAAGTGATTACAACAGTAACAGTGCAATGTAAAATGATTTTACTGTTTATATTGGTGTGTATGCAGTTTGTTCAATTCTCTCAATAAAATACTTATATTTTTGTGCAATTTAAACATAAAAATAAAACTTGATCCAAACATGTAGTATGCCTTTAATGTGGTATCCGACGCACAGCCTTTATACAAATAAAACGTTCAAGTGTGCGTGCTTGATGCATACTCTTGACCTTAACTGTGGCGATTTATATTGTTACTGTGCACAGTGACTATAGGCCTACAACTTCTTTATTGATTTTATTAATCGTTATGCAACAGTGGTGACGGTAGTTATCAGTGTGATAAATTAATTATAATTTCAGTCATGTGTTTTTATGATCTCGTGGATCTACATTGTCGGATACCCACGCTCGACTATTCCGTTTTACTAGATTCGTCGAACGTGGGTTTATTGATAAATTTTCTGTCGTCTTATCGAAATGAATATAATAAGCCAATCACAATACTGCTTACAAAATCCATACTTTTCTGTGTGGAGACTAGAAGTATAACAATGGCTGTGCCATTTTGACAAGTCCGTCGAAACAATGAAAGAAGAAGCTTTATCATTGCACTGAAATCTTCAGATTATGAAGCGGCCAATGAAATATCATTACGAGAACCAGCGAAAAGTGAACTAAATATCCCACGGGCAATAAAAGGAGAGAGACGGAATGGATCGGTCGTGGGTGTCCGACGATGGATCCCTTAGTACATGTACCTAACATTCGTCGTTTGGTTCGAAAGCAATCATGCTGCGTATGCGTAGATAGTTAGGGATCGCACATGAAGAAATTTAAGTTTATTTTGTGTACAAATCTTAAACACCAACAACCACGCAACTTGAAGGTGTTTTTTTTTTTAATTCATCATGTCTTTCTTTTTTGCCTTCCATGTTGCCTTACAAAGTTTCGAATGTTACCTTTAAGTGTACTTACTTTGCCTTCTGCGCTACTGTCGTTGCTTATGTGAAGCGCCGCCATCTGACTCAGGTCGCAATTTGAAAACGGACTCCTCTTTATACGGGTATGATATTTCATCCGGAAAATGGTGGATAAGCACATTGCGTTTACCACTAAAATTCATGAATCGGATAATAGCTCGAATGCAAGGATAGAATTCCTCCAAGGATAGACTGTACTTTCTACTCTTTGAAATGGAAAACCTCGGGTATATTTGGCCATTCCGATCATAAATCAAGAAGCGAAATTGCCCTAAAGGTTTACAGTGGAGCCAAAAGTGTAAAAAATGAATTAAATTATAATTAAATCATAGACTTGCGATTGTCATTGTGTTGACGTTTGAAGTTTAAATCGTAAATTTATTTGTATGAGTGAAAAGATTGAAAATAATTTAATGCTGCACATTATGTGCACATTATTATGGACAATCAGGCTTACATATCAAATGCACTAGTCGTTAGCATTGTGTTTTTTTAAGATTGTATGTCATGTTTGTGCAGTACATAGAAGAACGTGGTTATAATTCAGGCGAAGTCATGTTTTCACACAAACAATTACAAAGCCTGATAAAACGAAAGGTCCAGTAATATGGACGTTCCTTATTTTCGAACCGCTGATTGTATAAAGTGCTACCTCATTCTATACTTAATGGATCTTCTTATTCTCTATCAAGATATAGTGCACACCTACAAACTTTTCGTTCAACCAATCATTTCTAACATCGAATTCTCTTGAGATATTGTAAACTTACAAATATTCGGGACAACCAATTACTTACAATGTTTCTTTGTACATTTATCCTACATTTTATTCATGGTTGGAATTACCTTTTATTATTGAAACACCTTTTTGCAGTTGTGTATTTCCTACTATATATTTTTCGTATTTTGACGCCGGTCACTTGAACTGAGGAAAGTAATTGACATTTATCTCAACACTGACGAATTCTGCTAGTAATCTGTTCATCAAATTTATTTTGTAACTAGAAAAACTCATTATTTGTAACCACATGACATGATCATCCCGATTCCAGCTCTGATGTTTATTTTTAGCTGAAATCGTCATCGTGCTTATTTATAATAATGCGATAACAAGCGATATATTTCACGATTTGTAGTATCTTACACTTTAGGTAATGTTTTAAACAGTGTTTACTTCAACTAAAGTATAAGTTGATGCAGCAGTTAAACACATATTTCACAGAACAGAGCCAAGATGTTGTTACATGTATTAGATATAGACAAACTTTCACATCTTTAATACAGCGCATGCGCGGGTAAACGTCATGACTATATATACATATCTCATTCGTAAACAGTACTCAGATTGTGTCTCCAAAGTAACGCAATAATTAAATAATTATAATACTTGTATTGTCCGTATCTGCGTGTCACAAAATATAAGCCGCTCTACTTCTCTTCTTGGCATCTTCCCATTGCAAGGTTCTCCGGGTTTTTCCCACATCTTATATCAACAAAGGCTAAAAGATGGTATTCGACAGTTTACCTACATCAAATTGTCCGTAACAATACTTTCCCACCGTTTGGGGGAATTAAGGCATAATTTCTGCATAAACTCATACTTTAGTCTAGTTAATTACGATTTTGAACACTACCTATATTGTAAGCTATATTAATTGCGCCAAAAAGCACTCTAAATAGTAATTCTTTCTAAGTCTATAATAAGCTCAATAGTGATTACTGCTGAAAATAGATATCGATGTCAGAGCGTAAACTTATGATTCGCTGTTCACAAAGATCTAGAGCACCAATGAACAGCATTTTGCAGGACCTTTTCAGGTAAAAAATACTGATTTGGTTATTGCAGAAAAATATCGTTGGTCCAAACTGTCGTACACCACCTTTGAAGGTGTTACCCAGCAGTTTGCTTACATCCAAATCATACAATATCTTGCTCTTGTTTTGAAGTATTCGGGCATAATTTATGGATAAACTCATAATTCTGTCAAAGTAAGGACGTTTTTAAACACTATCCCAATTGTTATAAATTGTGTAAAAAATCTAAATGTCAATTCTTTTCCCATTTATAAATAAACACGATGAGCAATCTTGCTAAAATTTGAAACAGACGCCAGAGCTCTTCATTCCCGTCCTCTCAAAAGTAAGTGGTCAAATGGTTTTCTTAGTTTGGAAAGTTGCAAGGTGTCTTAGATAGGAACTACATGGTAATGACGAGTGGAAGTTTAGCTTCACCTTTCACATAGATGTAGCACATCAGTAAACAACATATCGCGGTTTTTTTTTACAGGTAACTATAATTTATTTGGTTGTTTGAAAATAAAAAATTGGGACCAAACTGTCGGATAATAACTTTCATCATTCAAAATCAGTTCCCATCACTAAATCTAAAATATAAAAAAAAGAACTGTTAGTTTCTCTACCCTTCCCATATTTGAATTGACAGGGAAATATTTAAGCATGATATCGCCATTTCATCGGCGACCACTATCCTTGTTAAGTCAACTCAGTGTAAGCCGGTACACCTTAAAGAGGCGGCGTGTCTATATATCGGCGCTTTGAAGTTCTATCGTTTGTTTATCAAGGGCCTGTCACTTCGTCTAATCCGATTATTTCATTATAAAGTTCTTTAATCTATGTTTGTTCCGTTCACAGCCAGTCAGTATGTCCGTCTATATGTATGTATCAAGATACACCTTGCAAAAAAAATCATGAACCCGCAAGTTAAACGATCCCGGAAAGAGTATTGTAATGTTAAACGTCTGACTTTGTTGTTTTTTTTAAACTTAAATTAGTTAGGTTTATACTTAAATAAGAGGGAATAAATAGACTTTCCCGCAGTTTGAATGATCCGGGCATCGTTTTTATTTCAATGATAGGGTGATATATACCCTATCATTGAAATAAACACGATATATATATATATATATATATATATATATATATATATATATATATATATATATATATATATATATATATATATATATATATATATATATATATATATATATATATATATATATATATTGTAAATTGACGATTTTGAATAAAGCCAAATGTTAGATGGTACACATTGTGGAGAAAAATAAACGCTCTAAATGTTCTGTCTATCCAAATCTTTTAATAAGCAGGATAGGAAATAGTTCTGCTAAAATAATCATCAACGTTAGAGCGAATCGCCCAGATGATGTGATAACGTGATTATAAAAGGAAGTGGTCACATGGATTTCTTAAGTTAAAAACAACTGCAGTGTGGCTAATGTATGAAATACATGCTTGTTATAACTAGTATGGCTGGGATTTGCTTCACTTAAAAGAACGATGTAAGATTGCATTTGGCGGGATCTCTTCAGGCAACAATAATTCCAGTGGTTGTTGGTTAAAAAATGTCCCAACTCTCGGATACTACTGTCAAGATAAGCTAATACTTGCTTGGAATAGTGGTAGCCTATCAATCTGTTTTTAATCCGTTCGGATACCGAAGTGTTTTAGATCAAACTAATGCGCTTACTGATCCGAGAAAACGAGGGGGGTCTAAATAAATACATCGCAGTGTTCTAATAGAGATAAATGCCTTTTCAATGAATTATCGATAGAATAAATGGAGAAATAATGCAATCACAAATTAGACACAAATAGCAGACACAAATCGCACCTCTCCCGCCATTGATAAAAGGGATTTAGAGAGGGAAATCGATTATTGGTCTACAAGTGTTTCTTAATTAATCACACCGCGGCTCCCTTTGATGTTTCGTTTCCCTGTATACACTTTGTGGCGGCTGACTTTAAAACTATACATACAAGCTAGAGGGGGGAAATCCTACGTGTGTTAATTGGTCGCAAATTGAAAAGAGATTGACGATTGGTTATTTTTCTTCGTGGCTTCAAAGTGCTATCGTTTGTTTGTCCACTTCTGCCAGATGTGTTTAGGAAGGAAGGATTCTCTCCAGGGTGGTCCATGGTACGTTTCATTTGAGGGTCCTGTCCAAAAGATGGTTCACTTGTTCAAATTAAAGAAACTATGAGAAAAATGCACAAAAACACTGAAGGTCTTGTCCCAAATATGGCTCACTTGCACAAACTAAAGAAAATGTGGAAAATATGGAAAATACGCATGAAACGTGAAACAAGTATAAACTACACTGAAAGATCCTTTAAAATAAACTGAAAACTTTCTTATATAAACCGTCTTTACTCATTTGAGTATATGTTTGTATTTGATGTTACATCTACTATCTTAGAACAACAAAGTTGTATTCTTGTCACATCTAGAAAAAAGATTCTTTTGACCAAGTTTACTTTTGTGTTGAATTTTACCGAAACACGTTTATTAGTCACAAAAGTCGGACATGGATTTTAGGAATTGCTGTCAGTTGTATGAAAAAGAAATCAATTTAAACCTAAATATACTTGAGACGACAGAAATGCTTCATAATTACTTTTACAGAAGCGTTATTTTTTCAATTCCACACGCTTTAAGCAATTTTAGTCTGGACAACACTCTTATTAACGAAGCTTTGCAGTTGCCCAATGGTAAGCCGGTAGTTCAAATATTCACAATAATGTCTGGGCGACCATTAGCCATTATTGTAGCATCGCGATGCATTTATCATATCTAAGTTAATATAATATTTTTACATGTACAAATACGGACCCGAACTAATATTGAACTGAAGACATGCGCACTCAACACAATAAGCAATGGAGACAAAAATGTCCGACGTACATCGCATCACTGATGTAGTGTGACTGAGCGTGACCTAGCGTGACAATGCGTGATCAAGTTGATTATACGATCACGCTATCAGTAAGATCATCGCGACGATAAGCTGACTGCACTAAACGATTAAACTGCTCGGAACGATTATCCGTTACGTTTGTTTTTAGGGGAGTATGCGTAGAATTTGTGGTATTTCTGATTCAATTCTAGCGAGAATTTTTCGTGCGTGATCGAAACGTTTAGTTTTTACGTGAAGTCCAGGATAATAAATCTCTTTAACCGTTGGCTATTAGATTTTAGGGGTTGTAAAAAAATTGTAAATCGTTAGCAATCAGATTTTAGCGGTTGTTAAAATGCATACATCTCTCGAATTGATTTTGCTACCTTTTAAGGCCATTTTCTCTTTTTTTCTGATTTCATTTCCAATCTAACGATAATGCTACATTTGTAACCTAGGTTATGCTTTAAGTTTTCAGCCGTTGACAAATCGCCAAACATGTATTGACATGTTATAAATACCTTTCCGCGATTAGTATTTGTGATTTTTATGAAAGGGTTCCACATTATGCTATTAAGTATATAAGTTATATGAAAACATCAAGCCGATATTTTAAATTTCATGTAGGGACAGTTAAATTCTTGATAGTTAGACAAAAATAATAAGATCTTGAAGCATGCAACCCATGCTGAGACTTTTTTTAAGGCATTAAACAATATATATTGGAATTAAATGCGCAGCATATAAATATAAAAATGATTTTTAACATTTTTATTAATGTTAATCTGTTAGCCTATTTGAAAGGAAATTATACCACTAACAACATTTAACGAATATTGTATGCTGCGATCCGGGTTTGAATCACCGGGCCTTCTGTACATTCGGCTGACGCTCTACCGACTGAGCTACAAGGTCCGGGTTTCTTCACTTTCATGCAGAACTTTATATACAACTATTATTTGCACTGTGTGTACATCCATCGTCAAAACCAGGATCTAGTTGTTTACTTGAACCACCACCACAATTGTAAAAAGACAAGCCTGCTACACTGAGGTCCAAACATATAGATACCGCTCATTAAACAATCTGTAGAGGTTATGTTCATCTTTTCATCTTTATCTCTCGTACACATTTATCAGACAGCGGTCATCTTGGAAAGTTACGATATGAGAACCTCAGAAAGGGTGGTACACGACTTTGTGTCGATTATTTCAGATCAGGCAACTCCCTTCTCATCTTTCTTTCTTTTTACAAGGGCGGATCTATGGTTTTTCGTGATTTTTCTCTCAAAATGTAAGATACGAGGAAGAAGCATGTTTGAACGAGCACACTCTATGGTTACTGCGTATATCACCCGTAGATGACATTTATTATGTATAAAGGCACGACATTACCCTTAAGAAAACATAATAGAATGTTTTTGGTAGCTAATTTGGTAAACATTTGCAACTATGAGGTCCAGGTCGTGCTTCCCAGTGAAAAATATTATTTCCGGAATGCCAGAGATAAGTTCTGATGTGTACATGTATATACGTTAACCATTTTTATTGTACGTATACAGTATATTTTATGTAAAGTGTGTTTCGGGAACTTTTAGATGGTGGGTGGGTGGTTGGGCGGCGGCCTTAATCCGTTACTGTTTAATGTCACAATAATTTTTCTGCTTCATTAATTTCATTGTTTATGTATTGTCATATCCCTGCACCATTCTTCTGACATCCTCTTATTTTCTTCTCCTGTCCGTCTTCTATTTCCTTTTCTCCATAATAGAAATATTCATCGTAAATATTCTTTGCCATCGCCGTTATTCGCTACAATTTATTTTAAGGTGGTATCCGACACTATCTGTCAGAAAAAAAAGCGCCAGAAATTTATCAAAACTTTGTTGAAAGCTTTTTGTTGTTGTTCTGTCACAGAAAAAAACAAACATTAGAAGACCCGTCTGTGAATGTGCATTATAGAAAAATCTAGCTATTGTTCGTGACACAAAGTCAATAAGACATCGTAACCATCTGCGCGTCTAAAATTTAATCTCGCAAAAATAGCAAGTACTGAGGTTAAGAAAATCAAACCATTATTTTTTTGCTTATTTTTATACCTTTCTTTATCTAATATCAACACTTTGTTCTCTTTCCAGAAAATTACCAATGCATGTCGTTAGCGTTACGTCGACGGTGTAAAAACGCATTAGAACGTCGTTACAGACGGCGGAACTTTGCCAAACGGTGTGAGATTAATTTTTTACCTATCGTGAAAGTCGCTACATCAGATTCCACGCCATCGGAGGCGTTTCCATCGCAACGGGAAAACCACCTGGAATGCCGCTCAAATTTGGCGGGTTACGGAAAGTGCCCGGATCTTCGAACCGTGGAAGAGACTGCGGAATTGATATGCAACCCGATCAGGGATAACACTCAGCGATGTTCGACTACTCATGAAATAGTTCATACGAGTTGTCGCATGTTCGAGATTTGCGATCAGGCGGTGCTCATTTCTGGCGGATGGAACCGGCAAACGACAGGTACCCGGCATCTCCGGAACGTGGAGTTGTTCTACTGGATGTTGCGAGAGAACGGGTTTAAGAAACGAAACATAAAGATCTTCTTCGCCAATGGCGCAAGAGGTGTTCGAAGTAAGTTTTAAAAAAAAATACATGAACTACTTTAAAATTTATTTGATGTTGTCTATTATCATTTATGTCGTATGCTCTTCAGCCCTCTACTTCTCATCCTTCCCAACATCTGCATTGTTAACATCGTCAATATCAGTGCGCTTTTCGTTGGCAGTTAACCAGTATATTTCTTAAACATTATCGCTTAAAATTTACGGGTCTGTATCATGAATAATACGCGAATACCATTGTGTGGGAAATTGTTTTCTGCGTACGCCATACATGTGGATTATAAACGTATCCCTGTTCTAAGTGCATATTCGTACTGGGCAGGACTTTCACGATCTATCCCCGTTTGACGATAAAATATTCGTTGCTTACATAAGAAACGTGTATATTCAGCATTACTAGGAATGCTCCTTTGATTTACAGATTTTACACAAAAATCGCTTGTTATGTTACTTTTCTCACAAATTTCTGTCTCAGTTGCTAAGATAACTGACCGAAAGGCGCCAGAATAGTAAGTATGCAGTGATCAAAATCATTAAATCTAAAGAATACGGTGAGTTAAATATTGTCGATTGAAAGAAGTGTGATAAAATACAAATGTCGTTTCTCACCATTAATATTTATTTATCAGCTCGTTTTCGGCACATCAAAGTAACGTACATTAAGTAAAACACTTTACGTTACTGGTGACGATCTATAAAAAGGTGTAAACATGTGTGATTTAATATTTATACTAATTCTAACTTAAAAGTGACACGGTCATATTCACATTTTTTATTTTTCTACAAAACAAAACTTAAGCAAGACAGATAATTGATACGATTATTACGGTTTCTCTGATTATTGAATATTGAAAGGTCCAGGTTTTGTCGTCTTTAAAGTGCGAGAATCAATCACGTTGCAACGGTTTTCAAATATTTTATCCATTCAAGGCTCAATAATGTAATGTAGCTCCGATCTGCGCATGCGGGAATATACGATTTTGGTTTTGTCAGTTCTCTTTATCCTTTATCCATGCTAATATAAATAGTGAGGTTTTCATAATAGAAAAAAATAATTCTCCCAACACCGATTATATCAACTGTATTTTTTGTAATTTGTGTATCTTTTAAAAAATAATTTACGTTTTACCTACCTTAATATTAGTTCTGTCACCTAGTTGATAACTATTTTCATATATTGTGTGCATTGAATAAGTTAATTGTTGAATTTATTTCTTTTTACGAGGCTCGTTTTGTCAGATGAATTAAGTACTATTCCATTTAGACAATGTCTCGATTTGCAAATGGTTTTCATAGCAATATATCCATATTTACAATTAAGTGACATGGTTTGACTTTTATCAGAACATGATATTTTTACAATTAAAAACAGGTTAACTGTTCCCAGAACATTGCTTATACAGCCGTATGTGAGCTAGTGTCTTTATTATTGAGCACGACTGTCGAATATATTCACTAAGTGCCTCTTCACTACCCATGTCCTCGGTTATTACAGTAGTTATTCACCTGGTTAAGCAGTGAACTTTAACACCCAATGATCAAAGTCGGCGTTTAGCCATTTCTCTTTGATCGTGATGAATTCGAAACTACCGTTGTGATATTTGTATGTTGGTAATTGTAAAGTTTAATCTACATGCTTTCGCCGATAGTAATGGATTTTGTCGCGTTTTGTATATGCGATACAGGTGTAAATAATCTAATGTACCTTTTTTCTTTGTCGATTGATTTCAAACGGAATGACCTGATTTGTGACTTTTTTTATTTTTTTTAACGCTAAATTCAATTTTAATGTTGTTATCTTACGTTATTTACACGAATAATTGACCAATTTGTAATAACGACGAAAACGACGGTGATGGTGATGAAAACGACAACGGCAGCGACGACGAAATTGACGAAGATGATGACAATGATGGTTGTTATGGTGATGAATGACATGTTTATGATGATGGTGATGATGATGATAACGATAATAATAATGATGCTGGTGGTGATGGTAATGATGATGGTGGTGATAGTGATTCTGATAGTGATAACGGTGAGTACTACGAAAAAAATAAAAACGACCACGATGGTGACAGCGACATGATAAGAAAGACAAGAAGGAGAATCGAGAATGAGTAAAGCGCTGTCATTCTCTCACCAGAGGGCGTGCTACACAAGTTTCGCTTACACCTCTGTCAACGCCGGGAAAAGTAGTTCTCATACACGTGATATTCTATCGTCACATGTCGCAAAATAGTTCCCCGAAAATTTGGGTTAAAATATATCTTAAACATTGTTCTAAAAATATAAAAATACCCATTTTCATTTTAAGTAAAATATACAGAGATCAAAATAATCTCACGAGCATTTTATTCATTATTTATATTTTGTACAAGAATCTTGTACACCGGGCGTTGACAGAGGTGTAAGCGAAACTTGTGTAGCACGACCTCTGGTGAGAGAATGAAGCGCTGTAGAAGGATCAGCAATTGCAATCACGTTTTTTCATTCACAAACTCAGTACGAGCAGAAATGCAATCAATCATTTTTACACAAAAAGGTATTCAAACAACCCTAATTAGCACGTGTATGACCCTGTATACATGGGGGTTAAGACCACATGACGGATCAGAGCGGGTTTTACTGACCTGCTAAGTGAACCGTACTCATTGCATTATGGGACTTGTTTGTTCCGTGGCGGGATAGTTCGTACTAATTCGTACTAATGTAAGACGAGACAAATATCGGAAAGGAAACCTAACACGAACATGTAAGAAAAGTTAGCAAGTGCGATTTTGTAAATGAACACATTTTTTATTACTTATTTTGAAGAATATTTTGTCATATTGTGTTTTGTTCCTAACATATATCATTAATGTTGCGTCCTGTTGTAGTACGTGCTGGTGTGAGATGAGACACTAAACAATTCTTAGGAAAGGAAAGTTCAGTGCGAAACCGTAAGAAAAGTCAGCAAGTCAGATGGTGTAAATGAAACTGATATTTATTCTTCATTTTCTGTAGTTAAAAAAAATGTCAACAAGTGTAATATTGTAACTTGAACCATTTATTTTCTAGAACTGATGCCATCTTTTGCTTGATTCATTAAATAGATAATACCTGGTTATTTACATTGTAATATAGTGTTGCGTTCGACCCTGACATCCTAAACAGATATTTATTATAATTTAGGACTCCTGAAAGTACGATGTTGTTTCTGAAACAGATGTTTATTACAAATATTCCCGAATGTCTGTCCGCTATTGGTTCTATGTACTGAAAGATATTGTTGCAAAATTACTGATGTTCTGAACAAAAATGATTCTATGCATGTCCAATTTTCAAACGACCTGGGGAGTTTTCGTCGTAAATGACCACTTCGAAATACTTATAGTAATTTAACATCTAAATGTTAGTTATCATTAATCAAAAATCAAATTTGAACTTTTCATCATCATCATCATCTTCTTTTCTATTCATTCTTCTTTCTTTTCATCTTCTTTTTCTTCTTCTTTGTATTCCTCTCTGTCTTATTATCATTATTATTTTAGGGGGTTGGGGTAGGACAGATATTCTTTCATGATCTGCTGTAATACACACACTTAACCGTCGTGGCCGTTGTAGTGTGTTGTTAACGTCTCGGTCGTTGTTCTGCAAATGCTCTGCAATGATACAACGCCATCTGCAGGCTGTCTGCGATAATACAATAGTACCAGCCGATCTAGGCAATTCCGTAACTCCCTTTTAGCACTTGTGAACACCCAAAAACATCTCCCTACCCCCCCCCCCCCCCCCCCAAACGTCAGTATTAAGCAAAGCAAATCCAGAGACTCTAAAACGTTAAAACGTGGGTTGCAATTGTTGGAAATGTTATATAATCAATAACAGCCAGGCAAGTATATATCATATATAATATCGATAAACATCGATAAAGACAAAGTGAAGGTAAGAAACTCTTTCTGGGATGTCATAGTTGAGTTTAGTGTGATTCTTTCCTTGTTACTAACTTGCAAGTATTCTGTACTGCTTAAGACTATTAAAATTACAGCAGATAAATCCCAATCTTTATATTAGACATATTTTGATAGTACCCTCTATCAAACAGAGACGGAGAAAAATCAACCACACGCAAAGTGCATCAACACGAAATTACCGTCGACAGTGTACCTTAAAGACAAACGCAGCACTAACGTCAGTTATGAATTGTTCTTTTTATGATGCATATAATTGTCTGAGGACAGCTCATCCTCGCAGTAACATGCACGGCAAAATGGCTGAATAAAATAATTAAAAAGTAAAAAGAAAATACATAAACAAAAAACAACAACAAAACAAACAAACACCCCCCCCCCCAAAAAAAAAAACAACAACAACAAACAACAACAACCCAACAACAACAAACATACAATAAATTAATGACAAATGCGAGATTCGAGCTGACATCGCCATCTTACACGGCACGTCACTTCTCGACCTGCATGGCTCAGCTAACACAGATATTCAGTCCGACAAATAAATATTATCATTGCATTAACATGAATTTATCCACATCTGTTTTACCTAAACAACAGGATGGTCTAACCCTGGAGTTCTCAGAGGTCACGGTTGAGCAATACAGGTATGATCAAAAGGTAAACAAAGAAAAAATACAAAATCCACACATTGACAACAGCAGGAGAAGCACCCACCACAACAATGACAGCCCCGCAACAGACGCTACAACTCCTATAAATATTTTGTCCCTGAACTTTCATATAGTTCAGTACCGGACGCCTGTTTCAATATTTATAACGCCTGGCTTCTCTGTTTAAGTTCCAGGAGAACACCCGCACCAAGTACTTCCGGCCGCCTTGAAGCACGCGTTCCGCTTCCACGTGCAGACCATGTGCCAGACAATGCACTGCGTGGACTCACTTGTTCTCTATATGAACTCACCCACAAAGACGGACGGAACGTCACTGCTCTGGGACGTTAACGGTGACGGAATGGTAAGTTAGCATAATGTTAAAGTCAATACGCATTTGATTGATAAAGGAAGTGTTTGTGTGTGTGTGTGTGTGTGTGTGTGCGTGCGTGCGTGCGTGCGTGTGTGCGTGTGCGTGCGTGTGTGTGTGTGTCAGGCGCGTATCTGGGCCGTTTTTGAAGTAACGCACAATTACAAGGGAAATTACCTTTTTACTAATATATTCGGTTCTTTACTAACGAGTAACAGGTAAAATGCAAGGAACTTAACGCAAAATATGAAGACTAAAATCCTGACGTGTATAAGTTTAATCATTTTAATCTTTTTCAACTTGATTGGTGTAGCAATAAGATTTTATAACATAGAATTACGGAAATAAAATATATAATTCCTTACTCGGGTTAGGCATCGACTTTCTTAGTGTTTTTGGTACTTTTCGATTTTCGATTTTTCGAACTGAGGTTACGCACGTGCGTAAAGTGCGTAATGGCAGAACCGCGCCTGGTGTGTGTCGTGTGTGTGGTGTGTGTGGTGTGTGCGTGTCTCTCTGTGTGTGTGTTTTAATGTTTTTGGTACTGATGTTTTGTTGTTTCTGCTGCTCTTGTAGTTTTTGTTTGTTCGCCTATTCTGAGCAGAAATGGGTGACTCAGGCCACTGGACTTAAGTGTCGGATATGTAGACAAACAAAATCTGTGCAAGCTAAAGAGAATGTTTAACTTAACAGAAAGTTCTGTTGTTGTTTTTTCGCAACCTGTAAGTCTGCATGTCATAGCCCTAACGAACCCGTTTGAAATACCAGGCAACCTTACCTTGACCAGCGGCAACATTGGAATTAGTGGATTCTTTGGCAGTTTATAAACACCAACAACAAATAAACAGACACACTTTTAAACTTATCCTAATGGCGGAAAATGCAAGTGATCCGTACATGTCCGACTAATAACATGCACGACCTCCCTAAAATCTCTATTGGGCAGACGACACTACCATAAAATGTGGACTGTATTTAAAACAGATAGCAATTTATTTATGGGTTTTTTAAACTTTGTTGACAACTTCTGTAATTACTCTATTTTGGTACATTTTCTCACTTTTATTACAATGCACACATATCTTTGCATCAACAGATGAAATACAGACGACCGTTTGAGTAAATTAACAATGGCAACCAGCAAACAAAACGTCCGTGCAATTACAAGTCTAAGCTTTCGATGTTCTGTGATCTTTTCCTTTAACGAGAACATCAAAGTTGTTATAGTTTGATGAAACAAAAGCCTGGTCATAAATCAAATTTGTTGGCTTCTATTTAAACTGAAGAAGTCCATTACTGGTTGTTTTATCCGAGAACGTTTTCCCACACTTGGGAAACGAAAAAGGTGTGGACGCGTCCATTATGCTCAAAGAAACCCCGGCTTATTGCCAGTGACGTATCTGTTGTTGTGAACTCCCATTGCCCGTTTGATGGTGAAGAAGCTGAGATTGACTCGAGCTTTGATTTTCCGATTGTCGCATCGCCAAAGGATGCCCACTTTAAACCTAATGGTTTCCCTTATCATTATTAAAAATACATTGTTTTATATTATTTCCCGTCTTTTTTGTTCCCGTCTTTTTTGTTTGTTTACAAATCGCTTTTAACACTCGCCGACCCCAGCCATGCCCTTTTAAACAAACACGCGCGCCGTCTGGGTTCCTTTGGTTAAAAAAGAAAAGTTAAAAGGTTTAAAACAAATGGCGACTATTTCGTCCTTTAGAAAACAAAGGAGTGTTCTTTCTAGTCTTTTTCGTTTTAATTGATAAGAAATTACAATTGAATTTAAATAGCTTATTCCTTTTAAGATAACATTAACTTTTACAACGAACTGTTAACTGTTACTGTTTGTTTTTCTTTAATGGTGAATGTTGTTCACCGAAGAAAATCGTTGTTTTCACACACTGTAAAAGCAAAGCCCGCGTTTGTACATCATTAAGCGTGCACTTACCTTTGTTTTGTGACTGTAAAAGGACATTGTTCAAATATAACTTATCTTTATTACTGTGGTTTCTGTAATAATATTTAATCAATGGTGATCCTAGCCTTTAAAATCGCCGATTTTAACGATTTTTTTAAGAAATCCTGACATTCAAAAATAACAACAGCAGCAGCAGCAACAACATTAATTGTATTATATTTTTAAGCGATTAATCGGGCCATAGTCAACATCGTGGTGACATATTGTCATGATTAATTCTGTCAAGTGCAAAACTTGTTGATAAGCCCATAAGATGTAAGTATCCAGTATGCCCCTTTCGAAAAAGAGGTCACTTTTTGCTGATGTCGGTCCGTCATTCGATCTATCGTTCGGTCGGTCATTCGGTCCATCCGTCGGTCGGTCAGTCGGTCGTACTTTCGTCCGATCGATTGGTAGATCACACTTTGTTTTCGGACGAAAGCATCAGTCAGTCGCACAAAGGTCATTGTGAACTTGAACACGACTTTTTGTTTCCGGTCCATTAAGGAGAAGGCATAATCTCACAATCCTTAAACTTAGAAGGGACAAATGTCATGGGACAAATGTCATGGCAGGAATATAACTAACTTTACAGGTCAATGTCACAGAGACATCTAAATGGGGTGACTTGAATGTCTTAGTGACCTTCAATGCGAGTCTAGTTACATACCAATAACTAGATATTGTCTCAATATAAGTTTCTTAAAATAAGAAGTGGGGATTGGTTAAGATGGGTAGAAGACTAAGATTGTTGTTTAGGTCAGTGGCGCAATGTCAAGGTTTTCAACGTGACTATAAATAAACACGATAGGGTTCTCGGCTATCGACGTCAGGGCTTATTATCGGCTTGATCATGTAATGTGATCTGAAAAGTAAGAGGTCACGTGGTTAAAAAAAAAAGCTAACTGTGCACGGTTGCTCGGAAATGAAGTTGTGTAATGACAAGTGGGGTGGTATGCTGTACATTTTCCCTGGATATAGGACACCAATAAATAACATTTAGCGGGATCTTTTCAGGTAACAATATTTTCAGGCTGCATGAGAGAATAAAAAGTTGGTCCAACCTGTCGGACACTATCTTTAGGTAAGACCACACATTGTCCCACAGATAGTTACTCTCTGAACACTGGTTCTACCCACGAAGTGCGCAGTCGAGAGGGATTGTGATAAGTTAAAAAACAACGTGATACCCAATAGATTTAAACTTAACCATGTTACAATTGTGTTCTCAGGCGGAGGACGACGAACAGTACACCATAGACGAGCTGCAATCTGACCTCGCCAACTGTATGGCGAGGAAAGTCCACCTGGTGATCGATCAGAGCTACTCCGGGGAGGTGGCTCACGTGTTCAAGAACTCGGACGCACACAAGAACGTGATAGTGTTTGCCAGTGGTCGGGACCATGAATACGCCTACAATGACGATTATACGATACATTGGGTGGAGGCCAACCATAAAAGGGACTGCACGCGACAAGTCCATGAGGTATCATTTTAATAATAAGAAGCAATATAAAATGTATGCTATTTGTCAATTAACATGTTAAGGTAACAATACATGTTGAGTAAGTCTTAGCAACAGTAAGTCCAGATACAGCGGTAGCATGTTCAGATACAGTGGTAGCAAGTTTAGATACAGCGGTAGCAAGTTCAGATCCCAGCGGTAGCATGTTCAGATACAGCGGTAGCAAGTTCAGATACAGCGGTAGCAAGTTTAGATACAGCGGTAGCAAGTTCAGTAACAGCGGTAGCAAGTTCAGATCCCAGCGGTAGCATGTTCAGATACAGCGGTAGCAAGTTCAGATACAGCTGTAGCAAGTTCAGATACAGCGGTAGCAAGTTCAGATACAGCGGTAGCATGTTCAGATACAGCGGTAGCAAGTTCAGATACAGCGGTAGCAAGTTCAGATACAGCTGTAGCAAGTTCAGATCCCAGCGGTAGCATGTTCAGATACAGCGGTAGCAAGTTAAGATACAGCGGTAGCAAGTTCAGATCCCAGCGGTAGCAAGTTCAGATCCCAGCGGTAGCATGTTCAGATACAGCAGTAGCATGTTCAGATACAGCGGTAGCAAGTTTGGATACAGCGATAGGCTGATAAGGACCTTTTAAGTTTTGCCTTAACTTGATCATTTCGTGCTAAGAGGTTAGATTTGATAATACGAAAAACTTTGTATTGTACGGAACCCCTGATGATGAATAAGACCGAATTGTCGTAAATGGCGAAGAGGTACAATGAATTACATATACTTAAACAATGATAAAGAGAAAAATAACAGTTTCTCAGAACGCAGCCAGTTTCGTACTACACATGAAATGGAATTGAAAAAAATATTAACACAAAAATCTTAGTTAAGACCTATGTGAATTTTATATACTCGTTATTATTTTCATATATAGTTGACATTTTGTTTTCTTTTTACCTAATGTGTAAATGTTTGGACCGCTCTTTTCTCGTCGTATCTTCAATGATTATTTAAATGAATATTTAAAACTATTGATATTTATCCCCTGTTTCTCAATTTTAGCACAGCACAAACGAAATCAAGAGCTCTTCTCCCATAATGCGTGAAGGAAGCCAGGGCGCAATTAAATCGACAATCTTCGGCGCACCCTGCGATGTCACGCCGGAATTTACCGACCAAGAACTTCGGGACAACTACCTAGGTTGTCAGAATCTTCCGACTGCCGAATGGCTGAAATATTTGACCAGTTCTAAAAGTAAAAGCAGCAGTAGAGGAGATTAGCGATCATGCAAAGTGCCGAATGATGCCGATGAAAAGTTGTTGTCTGCAAATTTAAATGAACGCGTAAAAACTGAACGATCGTGTTTATGTCGGCATACAGATCTGTGATAATGAGTCGAACTACTCAAGGCGAGAATTACTTTCAGTTTCAGTGCGTTTTAAGCGTTTATTCTTAATTTATTCGACTCATGTTAATCGAGGAATAGTGTTCGGAATAAACAACGTGACCACATCGGCAGTCTTGTTGTGGCGTCCCGAACTTGTTGCACGTGTTTGTGCAAAATAGGCTTGCTGGACGTCATGTGATATGACATTCGTAACACCTTGTACAATTTCGCTCATAGTCGAACTGATTGCGGAGATGGTCGGACTTCGCCGATTGCATAGATATTGTGCATATTTACTTGTGTTTGTGTTAAAACAATAACAAAACAGAAATGTGGTCGAATAACCTAAACAGAAGACTCCGTGACATTAAAATATGTGAGAGTGAAATTTGACTTTTGTTCGAGATTTTCAGAGAAAGACACCAGTTAAGAGCTGTTGTTGTTCGGTGCTTTGTAGTTTTAACATTTGATGTGAAAAAGTTGGAAATGGCCGCGTGACATTTAATTAGATACAAACTAATGATCATGTATGCTTTAAGCATAGTTTAAATGTTAAATGTTTGGAACTGTATTCAAATGTACTTTATGTTGTTCTATTATAAAACACGCAATTTAATAAAAACTGTCCAACGTGCGTCCAACATGCAGGTGTATGGTTCGACAAAAGTTATTGTTTTTGTGTAATAGATAAACTGATATAAAATAAGTTGTACAATAGTAATTCCTTTGTTGTCTAAACTTATGTTTATATTACTGCAAGGCATCCACACTGGTTTGGCAGGCAATAACACTGGTTTGGCAGGCAACAACACTGGTTTGTTCATGAACTATTTTTTTATACGTGAACAAATCTGATTTTGTGCCGGTTTAACGGTGTGCAAAATTTGTACTCTAACTTATATTTTCAAATGAAGCATATTTTTAAAACTATATTGACTGACGTAATCATGTTGATGCTGTCAACTCCACTATTTATATAATTTATGTCGTGGTATATGGAAACTTCTGCATAGTTTAAAGGAACAATTTGACATCAAGCTGTGAATTTTAACATATGTGGACGCGACGACAAGAAGTTGAAATTTCAGTAAGACTTATTGAAAATAAAATAAAACATTTGATGTTTTCCTGTATCGCATTTTGCATATCCTTGTTTGTTTTGATGAAAATATTTATAGTCACCCTCGATGACAATGATACGCCGTTTGTTGTTACACAGTTAGTTCGTAGACTTTTAAATAAAATAAAACAAACCATTTCAATTACGAACATGAAATCTGAAATCAGAGTAAAATTTGTTTAACAAAAAAATCGAACAAACAATACTCAATATAATAAAGGTCTAATTCTAATAAAAGTATTTTGTAAAACATGAAATTGTGCAAGGTCCTGACAGCGTAAACGTTTTCTAATTACATGCTTCTCAGATTAGTTAAAAAGCAACAAGAATCTCTTTGAAGCATGCCGATCACAGATTAGCGCTTTTTTTGCGCATAGAAAAGAAGAAAACTTTATCAATCATGTTTAGATCGTTTTAACCAGATGTTCATATACTATTTGTGGACAAATTTTAAAAGTCATAATCATTCTATCCTTGTTGGAAAGCATCTTTGGATTAGAATTTCCATTAAACACGGCTCCAAACTTTATAAGAATATGTTACAATGTATTTCCTAAACGGGCCTTTCCATACATGTTCTTATCAAAAATGTTATACGATATGTGAAAACAGTCGAACGTCGATACTTCTATCATATCTGAGGTGTGACATTAACATGTGACATTTCCCGTGAAATGCAAGAATATTCTAGAGAGATTAATCTGTATTGTCTGCTTTTAATGGGGCGGCCGGCGGATATAAATGTAGAAAGAGAACGTACATGACACGTGTGCATGCATGTACACATTTTAAGTGTTTTATATGGGTGGGAGTGGTTTCAAGCGGATATGTATAACTTCGATGAAAAATTGCATATTCGCACTTAATATACATTAGTCCTTTAATCCGTCATATTGCAACATAAACGTCCCTGCTCTTGCATCTGTGTTGATGCCTAGAAGAAAGATTTTACTTTCCAATATTCTGCTCTATTTCAAGTGATATTGAACTTTGTAGAATGTAGATTTGTGCTATAAAGATGTTATACGTCTCGTGACTGTGACTGTGACGTCATTGATGTTATTGGCACTGCCGGTCAAGATTTTCGTGACTGTTATGCCACTGTATCGTTTACTGCTTTGGTCTGTGCAAAAGGAATAAAACTATTGCAAATATTTTGTTTGTGTTTATTATTTCGATTCTTCACACAAATTGAAGAACACATTAATCAAGTCAGTTAATGTTGTTGTTTTTTTCTCAAGTTTATTAATGAACGTAATACGGATGGTAGCTATATTTAGTACCAACAGCAAAATGATGATAATGATGTTGGGGAATGCCGACGATACTTGAAGGAGGTGGCGACAAAATATAAAAGATGGTTTCCGACTGTAAATAATGCGCATAGAACGTCAACGTCATCTCAGTGTTTTGCATTACGCATAGTCAAGTCATTCGAGTTTTATTACAACTTCCATATTATGACAATATAATGACAATATATACACTATGAAAAACATCGTTCTTGAGCAGTTTTTGTACCAAAATGTATCGTGATATTCTATTGTGAAAATCCCAGTAAGACAAGTGAAAGGGCGTCTGTTATTGGTTTAAAGGTGATATCCGACAGCTTGAGCGAAAATATTTTCATTAAACATTTTCAAAAACTATTGCTACCTTAACAGATCTCACAAAGTGCTGTTTATTTATGCCCTACACATGTCTGAAAAGTGAACCATACCGCCTCAATCGTCTTTACAAACACGTGTTTCTTATCTCAGCCACGCTGCACAGTTAGCTATTTTTTAAACTAAGAAAGCCACGTGACCACTATGTTTTAGCTCGTTCACGTCATCCGCTGTGACATCGATGTCTGTTTTCAGCAGGAATCCCAATCCCTCTTATTTATCGATTTGAATTACCGAGTTTTACTGCCCTACAATTGAGATTCTGGTAAAAATCGTCAAAGCTTAGACTGAAGCTTTTGCAGAAATTATGCACAAATATCCCAAACCGAAGTAAGATATAGTTACATATATTAGATACAGGTAAACTGTCGGGTAAAACCTTTAAAAGGTCAGAATCTTGTCTCTTATACCCGAGGTTACTCGTTCGAACCCTGTGTGCTGTCGTTTTATCTTTTTTTAAATAAAAAAGTACGTTTGATTAGCAGATTAGAACTTTAATTTATTTAAAAACACACGAGTATCTTGTCATTTTGCGAATTTCGGTAACTGGTAAAAAAGAAGACAAACTAAAGAACATGACTGTTTTAAAGCAGTTATATGACTTTTTATTAAACTAAGGACACATGTCGTTGATTAACCGCGTTAACGGATAATGAAGTCATCTGTTTCATGTCACTGAAAAGGGACGATCTATCATTGGATATTTAACTCATCACTTATAAATTGTTCACACCATTACCTTCTTGTAGTAAATCATAATCACTTAATAATGCTTGCTTGATAATCATCTGGCTTTGTTTCCGTCCGGAGAACAAAAAATCGCCATTTAAACTAAAAAACAACAACTTTGACATGCAATGTGTAGAAGAATCTAAGTAAAAAAAACCTATCACTTAATATCAGTGGACTGTTTCAAAGAGAAGTGTATAAAAACAACAACAACAACATAGTTTTCGCACGACGTCCATATTTGTTATCCAGGATTTACCTTTCAAGGTGGCTATTTCAAAGCTACCGTTCACGTGTACAGTTCCCTTTGACTCCTAGATCAAAGGCTTGCCGCCTTTTGATATAGGCATATGAGAGGCGGTATTTTCCATATCGGATAGAGGGGCAAAGGAGCGAGATGCTGTAACTATACATACAAGATTAACTTTGATGGTCACGAATTGTTTGAAATCAAAGTCCTGCTAAGTAAAAACGGCGCGGACTAAATTCAGGTGTAAGATTTCTGAAGGTTTAATCTAGGTGATCTCCAATTAATGACAAACAGCACGAGACAGTCGTGAGATTTATGGATTTCATTGGAGAACAAGGTAGCTCGACGTACTATGGGGAGTTGATACGATTTTCGCCCATATAAAATGACCATTAAACAAGCTATATCCCTTTGATTTATATATCAATCGAAAGGTCCTTTTGAAGCAGGATGATATAATTTGTTATCTTAAAGTGACACTGTAATATTATCGTTAAAAGACAGGAGTGAGGATTGGTTTAGACCAGTTAAACATTGCGACACAATGCGCAGCTCTACGGAGCATTCGCGGTTTAAATAATGTTAACATTATACTGTCAAATTATAAATGAATATGTAACCAACTTGATAACAAAATTTGACAAATTCGTTTGATGTTATTAATTTAAAGACGAGAAGGAAAAACGTGCAACAAATCATGTATGTTAAAATGAATGTATTAATTACACTTCTATGGTAAAAAAGAAATTACAGCTCACAACTACATAAATTTGTCCTTGCAATTTTAAATTAATTGGCTAAGACTGTAACAGGAATAATGAAAAAATAGTAAACTTACAGGAAATCAGTGTTTTTGTAGTAAAATTGTTCAAGACAAGTTCATATATGACAAGTTTGATCGACCTTGTGGCGATATACCGCTGGCTTGAACGTGAAGGAGTGATGTCACTTTAAACAATGCCGGACGAGATTCTGTTTTATTTACTAAACACACTTACATTGTATTTTTGTCAAAAGCAGTATTAAAACGACATGTTACAGCTGTTCTGTTCCCCATAAGTTGCATGCGAATTAGTAGGGGAAATAGCTTAGTGTGTTTTATAGTTTCAAATATATGGTCATCTGTATCAAGTAGCAATATGGATTATGTATCCACGGGTACGCCCCCCACCCCCATCCCCTTAATTGTAAAAATAATATTGTCCATGAATGAAATTCTGTCAAGCATCTGAAATACAGAAACGCTTTTTAGATGCCAACATTCTTCTTGTGTCAGCATCAAACGCACCCCCCACACACACCACCGACCCCGTAACACACTTCCGGTACCTTTGGTTCTCGCTTAGTTTGACGTCTCCCGTCATCCTTAGAAAAAGCAGTTATAATAGACTTTCTTTGTCGCCGAGAATACAAACAATTTGGATTCAAGAAAATGTTCTAGCAGTTTTTGAAATGCAGGGCTCAATGTGACTGCTACATTTCAAAAGCTTTCTAAAGGCGCATGCCCCAATCCCCTTTCTTGTACGGCTAGCACCTCCGGTGCTCGCTCAATTAGACTCCCACACACCCCATGAGATTTTTCCTGGGTCCACCCCTGATGTGTCCGCACAATGTTTGAAAGTCTCGACAAAGCGATTTTTACATCTAACGGAAAATCAACTTTTTTGTAAAATTATTAAAAAAAAAGAAGATAATTATTTGAATTAACAACGTTCAATATTATATGTAGATGTCAATTCAGTAGAGTAGCTGTCTGTACCAGAATACGCAGATGCGTACACATTGTCCCAAAAGAATTAAAAGATTAAAAAGATTCGATTTGGAATAAACATCTTACCTTACCCTAGTATGAGAAAGATGCATGTTTATTGCGATCAAGTTGCTTACCCTATTTACAGCATGAAAAAAGGATGTAAAATTGCTAAATCGATTTAGTAACTTTTTTGTAGCTCCATTTATTTAGTAAAGTCTTGCACTCTTTGCATATTATTTCAACCAGAGCTTCTTAGATAATTCGTCATTTTGACGATCACTGTAGTATTATGTATGAACTCATTAAGAGGATCACCTCGGAAGTGGGACACTTTAAAGAGGAACCACAGGTGTCCCTCTTAGCACGGTGTTTCTGTATCCGGTAGAGGAATTTGTACCTAACAGCAACTTTTTGTTAATCGTTTACCACTTCATTTTTATGTCACATATACTATGGTTACAGAAAAACATTCATAATTTTTCTAAGGATCACGTACTCATCGCTACATGATGACGTACTAGTCGTTACGTCATAGACATTGTCACTTGTTTATTCCACCTGCTGGCTAACATTAATCCTATGACAATTTATGACTAAATTATCCCCGGTTTTCCCATTGCTTTATATCGATTCGGCTTATTTCACTAAAAGGTGACGTGCGACAGTTTTGACCATTTTGTCTCTCGTGCAACCAAAGATAAATAAATCAATAAATATGAAATTATTACCTAAAAAGATCCTGGTAAATGCTGTTTATTGGTGCTCTCCGTCCATGTAAAAAGTAAAGCATAACACTGCACTCGTCATTTCAAATAGGTATTTCCCCTTCGAGCCACGCTGCACAGTTAGCTATTTTTAAACTAAGAAAGACACGTGATCACTTACTTTTGAGATCACGTTACATGATCATCCGGGTAATCAGCTCTGACGTTTATATCTATTTTTAAATGATATCGCCATTGTGCTTATTTACAAATTTGGAAACAATGGACATTTAATGCGATATTTTTCACGATTTGCACTGTCCACCAATTTCGGTAATGTTATAACAACCTTTACTTAAACTAAAGTATTAGCTTATGCAGCAATTATGCACAAATTCCCACGAAAAGGCATAATATGTTGCTACATGCATTAGATATAGGCATACTTTCGGATATCAGCTTTAAACTATTTTCGGGATGAAAGAGTAAGCAATACGACTTGTTGTCGATGTCAGGATGATGTGACCACCTGTGTTCAGTCCTTGGTGTCCGTGCCTGTAATACTGTAATAAGAGGCAGTGGCATTAACCGTACACAATTGTAAACAAACCAAAGTACATTTGCGCATGCGCACAAGTCGATGTCGAATAAAGACAAATGCCTAGAAAAATTTAAATTCGCGCGCAATCATGTGACTTCATACAATCCTCAAAAGGAAATCGCAAGTACAGTCATCATAGTACATTTATTCAAAGAATGTTTCCAACGTTCGAACGTCTGTAAATAATTAAGTCAACGACAGACGTATGCTACTTGACAAGGACGATCTTTGGTTGATGCGATTTTGATCAGAAACAAAGTCATTCGGGTATGTTTGAAGTTGATCCTAGTTTTTATGTTGCACTGGTAAAATAAAGGCATCGCACGAATGTATTTAGCACAAATGATCAGGCTGATTGTACATATTTGTACTCCAGGGTACCCCGCTTTCCGCCCTTATTAGACTCGATAACTTATAGATAAAAGCGACTTTCACTTCATAGTTAACATTGCTAAAAAGTCGATAGCTTTAAATCGATCTTTGATTAAAAAGAAAAAATAAGGAAAGGTTTACCCGGTGCGTGTTGTTGTTTAACATCACGAACGAATACTTTTCGAATTACTTCGGTGAGTTGTTTTATTCATGAAAGCATCGATCATATCTATTTTTAATCTTTTTACTACTTTTTTATTTACAAAATCAACTGTACATTTTTAAAATGCAAGCTACAATGATAAACTTAATTCTATTCATTTATACACCAGCCTAACATTACTATTTCTAAAAAACTATTTTGAAAAATGGCCTAAATGTTCACAAAATGGGATAATAACAGCTTTTGAACACAGTACTCTTAATTGACTAATTAAGTTCAACCAAAAGGCATGGACCTCCGTGAAAGAGTTAAATTGCTTAAGTAGTTTTTAATTGATAAATTATAGCAGATTGTAATTTTTTCCAATGAATTTATTTCATACAAATCAATGGGTTTCAAACGATACGACATTCCGATCTAATTGATAAACTTTAAGAATTAACGATCATGCCATTTAACAACAACACCCCGACCCCTAAAAACAACAACAACAACAAAACAGAAACAAAACAACACGAACGTAGATGTTCAACTTTACATTTTTCCTTACCACATTAAATAGTTTATTACTTATTTTGCTTATATTTTGTTTAAGATGTTCGTTAAGGATCTCCATCTTGCCAGTGCAGGATTCGGGTAGTGTGAATTGCAAGTTCAATTTAAGGCAGTACTGTCCTCTGCATGTGATCACTTTCTCTCGCTGAATGCAGTTTAAGTACACACTTGGTGTTGGGAGTCAAGGCTGCTGAATGCAGTTTAAGTACACACTTGGTGTTGGGAGTCAAGGCTGCTGAATGCAGTTTAAGTACACACTTGGTGTTGGGAGTTAAGGCTGCTGAATGCAGTTTAAGTACACACTTGGTGTTGGGAGTCAAGGCTATAAAGTCAAACAAATGAAATACATGAGAATCATTGATTATAGCATTAAAGGTGACACAGTGATGCCAAAGTAAAAACAAGAGCTGTCGACAGACAGCGCGCTCTACTTTATCTTAGTGCTGAATAGATATGAACAATTAGAGAGTAAAAAAGGGACCTTACTCTACCGAAATAAATTTTAGAGTTACTGCCCTTTTGAAACGGGTTCGCCATTGATAGTGAACAAGTTTTCCAAGCTCGAAATGAATATGTGAATATTTGACGGTTGAAGCGAAATGAACCTCACAAATGTGGCAAACCAACGCCGACGCCGACCATAGGGTCATGACAGAGCTCCACCTAATATCTTCGTAAAGTGGAGCTAAATATGGAATTAACAAATTAGACCTTAATCGATTTTTACGATTATTTTTTTTCGAAGCTAACATATAACGTATAAATCGCTTCTAAATTTATTCCGGTATTATTTGGGACATTCCATTGTATTAAACTCCCAAAAATAAAAATACAACACCTCACGTGTCTTTTAAAGCAGACCACCCTAAAATTGTTTTAGTACATCTGTGTAAAAGGTAGCATTCACTAAAAAGAACTGATTCGCCGAATTATGTCGTTGTTCTTGCAAACTGTTGATGTCACAGCGACGTTATACTTTATTCCAATTTGTGAATATATGTGTTTCTTGCGTTTAGCGAGCAAGCAATAAACACCAAACCTAGACCTTAAATGGTCCATTGAAGACTAAAAAATATCAAAAGCTGAAACAGCCACAGTGGCGTCGCGCAATTGAACTACTTATACGGGTGTCGAAATCTGGTCATAATATAATGAGTAACGAAACAGACCTAAGTGATTAAAAAACTTCTGTATTTTATTATTATTTTAAATGATATGAATTGAACAATTAAATGACCAAGTTTTGGTGCAGAAGGGTTTCTGTCGATGGTTAATCATTATTTTTTCGAAATTAACAAATGCATATTTACACTTTCATAGAGTGGTGCGAAACATGCGGGTACGAAATTGCAATTCATTTAACATAAGCTACGGTGTCAAAATGTTGTCCTCACCTGCGTGTTTGTTGTTGTTGTTGTTTTGGCACTTGTTGTTAAGTGTTTGTTCGGTTAAGCTGTTGTTATAATTTGCTTCCATTTTCGTGAAATGCATCAATATTTTCCAAATTGCCTACATGTAATTTACCATTCTCTCACCAGAGGGCGTGCTTCACACGTTTCGCTTACACCTCTGTCAACGCCGGGAAAAGTAGTTCTCATACACTTGATGTTTTATCGTCCATGTCGCAAAATAGTTCCCCGAAAATTTGGGTTAAAATATATCTTAAACATTGTTCTAAAAAAAATAAAAATACCCATTTTCATTTTAAGTAAAATAAACAGAGATCAAAATAATCTCACGAGCATTTTATTCATTGTTTATATTTTGTACAAGAATCTTGTACACTGGGCGTTAACAGAGGTGTAAGCGAAACTTGTGTGGCACGCCCTCTGGTGAGAGAATGGTAATTTACGGAAATGTCAAAATTCTATATTGCGGCAAAATTAACTACTACGGTACCAGAGAGGGCCATCCTACAACTAAGTCAGACACATTTGACCATTTTCTTTTTTTGTAAACACTAGCAATCACTAATGACACAAGCAATGTGAAGTTGTGTGAGGTGTTAAATATCCCCAGTAGACCACACACACACCTATGTGGTCTAATGAATAAACTGAATATTTTGCATTTCGTGTCTGCTTCGGAACATCAAAATGGCTGCCTCTTTTCCCGCACTTCCTGTATTGTTTTCAGTCAGCCTCGGTGAGTTTCCCGCGATATTTTTTAAGCGTAAGATTCCATTATAGCGCGTTAAGTTTTATGATTCTTGTTTGAACATGTGTTCTCACAGCTTTGTTCTTTAACCATTTCCACTTCCACTGCGTTAGGGGATTTCAACAGTTATAGTTTCCAGCATACGTCTGCTGCAACACCTACATATTAGGTCTTGTCCTTCATCAAAGCCATTCATTCATAAAAGTTAATGTCTTCTTCCGCGTTGAAATAATGTGAACATTTAGCATACGTTTCATTTGTACACCATTTTACCTTGCAATAACAGCAACAATCACCACCATTTATATTGAAAAGGTTATGAATAGAAAAACATCATTTATTCTTGCAGATAGGACAATTAATCTTTTTATTTCTAATTGTGTTGTCGCTATTGTTGCTATTCTCTTCAATACAATTTCGGCAAAAACCCAAGCACGATTAAAAGTTTCCATGTAAAATTCAATTAAAGCCTTTCCAGTGTATAATGTAAAGCATTTAATATCAACAAAAAACAGAGCCATTTTTTGTTAAATCGACCTTGGGCATTTGTGTATTTTGCTGAGAAAAACCGCTCTCACTCCAGCATTTAATACAGGGTAGATTACAAAACAAACACGTATACCTTCGAGACTGGCAGAGTTGTCTCTCTTGTAATGTTTGAAAGATCGACTTAAACAAAATATACCCTGAATATACTTATGGTGTTTGTAATAACTACTATTTTTTCCAGTCTAAATATCCCACAGGCGATGGATGGAGATTATCGGAATTGATCGAACGTGGGTGTCTGGCGAAGCAAAGAAACAGGCAGAGACTAGGACTGAAAGAACACAGAGGGACATGGACGAAGAACCTGACAGAAAGAGAATGATAAAGCTCATCTAAATCAAATAATAAGCAATCACATTTCACTATGAAATAGTTTACTAAATCTTTGTTGATTATGAAACATGTAGGCATGCATATCATATCAAATATTATCTAAAAATACAGCACAGGTGTAGTGTAGATTAAAAAGATAAATAAACAAACAATATATAAAATGTACTAATTATTTAATTGGTTACATTTGACAGAGATTCAATAGTCTGTTTCACTATTTCAGAATTGACATACAAACACAAATCCTATTTCCAAAAGATGAGTTCTAATCTAATATTTCTTAATTCATTTACAAATGAATGGGTTCACACTTGCTCTGACAGACTTTAAACAAACTTTATTTAAAGCACAAGACAACATTGTGCATTTGTAGACAGACAACAAAATGAGTTAGTAGTAAAACTCAAACTATGTATTTAATTGTAAGGGTCTTATTTCTGTTGTTATCCTCTACGTTTTAAGTAATCTATCCAGCTAATAAGTAACCCTGTTAAACATTCTGCAATAAAAAATCTCCAATTAAGCCTCTAAATACAAAATCAAAAACAATTGTCACATAGATATTCATTATAGTTAGGTTACAGAAAAAAGTATTTTTAAGCAAAAAAAAAAAATCTCATATTTAGCCTCTAAATACAAAATCAAAAACAACTGTAACATAGATATTTATTATAATTAGGTTACAGAAAGAAGTATTTTAATGAATCAATACACAGATAGGTCATTATTAAGGTCAGTGTGGTAGTACAGGTATATCATTGGGTAAACCAGCCATATTTGTGGATAGTGTGACTGCACAGTTAACAATTAAGTTGCTGTTGTTTTTGTCAGATTATAAACCACAAAACATGCATGAGTGTATAGAAAAATGATATAAATATTAAAAATGTAAAATAGTAGCTATTTGGCGATTCATTTATATTGTGTCCATGTGTACATGTATTTATTTTTTTTCACATTGACCAATCGCAGTGCAGTATGACTGCATCAAGACTCATAGACCTTTCTCCCAGGACATCTTTGTGAATGGTACACAATTTGAGTGTTTCTGCTGTGATGTCACATGATGGGGAAACTCTAAACGAGGCCATTTCCGATAAATTTAACTATCGGTGTGTACATAGTGGGTCTGGTTTAATTCTACAACACTACTAACATAAGACTTGTGCTTGAATTGATTGTATCATAAAAATGACCACCATATATTGATCTAATTGAAGTCTGAGATTAAATGCTGTGTATTCATGAGGCCTAAAATAAAGATATTTGATTGGAACTGTAAGCCCAACCAACCAGGGCTGACCACTAAATATAACCATCAAAATAGAATTCAGTTTTAAATGAGTAACACTGGTGAAAAGAAAATTGTCTCCCTTATTTGACAATGTCCGAGGTAGTCCACATAGTAGGTAGGTCCTTTAAGTTGGAATTCTTGGACTTTATCCCTGTTCTTTTGCACATGGTGCAATTACTAACAGTGAATTTATTTTTGAATAATTATGAGCTTTGAAAATATTGAACTACTTATACATGTGTTATTTAAACAACAAAATGGAAGTGTTTGTTGATGATTTACCTTGGTATTACAAGAAAGACATAAAAGTAAAATTATTCTCCAAGGAGAACTAGCATAAAAAAACGAGAAATCCAAATGAAAGTACCTACTTACATTTTGAGATTATTCAGGGGAGACTATCCAGTGATCTCTCTCATTGTCTTCAAGTTAAGTAACATTTGTTAGTTGTACAATCTTGAAAAGTCAGATTCATTGTTCATGACTTTCATTAAATGTTGAATATCTAAGTATTTCAACTGGGTCAATTTTTAGCCTCCCAACATTTAGACTGATTTGATGCTCATTGGCATTTTTTTTTAAAGTTTGGAGCTAGTAGTTATTGAGTCAATTTTTAAGGAGTCATCCAATGAAACACAAAATGATGAAAGGGCGCTAACTCATGCATCACTTTCTCCAGACACTGGCTGCTGGTCATCCAGTATGGGCACTATAAGATTGTCTTTGGACATGAGGTTATACTTGGTCACAAACACTGTGAATCTCTTGCACAGGGCTGTCTCATTCTGCAAAACAAAGAGAAAAGAAAAGCATTTTAAAAGCTGCAGATATTTCTACATCCATAGCAGGACATCTTTTTCAGTTGCTACAACATTAGAATATGTTTGACATTCTGGCTGACTTGCAACCAAACTGGGAAGTGCAGTTGGAATATTATCTGCTCCAGGCCAAGGATGAATCCTGGCTGTGACAAACCATGGTTGGTAAAAAATGATAATGGGTAGCTCCCTAGCCAACGCTCAAACAATGCAAGTGCAGTTCATTTTTATTTATTGATAGTGTTTGGGTAAATTATTACCCAAGTCAAGAGCGGCCATCTATAACAGCACCTATTAATGCCCATGTCAAGTGCTGCCACCTATAACAGCACCTATTAATGCCCAAGTCAAGTGCTGCCACCTATAACAGCCCCTATTATTGCCCATGGCAAGTGCTGCTACCTATAACAGCACCAAAGTGTAATGATCAGTTTGAGGACACCAGCATCTTATTTACCTCGTACTCATCAAACAAAGTTCTATGATGGAAGTAGGCATGAGAAAAGATTCTGTACACTCGGCGACACACAGAGCCCAGCTTGGATACTGATGAATCCTTTATACTGACCCTGGAACATAGAAAATGGTTATCATCAAAATATATCTATACATGTCCTAAAGTTCCTTTCTTTAAAGCACACCTGGATGCAGATTGTGATTCATAGTTTAGTCACAAAACATAACACCATTTTACCCTCAAAACATAACACAATTGTTCCCTTAAAACATAACACCATCCCCCCCCCCCCCCCTGAAAACATACCCCCCCCCAAACATAACACCATTTCCCCTCTCAAAACATAACACCATTTCCCCCCTCAAAACATAACACCATCCCCCCCTCAAAACATAACACCATTTCCTCCCTCAAAACATAACACCCCCCCCCCTCGAAAACATAACACCATTTTACCCTCAAAACATAACACCATTTTACCCTAAAAAAAAACAAAAAACAAAACAAAAAAACAAACAAAAAAACAACATAACACCATTCCCCCTCAAAACATGACACCATTTCCCCCTCAAAACATGACACCATTTCCCCCCCCCCCCCCCCCTCAAAACATAACACCATTCCCCCCCCCCCCCTCAAAACATAACATAATTGTTCCCTTTAAACATGACACCATTTCCCCCTCAAAACATGACACCATTTTCCCCCTCAAAACATAACATAATTGTTTCTTTAAACATGACACATTTTACCCTCAAAACATAACACAATTGTTCCCTTAAAACATGACACATTTTACCCTCAAAACATAACACAATTGTTCCCTTTAAACATGACACATTTTACATTCAAAACATAACACCATTTCCCCCCCTCAAAACATGACACCATTTCCCCCCTCAAAACATAACACCATTTCCCCCTCAAAACATAACATAATTGTTCCCTTAAAACATGACACCATTTCCCCCTCAAAACATGACACCATTTCCCCCCTCAAAACATATCACCATTTCCCCCCTCAAAACATAACACAATTGTTCCCTTAAAACATGACACCATTTCCCCCCTCAAAACATATCACCATTTCCCCCCAAAAAGTCACATGTGTGTTAACAGCCACATGGTTTGACACGAGTGCTGACATTGTTGTTTTTTCTGACTGGAATCCAATCCAGCATTTTTTGTGTGGAAGGATAACATCTGTAATGATATCCGTAGCCATTTCCAGTGTTTTCTTGTCATTGTCACTGGTTTTTCTATGTAAAAATGACAAATGTTGCCCACATTGCCATTGCTAATGAGACAAACTTTGCGCCAACTTAATGCACTGTATCTGTGAATTATGCAACATTGTGACGGTGTAAGAACACTTGCTTGCTGAAGTGTGGACCTCTTCATAACTCATGCCAGCACCGATAGAAAGTAAACAGACAGAGTACATCAAAATGTATCATGAAAACACAATTTCTAACACATGGAGATGTTAAATATGTTAAAATATTAAATATATGCCTGACGGCGGACACATTAAGTTTTTCATTTTATGCACCAAACACCAAAATATTGCAGGAATCCTGTGATTCTGCAACCAAAATGTAACACTGTAAAGACATCAGAGTTCAAACGTGTCTCAAAGATTATAAATTCTTGGTTTATAAGTGGATTTCAAACAACCAAATCATATTTTTTATAGGTTTTAAATTGCTTTCAATTCTCCCAAATAAAAGACAACCAAAACTCTTGAAAGATAACATCTTCTCAAAATGATCAGACAATTGTTAAATCCATTATTAATTGTCTTTTCAATTTTTAAGCAAATATAAAAAAAGAGAAAATAAACTAGGCCAGTATTGTTCAGGCTGGTTTCAGGTTTACCTGCTTGGGAAATATTTGTTGCTGTTCAGTAGACAGGCTGCCCCATCTAGAGTATGACGAGTATAGTCTATGGCTGGACACTGGGAATAGATAACATGTTTTACAGGAGTTTTCTTTAAAATTTGCCTTGTAGTTGATTCATGTTATGTAACAGAACTTTAACTTGGTCCTCGAACAGTGGGCAGAAAATTGGGTTTAGGTATGACAAGCTCTTGGTTTAAATCCAGTTCGAGACATGAAAGGTGTAAAAATTATTTGATAAGTACAATAGATCGATTATATCAACAGGTAGCAAATACCTAATTTTGGTAATTTTGCACATTAATGTGCACCTTGCCTCTTGCTACATGTATTTGCACAATGTTATGCATCAATATTTCTTCTAACCAAAAGTTGTGATATTAATTTATCGTAATACTATGGATTCTTTTTTAATTAAACTCTAAATGTTTTTTTTTTTAATAATACAACAGATTTTAGTAGCTACTGCATGTCCACTGTCATTAATAGTAAAAGCCCATGGTATACTTAAGAAATAGTTTACACCACTGAGGGCCCTATGGCATATGGACTGGCTAGTCAGCCGAGAGAGTAATAAGGACAGCTGAGGTCCATATCACTGTCTTGGCCAACTAGCCAGTCCTTTAATGCCATTGGACCCTAAGTGCTATGAACTATTTCTTATATTATACAGAACATTTTTTCATAACTGTATTGACAAGTTTCAATATATATATAATTCTTTATTGTTTGTAAACACCTTTCATTACATATTTTACATATGATGTGTACTGTTTACTAATCTTGAATGTCAATAGAACCGGTCCATAAAAGTTTATGGACAGGTAACAGTGACCAGGTGTGCAGATTAGCGGTTCCTCTTTGGTCTACATTGATAATAATGGACCGTTGAGTGAGCAATGATATTTATAGAAGCAAAATTATGTGAGGTATAATATTCTAATTGAGTTCTTGTCCTACCCATGGCATGGGCAGTACAGTGGAATTATTATAAGTCTAAAGAAAGGCTAGCAATTGAATATCAGTACTGGTTGTTTTACTGGTTTTGCCTGAGGGACAGAAGCCAATAGCTCTTGGAGTGTTTGGCCAAACATTCTTAGAATACAATATCAATGAAGCATTTACTATTTTCAGTTTTATGGCACAGACAATTGATAGATTTGAAAGCATTCAGATAGTGGCATGTCAATTTTTTTTTAATGAAAGACCAGTCTTATATTTTTGTTTAAATGAATGTTTTAACATTTGCCTCAATACCTCTTTCGGTGTTTTGTGTGCAGCACACAGGAATATCCACTGTTCTGTGGCTGTCATTTGTGTGCATGTTTCTGGATTGCACTCAGTCTGTAATAAATATAAGCAATTAATAGAAACAATGTAACTGTTTGTAAATTTTGTTTAATATTAAAAGAAATTGCACAATTTACATCACCGATTCTAGTTTCTAAACAAAAATAATCTCTAAAATTGTAAGTTAAACTACCATTATAACTATTTTCATTGTTGTAATCATTATTCAGAGAAACATTATGCATCGAAAGAGAAGATTACTGCATGTTTTCCTGTATCAAACATACAGAATAATCAGTTTCACCAAACTATTTGAGATAAACAATCTTCTGCACCAACAATTTGACTTCATGTTTTCATAATTTCAAAATGGCACCATATTTTCATGGGTAGTAGGTCCAGAGCCAAGCCATCCAAAGATCTTGACACTGATTATCACATTATCTTAAATATTAAATATTAACAGAAAATTAGTCACCTTTAGAATCACGATAATAATTCCCATAGGGCTTTAGATAAGGTGAGAATTCTTCATTCTAACTTGTTTATTCCTGTTCCAAACCTTGTTATGTGGGTACTCATGTAAATCATCTCAATGAGAAACATGTAAGGACCACAAGAAAGAATTCCAGTAAGAATTATGGGATACATTGGTCTTTAAAATCACTCCTCTTATCTGAAGCATTATCCCAACCAGTTTGGTATCTAGTTATTTGATAACATTACTCACCTGTAATTTGACTGCTATCCCGTTCAATTCCATACAAAACTGCCTGCAATGAAATACACAGATGACAAATATGCAGCAGAACATTGGCTAGAAAATGTGCGCCAGTTTTATTTGAAAACATGAAAATTCATCTACATTGGTTTGCTCTTTTTGTTTAATGGCTTATCATAGATTTGTTTTTACTTTTACATTTGACTTGCATGTGAATACCTTTGTCCTGTCTTTTTAAATTTTGGTATATGTTGCAATGCTTATTAGACTGTTATATTTCCCTATAAGGAATCAAAAAAGCCAGACCTACAGTAAGTATACTTTTTAATAATTTTTGGTGTTTGTATTTATTATAGTTTCCTTCAGAAAAAAAAATTATGAACAGACATTACTTTATTTCGAACAATAACATTTAAGTAACTAAATAACATATATCATAAATAATAACCACGATTACTCCAGACAGTACCTTAGATGTTCATATTTCCACACTCCCTCATCTTGTCCATCTGGCGGGGTCAGTATTTCGTCCACACAATTCACGTCCTTGCTGATAGTTTGCTGAATAAATTGCTGGACGGCCAGCGTGCTGTCCATCTCCTCAAACGACTCATCTGGCCAGTTACACCAGTCCTGCAAGGTATAATACATATGTCTAATAGGTCATCAATAGAGGTATTAATATAAGTTTGTTGCACAGCTACAAAATGTTTTGTTTTTTTTAAATACAAGGTTGCGACCAATTATTTTCATTATGGCGACATCCATTTATTTTGGTATAGAACCCCCACCCTCCAATAAATGTCTGGGCTGAACCATCGGCCCTCCATACATAAGCTGGAAGACTTTTTACATTAATAGATAGCTCCCACATCAGTGATGATCCCTTATCTTGGCAGCCATCTTTGATGGCAAGTTCAAGGGATTTTCAGATGAATTGTACAGAAACGTAAATTTTATTTTCTTGTAATTTCTTCGTTTGTGGTCCAAAAATTAAAAGCTGTACACCATTGGAAAGCTATTAAAATTCATATTTTAAAATTACAATATTTTTCAAAATTGATCAACGCACGAAGAATGAATACGCATAAATAAATAAAATTATTGGTTCACCCTTATACAAAATGAACAGTGTATCTTTTTTTTTTTGGTTGTATTTTTTTAACTTTAAACAATCAAAGTATAGTTTTGATATTTAAAATACTTCATAACATCTGTTAAATTTGATGTAAAATTCAGTAAAACAGACTGAAAAATAAAAACACAGTGGTGAGTTTAATACAGCACATATTTTCCTATTTCAGCCTGCATTAGCTTCTGCCTTCAAAGACGACTGCCTTAAACTGTCTTATCAGTGCCTTTGACATCACATGGAAACTATCTATAGAGACCTGGAGCTAGATCCTACTGATCATATGATCCATTATGATTTAGACAGTGATTTTATAGATATTGAAATACGGCAGGCAGTACATACACAAACAATTCAAAATGCCCTGGAACAGACAAACTGATCACTGAAATATTTAAGAGCACTTATATTATTTCCCCTTTCTTACTAAAGCTTATTGAAGGAAAACAGAACTTGCAAAAATTGTAACTTAAGATTAATAAAGAACGAATTTTATACTTATCATACATGTCCAAAGTTTGCAAAATTGCAAAAGAAATACTTACAGCGTTATTTTCAGTCATGGCCAATGCATAAAAAATTCATTAGTTTAATGTGTTAGGATTCCACAATTAGTATAAATAACCCTACCAAAATACATATACTATGCAAACCTTAATAGAAATACTTTAGAAAACAAATTTGTTACTATGAATAATGATAATGTTTATTATTACACTCTTTTAAACATTTTCATATTATCTTGCAAGATTTTGTTAATATCTTTCAACAATTCACTGTATTTGATACACATGTTTACTATAAACATGTCATGTAAAATGTAATAAATGTATGAGTATCATATATGTATCTTAACTCAAACTACACATAGATACAATTCATAAAAACATAGTTTATTGAATGACAGAATGTCTAGACTTTTTGCTTTAATAGTGACTGTTTTTATAGAAGCACCATTCATAACCAGATTTACAGAAATCTCCTATTATCAAACTGTTCCATCCAAAACATGCGACAGGTGACAACATTTCACACTATATGTAGCCAGGGCTTTCAAAATCGCATGTGCAGGGTTCGACATTAAGGACCAACCGATCGACATTCACTAGTAAATCGGTGGTTCGGTCTAGCTAAGTCCTAGGCTAGCTGGACCAACTGGTCGTGTTCTAAATCGGACAAACTTCGCCGAAAATCTACATATGAATGAATCAAGTAAAAAAATATTTATAATGGTTAAACTCGGTCGCTATTGATGCTTGTTGACGCAGTTTCTTGGGAAACCCGTGTGCTATATTTAGCAGTATATATACATAGTAACAACCTTGACATGCGTTCACTCATTGGCTGGTGTTTTCAGAACGAGGCTTCTACGCACTTGTCAAATATTCAATGTTGTAATACTAATTGTTAAGTGGATACAAATGCTTATTTCTTAATTGATCTTCTTTTTTTCTTATGTTTACGGAACTGCCCTATTATTATTCATACTATTTAAATGAAAATGCGAGGGATACAAAAGCATGAATACTATCTGTAATGTTGAGATCTCAAGTATTACAACAACAGACTATAATACGGTTTGTTTATAACGCACTATGCGCAGACGACACAAAAATGTCGAGCAATGTACTTAAGTTTGATTTTTCGTCCGACAAAAAAAGAAAGAAAAAAAAAAAGACGGACAACAGTACGAAACGAAAGAGCAAGGCTGCTTCAATGAAACTGTGTGACAAAACAAAGCGAACAAGATCATTTTGTCCAAAATGAACAGATGAGTTTAGTTGGCTAGATTTTGAAGAAAAAGAGCAATCTTATGTTTTGTAAGACATGCAGATTTGTTGTCGGTACGGACAATTTCAGAATCGATAATATAAAGGGCATTCTGAATCTGAATCCCATATATCTCACCAATGTAAATATGATCTTAAGTACAGCTCACCGCTCACTACTTTTGTTGCATCCTATACTTGGGAAATAAAGCAGGTTGACAATCATGTGAGCCTAGCCTGTTCAGTTGTGTGAAAACGTTAAGTCATATAGGTATGGTCATACTTAACTTTCTAGTCATATAATTACTAATGTATGATACCTATATTAGACTAGAAAATTAAGTATAATCATACCTAAGTTGCATTAATAGAATGTTAAGTTTCATACTAATTTTCTAGTCCTAAATGTTGCATCCTTAGTTATATTGGTATGTTATTGCAAGACAATGCTTGAACTCATATAACAATTTGATTTAAGTATGTCTTGTATGTGTACCGTAAAAACCCTAAGTTTTGGCCACCCTAAGTCTTCGGCCACGGTCAATTTTTTTTTTAACCAATTATTTAAATGACCCCAAGTTTTCGGCCACTAAAATTCGGCAATTTTTTCTGTGACCCTAAGTTTTCGGCCACCATTTTCAACCAGCCAGTATTTTTCTTTTTCTCAAAAATACATCCAATAGAAACAACATTACTAAATTCTAGCCACTCAATTCATCGAAAAGAAGATTGTTTGTGTTAAAAACGTTATACAAACGTTTGATTGGGTGACGGGCATACACATTAATTATGATAATTAGCCCTGATCTTATAATTAAATTCAAATCAATTCAAAATCAAATGACTGACTTAAATATAATCAATCGCTGTAAGAAACAAACAAGGTGTGAAACGTTTATTGAATGATGAACAAAAGCATGTAAGAGTAGGTGTTAACAAACACAGTAGCCGCATATTAAACTTGTCCGATGTGTGACACTTTCGAGTCCGCAGTTTTATCCAGTTGAGAATATTTGATCTTGCCGTCGGATAAGACTAAATCAACCGGCATTCTATCAACATGAAATACAAAAATAAGGCTTATAATTTAGATTTATTCTAATCTTAGGAAATACAGTAAGTTTTGTTACGCATTTGAATTCATAAACCACATGTATACTGTACCAATTTTCGGATAGTCAGCAACGCAGACAAACCCTAAGTTTTCGGCCACGTTTTTCATAATTATTTTTTTGTAACCCTAATTTTTCGGCCAATAAAAAAAAATAATTATTTAAAGCTGGCCGAAGACTTAGGGTTTTTATGGTATTATGCGTTTTACATTTTGGTCTAGTCCAGTTTAGGTCAAGTTTTCTAAGTTAGTGGACCACTGGTCCAGCCCTCAAAAAAGTTAACGTCGAACCCTGATGCGCTGGGATAAACAAAGAATTAATATCAGCAGAAAGTACTGATGAACCTCTTTCCATTAAGAGATAGGTTGGCTCCTTACTTACTTATGAATGGGGTCATAATATAATAGTTGGCATGAGGTGTGATGGCAGCAATCTTCATATCTGAACTGTCACCAAATGCAAAATGTATGAAGACAGTTAAGGGCAGCCATGTATGAAGGCAAAAGCTAATGCAGGCTGAAATCTGGAAATATGTGCTGTATTAAACTCACCACTGTTTCTATTTTTCAGTCCATTTTACTGAATTTTATATCAAATTTAACAGCTTTTATAGAGTATTTTAAATATCAAAACTATATTTTGAAAGTTTAAAGGTAAAAAAAAATACAACAAAAAAAGGTACACAGTTCTTTTTGTTTAAGGATGAGCCAATAATTTTATTTATTTATGTGTATTAATTCTTTCTGCATTTATCAATAAAAAAATGTATTCTAAAAATATAAATTTCAAGAGCTGTCCAATGGTGTATAGCTTTTAATTTATTGACCATAAATGAAGAAATAACAAGAAAATAAAATTTACGTTTGTTCAAATATGGCTACCAAGTTAAGGGGTCACTATCAGTAGTAACCTCACATAAACACTATCACAAACAAGGCCAAAAACAGTCTGAGATTCATCAGACGAAATGTCAAAACACAGAACAAACAACTAAAAGAGGCTGCATTCAGAACATATGTACGCCCCCAGGTCGAATATTGTTCAACTATATGGCACCCATGGCAGAAACACCTCACACACAGAACAGAAATGGTTCAAAGGTCAGCCGCAAGGTATGTTCAAAATGACTATCACTACACAAGCAGTGTCACTAACATGCTCAGAGAGTTAAAGTGGTCTACTCTCGAGCAACGCAGAAATCAAGCCATTCTCACAATGCTACACAAAATAAATAACAAACAGGTCAATGTTGATCACTGTTATCTCACAACTACATGAAACAACAAATTCCTTATTCCCCACTCAAAAACAAAACACCACATGAACTCATTCTTTCCGCGGGCTATACGACTTTGGAACGAACTATCAACTGTACTTGCATTTGCAAGTGGCCTAAATAAGTTTTATGCTTTTTAATTGATATTTTAAATTATTAGTCTTAAATTGTCAATGTTCAGGACTTGCGCCTGCCTTATGTAGTCAGTATTGACTTTTGGCAGTACAAAGTTGAAGTTGATCTTCACTGATGTGGAAACTATCTATATACCCTATATAGGCTGCGTTTCCCTATTTCGGCACCATATGACCTAATAAATGGTGTGCCGTTAAACAAAAAATACACAGGCTTCCCTATATGTTTTATATTGGCTGCGTTTTCCCTAAATATCTATATAGAAGGCGTTAATGTGACAACCCGAACCAACAGAACGTAGATAGATTTTGCGATTATAAACATATGAAAAATGCTTATAGAACTGTCAAAATCAAGGAAAACATAACAGATTGGGACGATTTGACCTACTTCGGCCCATTATTGGAACTCATGAATTTGCTGAAATAGTGTTTTAATATGAATCATACAAAGTTAGAAATGTCTCCCCAGAGACGCGGAAAGTTAAGAAACAAACCTCAGCTTTGGTACCAGGCCGATTTCTTCTAATAATTGTGGAATTATCTGTTGCCATTTTCATTTTTGCGGACTTTACTGCCACCTAGGTAAGGGGATATCACTCTACTCACAAAAAGGGCGAATTCCCGGGTATATATTTACAGCATCACCGGTGAATCAGCTATGGAGAATTTTAAAAAACTTCTTAAAATGAAAAGTAAAACAACAATTGTTTGATTAACTTGTTTATTTTTATGATGGTTAAAGAAACATTTTTTCAATGCCTTTCGATTCTTTTGCGTTTTCATAACAGTTCTTTTTTATTTATGATTTGATTGCATGTTTTTGTTTGTTTATTTAGCCTGTAAGGCTGTATTATAGATGTATCCTCATTCCGGACAATCTGCATTCCGGATCCTCGGACCATCATCCCGGACCATATAATAATCATCCCGGACCATATTTATTTGATTTATGCAATAATAATCAGAACTTAGAAAAGAAGTCTAAACGATGTAAGATCAAACTTGTATTTCCTAATCGTTGTAAAACCCTCTTTTATTGGCGTAAAAATTCTTTAAAACTTGAGGTTTAACTCATTGGACCAGAGTGACGCATTAAAGCGGCACAAAAAACAGCCTCCTTATGCTGCAAGATTATCGCATTGCATTTTACCTGTGTTTGTCGCCGAATGCTGCATTAAGGCGGCCCTGAAATCGTTTGGCTACTGCTGAACTCCGCGTTAATGCGCGCATCATATATGCTGGTTAAAACTCGTGTTTTCAAACACTTTCAAGTCTCGGCCAATCAAGTACATCAAAGTATAGTAAATGGTAATGACATCTTAATCTAAATCTACCGGCTTAAATCCTTTTTTGTTTTTTCATTTATTGTAGCGAGACAACAGAAAAATGGGCGACATTTTCTCTGATTCACATCTAATTTGAAACATTTATCGGCTGAAATATGATCGTATAAGCAGTTTTCAAACGATTAATTTATACTTCGATCTCAACCAATCAGAAACCTTGTTACATCATATATTGGAATTTCATGTAACTAACCCAGATGTAAACCCAATGAATTAATTATGTCGAGACAAAGAAAAAGGTGTCGTGCTTTTAGCTTTAAGATTCCTACTTATACGCATATGTATCGGTGGATAAGTGGAATTACCTGCATCAGATCCAATAATTATATGATAATTGCAGATATCAATAGATAAAAGACAAAATCTAACTCTTAGAAAATCGCCAAAGTTTTTAATCAAATAGGAAGTTCAAGAGCGTTATTTTCTCAAACTACCGGTATATCGCAACTTTAAATCAAAGATGGCCGACTGTTTTAAAGTTACTCATTATATAAAATATTATATAAAGCAGTGTTATTTAGGTTATAAACATAAAAAACTTGATGAGGTCAATTATATTTCATTTTAATAATTTGAAATGTGTTAATTTTGATATCAATTTTACATGTTCTTCTGATTTCAGTTATTTTCACTCTTTTCTGAAGTATTTCTTCTCTTACTGTGTTAAAATTACATGGTTGTGTAAAGCACTTTCTGTGCTACAAGTATGTGAAAATATCCTTTTAGAGTATTTCCAAAAGGACATGTTTATTGTGTTGTGTATACAACCATTCCCAATATCTTCCACTGAGGCCTAAATTAAAATTAAGTTTGTTTGCCCTTTACCGACCGACCCGAAAAAATCCCGCCGACCCAAAAAAATTTATTGGAAAAAAAACATGTGTGTTTTTTTTATTCGATCCGACACGTTCTTCGTCACTCGAAACTCATCGGGTAATTCCGTCAACGTTATCACCTCGGAAATAATGCTGTCGCCGCCATATTGACGAACTACATCCAAAATGGCAATCGTACCTACTCGGCGATCTCCGGCAAGCTTCGGATATAAACATCACCGAAGCATGATCCGAGTGCATGCAGGGTAATAACTGGTATATTACACTTTTACCAAATCCTGTCGGTAATATACATACAGTATCAACTAAGTTATTCTTCAACGAAGCAATCTTCTCTTCTTTCAAGGAGTGTTGAATCTCCATCATATCTAAAGCGTACTGCATGCACTTTGAAAAGTCAGCCATATTTGTTTACATAATGCAATGAGAAGTTATTCGCCGGGGCAAATCACCAACTGGTGTATTCCTACAATTGTCGGAGATCGCCGAGTAGGTACGATTGGTTCTTCGTATTGCTATCCGTTAGTTTCTTTTCGGTATATATTTTTCTTTCCGTTTCAATTCTTTTCGCGCTTTGAATATAATCGGATTTTTCGGTCTTTAGCGTTACCGGCTTCTTTCAAAATGGCAGCGTCCATTGACAATAATGTGACATTCTCGGTGACGATAAATCTACTAGATATTAATGGCAATAGTTCAAAAACGTTAATTAAAAATGCTATCAGGAAATATAAAACCAATTACAAGTGGTTTGATGTATTTGATGAATTTGAAAACTTGCAATTGCCAAAAGAAATCTACGAAAATTTTGAAAAACATGCCAGAATAGTAGTCAGTTCTAAATCTACAGCATGCGAAAACTTTGATGCAGACCCTTTAATACGACTCAATCAGTGTGTTAACCGATTTCGACCCGACATTAAAATTTGTGACTATTAGTGTCAAAGGAATTGATCATTCTACTATAAATGAAGAAGGTAGCGAGTCTGCAGGGAAGAATGTATTTTAAGTTAGAGTTAAAGCACTGTAGAGTTTTTTGGATTAAATAATACAGAATGTCATTCTTGATCTGGATTTCTAAATTCTGTATAAACAAGTGCTGATAAAATTTCCTGTGTCATTTTATTTGAACTACACAAGTAATGGTTACAGATTGTATTAGTAACTTTATAAGGTTTAGAATTCCAGATCAAGTATCAACATCCTATAATTGAACAAAAGCAAAAGAAAAGCAACATCATTTTGTTTAAAACATTTATTTTGCACAAAGGAAATGCCTCCCTCCCCCTTTACACAGATTTGGGACTTTCTTGCACTCTCCTTGCATGTGGATTATGTTACACTGAGAATAAGTGTGAATGAAAACCAACAGCCAAATGTGATTGGTAAGCTTTCTACATTGACACACATTTTAATAACTACTTTGATCTACAAGCATGCAAGATGCTAGCACAAGGTGGGGTTAAGGCAATGGGTGAATACATGATCTACAAGCATGCAAGAATTAGCACAAGGTTGGGTTAAGGCAGTGGCTGAATACATGTGTAGAAGAGTGAACATAAAGAAATGAATAGCTATATGATGAAAGGAAACACTGTCGGAAAGATGATACACAGTACAATATAAAAGAACAAATATAATATAGCATACTACATTCTGTATATATACAGGATTAAATGAATATATAATGTGTATAAACAAGCTATTTTTCCGGGTATACCATATTAAGAGAGATGCTTGAAAAAAAAAAAAATATTTTTCCTACCTACCGACCCACTTCTAAAATTTAGGGTCGGTAAAGGGCAAACAAAGTATTTTTTAATTTAGGCCTGACCGGTAATCCACACCAGATGTGTCTAGGCATCAGGGGCAGATAAGACCCCCAGCAGGTGTAGAGGATGACTGGGAATGTAGGACATAATCCCCTACGGACAAAATCCCCTAGTCATACCTGGACAAAATCCCCTACATCAGTTTTCCACTGGTGGACAAAATCCCCTACTTGCATAAATCCCCTACGGACAAAATCCCCTAAGTAAAAAATCCCCTACTTTATAAATAAAGTATTAAGTTTCACATCCCCTACTACATACATAATAAAGCTGATATATTAATATGGAATATGTATGAATGACATTTACTATCTTACACAGTACAACTGTACATTAATTATGTTTAATTATTAATCTACAGAAGAAAAATATTTAAGTTTTAATAAGTGACAAACACTTATCTAGTATATAATTGATGATTGATTAAAAATTATGTTACATTGCAATTAAAATACCTGATAACAATTAATTGCAATCATTGTATAATCATTTAAAGGACTAATTTATTTTTGTGACAAACACAATAACAATTAATTGCAATCATTGTATAATCATTTAAAGGACTAATTTATTTTTGTGACAAACACTGTCTTTAGAGTGAATCATCTCACAAGAAATCATGTATGTCCACATAATTCCTGCTATTTTTATAATGAAAATCTGAAGTATTTCATGATAAACATTGTCAATAAATAATAATTTTTCTATGTAGGGGATTTTGTCCGTAGGGGATTATTTATACTAGGGGATTTTGTCCGTAGGGGATTATGTCATGTAGGGGATTTTGTCCATTTTCTTGAAAATATACCTAGGGGATTTTGTCCGAAGGGGATTATGTCCGCATACCGATGACTGGAGAAATGCCTCTAGGGGATGACTGGTTAAGGCTGTAGGGCTCAATGAGTTAAAACACCTGTCCTTAATAAAACATATTGTTTGTTTTAGCAATTAGGTCAGTTTATAATTGAGTATATTGATTTGGACATAATTTATAAGCTAACAAAATGTTTTGTTTATTTTGACATGGAAATGGCATCCAATAATCATGTCCGTAAATCAAAGAGCACATTATGCAGAATAAACAGGTGTATTGGTGGCTCACTTTTATCAGTAACACTCAAAGGTTGTTCACACCTCTTTTTGTTACTGTTGGTTGCTGATTAGTGTATTGTGTCGGTATTTTAAGTGTCAATTTCTCACCTCATGTGTATTGTTGAGATGCCTGAATATTCATAGGCTAGAAATACAACTTTAAGACACGATATTCAACACATTGATGTTTATAAGATTTTATAACATAGAGACAACGGAAATAAAAAACATCATGTCTAACTGGGGTTAGGCATCGACTTTCTTAGTGTTTTTGGTACTTTTAGATTTTCGATTTTTCGAACGGAGGTTACGCACATGCGAAAATATGTAATGGCGCCTGCCTCCTGCCAGTATTGGAACAGCTAAAATACACCCCAATGAAAATACTCCCATTCATTGTTTAACCCTAGACAAAAGACCTAATCAATGTCAAAAAATAATCTTTTAATTAACTACTGAAAATTATTGATTCATTATCTTCTCCTGTAAAATATGAAAAACATAGAATAGTTTTTCATTTCAGTCCCCAGGACTTAAATTCTAGTTGTTCTAGTCAGGGAAACTTTCATGTGAAGAGGTTGCAGAGTGTGCTGGGATTATCTTTTTAAAGTTTTGAGATCTATTGGCATTTCTAAATATACAATTGATCAACTAATGTCGTAATGATCATGTAGACTGAAGGTCTGGCTCAATTTAGATTAAGGTAAAATGACTGGAATTTAATTATTTTAACACTAAGTACTGCGAACACGCAAAATTAAAAGAGACATAATTGTTCTCCATAAAACCAATACAGAATATTGATTCAAGAGAAGAAATTAGAAATATTTCTTTCCAATTTGGAATATATAATTGCTTATAAAAATTGCTTATCCTGTTTTCTAAATATTTCATTATGAACACATAAAATAAAAATGTTTATTTTGTCCATTTCAGAATACAAAACGCTCAACTTTGAAGGCCAAATTGTTGACATAACAGCATTTTCTATCAAAGTTTAGTTTGACGACAGACATTAAAGTTGACCACCATGGCAAACGGGGAACAAGAGAAGATCGAGCGTCTGCGTGACCGCATGTTACTTTGTCCGATATGTATGGAGGAATATAAGGATCCAAGAATGCTTACCTGCCACCACACAGTCTGCCTGTCATGTCTCATGAACTACGTACATGCCTCCTCGTCATCAGGAAGACTTTTCAGGCAAAATTACTTTTTTTCTATGAGCGCTGACAATAGAAAAAACCTATCCTATGTTGTAATTATATGAGAACTGGTACTTACCAGGAAATAACAGTTTTGGTGGAGTAAAAAAATTAAAAGAACTTGTTGTCCAATGGACTATTAATTTGCAGGTTTAAACTCAACTAAAACTACTGTTGTTTTGCACAACAAAGCTGTACAGATTTTCCAGGCAAGAGCTTTTTTATTGTTGAAAATGTGGGGAAAGATATCTCTTTTGAAAAAAAGTTGTAAAATATGCAAGATTTTGTTAGCAGAGCTTTTTTTATAGTTATATTATTTAAATGCTGTATGGCCCAATTAATCTGTCCAGTTTTCACTCTTGTTATATTTTCTTAGCAAATTACTGTGCAAACAATGCTTCCTCAGTCATTCATTGGATATTCTTCAAACCTGCATTGGTGATAAATACTTATGATTAGTCAGATTGCCTATTCTTTTTCAGTTATTGCCATTTCATTTTTGTTGTGTAGATAAATTATTGTACCAATAACACCGTTTATCTTTTTATTAGTATGTTTTATAGATGAATCCTCCGTAAATGCACTGTTGGGCTTATAATGGTCTGCCTTACACGGCCCTTGTTGTTTTTATTGCTTTGTCAGCAAACATTTTATATAGACATCTCTCAATTCTTGATATGATTGAACCCTTTTTGTGCTGGAAACACCTCCCCATTTACTCATAAAACACACCACTTACAGTGTTTCTAGCAAATACTGTGTCAAATTAGAGGATTCAGTATAAACAAGTATTGAAACCTTTGATCATTTTAATAAAGCAAGTGAAAGGATTTAGGTTAAATTTTGTCAGAATCTGATTTAATATTGATAGTTTTATTTCCACAATTCTTCAGATGTCCCACTTGTCGAGCCGATGTATGCGTACCTCGAGGGGGTGTGAAAGACTTTCCTCCCAACTTCTACATCAACTGCATTCAAGATGAGATTGGACCTGCCACCTACTTTGGTTCATGCCAGGTATGCGACAGGGACTGGCTGCTGGCACAGTATGCCTGCGTTCCTTGCAATCTAGACCTGTGTAAATTCTGTGTTCACGACCATCGCCTCTTCCAACACATCACTGGCCGTGATCCAAACATCATGCGGATCCAAACAGGAAATTTGGCGCAGAGCTTAACTTCAGAAAAGTATTGTGATGCCCACAAAGATGAATCTCTACAGATGTTCTGTGTAACTTGTAATGTTCCAGTTTGTGTGACGTGTATATGTGAGGCACACAAGAAACATGACACAGTAACTCTAGGTAAAAAGCTTCACAATGCAAGAAAGAAACTGCAAGTGGATTTGGATAGATTGCAATTTAGTGTAAAGGAGGTGAAATCAACTATGACAAAAATTCATGATATTGAAAAAGCCGAAGATAAATCGGCTGATGATGCTATAGCAGAAGTGCAAGATAATGCTAAAGTGATTTGTAATATTGTGACAGAAATGGCAAAAGTTAAAACAGAGCAGATTGAATCATCTCGAGGGCAGCACGTGAAGGAATTAAGAGAGTATGAAACTGATTTGGCAAGTTATCTTGACAAGTTACAGAGGGGAGCAACATTTCTTGGTAGTCTGCAAGAAGAGGATATGAGTTTGGAGCTAATAACATGCTTTGAGAAATATCGCCGAGTTCTCGAGACGACAGAGAGCGCAGTAGTGAATAAAACAATTCCGCAGAATCATTTCAGCTTCACTCCAGGAAAGGTTGTGAACAGGTTAGGATATTTAGCCATTGGTCGAAATCAGTTAAAGAATGAGGTACAGGTAAACACTTTCATGAAAAGAGTTCCTGTGTATAACGGTATGAGGAAACATGTAAAGAAGTGCTTGGATTTTATCACTGTGTGGAGAATGGTTGTGTTTCTGGTTGTTTTTAGCATGTTGGTAGGCTTGTTACAGGTGGGCAGTATGCTCATAAGGGAAAGCACAAACACAGAAAACATCATTTGTGCCTTACTGTATGTTTATCTATGTTTTGCTGGGGTTATGGCATATAGAAAGACACGGTAATTTTGTTACAACAAACAGTAGATTGCAAAAATAATGATCTAAGATTGCACCCTTTATTGTCTGGAAACATCTTTAGGATGGGGTGAAGGGTGTTTCCATCAAGTTCTAAGGTTTAAGGAATTAGGAATTTTTATTTGTTAAAAAGTTCTTAAATATGACACCAGGCTTAGGAGACCAGAAGATGAGTTAATTTATTTTTATTAGAATTTTAACAGTCATGATAAAATACAAAAGTGACATTTATTTACATTGTTGATAAGAAGTCGACATATTTTTGTTATTTAGTTGCTTTCTGTGTTATGTTAACTGGAGTGTTTGTCAAAGTTTTTAATGCAAACCGGATTTTTAAGTTAAGTGTTTGCTGTCAAAGTTTTAAAGAAATAAGACGCAAGAAAGTGTTTAAATATTTAATTATAACTTGTTAGAGGCGGTAGATGAAGCACACGACACATTTTCCACTACCCCATGCAACTGAACCCGAAGATATCACATTCTCGTACAGGAATTAAACACTCTTTCATTTTTTATTATTGATTACTTATTTGTTTGTTTTTCCTACAACTACATCGAATATGAAACAAGAACTGTTGATATTAAATGGTTAGTTGTTTAAACCAGGATACATTTAATCAAACTCCATCAAATAGAAATATGTCGTGCAAGTCATATGTAGGTTTTTTGCATGTAATGAGACAAACCTCAAGGCTTTTTATGTCCTCAAATCATTACAAACAATTGTTGATTACTTTATTGTTTAGATAGGGATAAGACTTATGTAACTTTTCATTATGTAATGTAACATTGCCATCATTATATTGTACCAAAATGTAGGGTTTTCTTTTTTAATCTTTACATTTGTTGCAATTTAGGGGTGCATATTGAATGCACCAACCACTTCTATGTCTTAAATATACTTATGATCAAAGATGATCTTTTTGTAGAGTAAATAAACTTATAACATAACAAGAGAAAATCTTCGTTTTGTGAAGCTAGTTTTTAAAACCAAAGTTCAGGAACAATAGATGAGGGGTCAAACATAATGGGAGGGTGGCATGTTGTTATTATGACCCATGTAATGAACTCCAGTCAAAAATGGTTAATTTTTTTTGTTATACTGAATAATCCCTATTAAATAATCTGTTTAAAACTTTTTCTCAAATTTTTTATGATGTACTTTTTCTCCACAATTGTAAACCTTTTTAAAGAAACCTGTATAATCTTTAGACTTCCTGAAAAGACTGACATAATTTTTTTACTGTTCACTAGGATTGTCTTCCATTTCGTATACTCTCTACAAAAGTTTGGCACTTTTGCACACATATTTCTTTTTTATCCATTGTCACAATGTATAATTATCAAGGGTAGATTTATACTTATTACAGGGAAATACTTCTTACAGGGAAATACTTCTTACAGGGAAAGGCTGGTGCACCCATGATTGAGGGGTATAGTTGCAGAATTTTGTTTTTGTATATTTTTATTGTGATATTAATGAGGTACTTGTTTTTGGTTGTGCATTTTAAGAGCTGGGGTGCAGTATTGATAAATGCATTTTAATTTTAAACTTTGAATATGAAAACAAAAAATGATGGAGAATCTAAATGGAGCTCCAGATATTAATGTAGTCACAAATGTAGATCAATCGCATTGTTAGACACCTAAACAGGGTTTTTCAGTTAACTAATTTAAGGATATTGAAAATTGGCGTTAGAGGCATCTGGTATTTATTTTGTTACAGAATTGGAACTTCCTGTATAGTGACAGTGGAAGGCTCCAGGGAAGGTGTGGGTTCAGAGGTTGTCAGTTAATAGTTGGTTAGTGTCTTGTTAAAAAAACAACAGAATTTAGTGTAACTTTGCCAACACTGTATGAGCCCAAAATACAGAATGTTGTCAAAATGGGACTCCCACACCCCTTTCAACTAATTTGCTCTACAGTAAGCATATGTCATCATGACAGTAGTACACACAATCCAATAATTGGCTTATGACCAACAGTAGTAAGTTTAGTACCCTTGGCACTGCGATTTCCCATGAAGTAGCATTCTTCTGAGGATACTCAAAAGGTCATTTTCAATGCCTTAAAGATCTAATTTACATAAATTTGTGCCAAAAAAAATCATTCAGGTACTTTTGCATTGTGTACAATCAGACAGTGTATCATGCTTTTGATGTTTTGAAATGTTTTTATTGAAATATTGATCACATCTTTTTATAATAGAATTAGTTTTATGTATATTTTACAGGTATGTTTTCCTAGGACTAGACTGTCCCACCTGTTACATTTTTTTCTGTCATTCAATCTTGAATTTTCATGGACAAGTAAATGGATCAACAAATATTAAGTTGACTGAACTCATAAGGAATAGGAGCAATTATCTTTCCATGTAGATCTATTATTCTGAATGTGAAACTTTAAACCCAACATTATTTAAAGCAACAAATAATGCCATAGGTTTGATTTAAACAGTTTTTATTTTTATATCTACACAAATTTCCAAGAAACTGATTATTCTTTTTTAAATAATACTTGTTTACATTTTATATTTTGTCTTTAAATCAATTGAGAGAGCTCCGATTTCTGGTACACTATTTCTTGTTAATGACTTTGTATATAACATGTGTGGTGTTTGCATTTGTCTATATATTTATATCTATATATACATGTTTATACATTTATATTATACATGATAAATGTTAAAGCTTAGATGGAGTCAATGTGATTTTCTATTTCTTAGGTACTTTTCTTCTGTTGATCTTTAGTGATATACATTTTGCTTTTTTTCTTTTAAATGTTATACAATGTTCATCAGTATTTGAGTCGTTTCTGTCTGTACTTTGTATATTTATAAAAAACAACACATGTGGCTTTATCAGTTTTCTTTTTTGTCTTGTTACATTCAGACCTGCATTAAAAAAGTCTTGAAAACATTTTAATGTCCTGTTGTTAAAAAAAAAGAAGGAAAAAAAGGAAGAAAAAATAAACCAAAAAGATTCAAAAGCATTTCAAATGACTTAAGTTAAACAAAATATACATAAACAGCACCCTTTGAATTTGTCTGAATGGCTGAGTGGTTACGATGCTCTCCTCATACCTTGGTGTGATGGTTCAAATCCCATAAGATGCATTAGGTAGGGCTTAATATCTGCATTTATTGAGGAGTTAAACATGACAATGCCAAGTTTCTCACCGTTTATTGCTGTTTTTTCTTGTTATTTATATCAACAACAAAATGAACACAATATATTACATTTCATCAAACACTGCCATTTTGTATAACATTAAAACACATCAGTTTGAAAACAACTTTCTTAAAGATGGCAAGGAAATCCCCTTATTCTGTATTCATTAAAAAATCATGTAAAATCTACTAACATGCCATTTTCATTAAAGAACAAGAACGACAACCTACTCCTGTTCCTGTAATGAGGGACCATGGTTAATAGCCTCCCTTTAATACACTCTAACAGCAAGCTGGTCTTCTTATTTGCAATTTCTTGGTTTTTATGCTTATACTTGAAGCGTATGCTGTCTTTGTGCTTCGTTGTGACGTACAGGTGAACTGCCACTAAATAAACACTTATATAGTCTAGTGTATATAACATTTTTATAAATATTTTTCATGTACTTAGTGTAAATATTTCATTAAATGTAAAAAGGTTATTGTTTACAATGCTAACATCTCAGAAAGACTCCGCAATAAGTCTGCAGGTTCTAACTTAAAGGACCATACCTTCTGATTGAACCTCAAATGTTAGCTGACAAGAGAGACATTTTTTAACCCTCTGGATGATGACCAGATGAAGAACTCAGGAAACAAGCAGTAACCTCTGTATTCTTTACCAATTAATTGCCTCATATAATCTTATAAAAGACACAATTTGCATTGTCATGTTTCTCAGTTACTAGTTATGAAAAATGAAACATGTTACATTTGATTTACCCTCATCCCAACATGTTATACGCACCCCTGCCGTCCCCCTCCCCAGCCCAAAAAATCAAAAACAAACTCAAAATAACACAGAAAAACGTGAAAAACAGTGTTTTCAGTCTGATGATTTAACAGCAAAATAAATGCATCAATAGCATAGTTTTTAAATTATTCAAACTTGAGGGTTATAAATGTCAAATTCAAACATGATAAAGGTTAGATTTGAGGGTCAAATAAGTCAAATTATGTTTAAAATCAAAATAATTTTGATACATATGAGAAGCAGGTAATGCAGTTCTATGTGTTGTGTACAGATGCAAAACTGTGACCAAGTCACTTTTGATTTACTATGTTAGGGCTGTTGCATCTGCTTATTATCTCAAAATTTACACATTACATTAATTAACCAGTTACATCACAATCATCATTTAATCAGTATATGGCAAAATGGATCAAGATATGGAAAAAAAAAACTCTTAAATTTTTTTTTACAAATTCCAAAGATATATCTGCACACATTTTTCTAAGCAAACAAATAAATAATGACTATGTACAATTCAGTTTTAAATTTAGTTTTATAAATCTAAACATCTGTCATGGTTATGGTAGAGTTTTAACAACAAACAACAATTTGATGCTTAAGTTAACAAGAATCAAGGTTTTACATCATTAATTGCAAAATGTAATAAACAGTTATCATTTTTAATGAAGTCAATTATGGAAGAAATTACTCTATCAGTGTTATAATAAATCAAAACTTAACTCTCTTTTTTCACAAACAATATTTGTCTTTATCTATAACAAAATAAAAGACAATAAAAAAGTACTGTTAATATGGTTTTGCTGGCTTGTAACAGTTTAAACTAGTTCTGTATTTAAATAATAATAATAATTATCTAAATTAATAACCAATTGATTATTTATCTATTCCTGTATAACCTATCAATATATACCTACTTCAACAAAGTGAGAAGGCCAATAATCTTCAGTTTTAAAATATCACCAATCATTTTGTACATGTTAGTTGAAAGTCAAAGGTCATGAAAACAACATAACAATATTACAGTAACAAAGAAGCTGTCAAAACAGCCAATATTTACATTTTTTAGTTTTCATTTTCATAACCAACAAAACTAAACCTTTCTTACTTGTTTAAATGCGACCTCACAACAGCTCCGTTAAAGAACATGTTAAATTTCATCCATGTATCATTAAATATTTTAAAACAGTATCCTTGAATTCATGACTCAAGTCATTTTTACTTAAGAATGGCTGGTGAACATGGAACATTAGGCATTAATAATAGAAGACATGGTAGTTTTTGTTGTTGTCAAAATAGATTTCTTTATATTTGTAATATAATACCATAATACCAAGCAGTTATTGGTTAAAGTTAGTTGGTACCTTTGAGTCCAAGTCTCTTGAGTTTAAGTCCCCTGGCCACAGAGTTGTGTTACAGAGAATATGATGCTGCCTTCACTGTAAATGCACATCATTACTGACATGACACCAACCTAGTCAAGGCAATTTTGTTAAATTTACATGTGAAAAACATGCACCTTTAGCAGAAAAGTGCTGTGTTGACTCTCATAGCATATCAGTCCTGACATACCAAACCAACATTATTCTAAAACTGAGTCAACTGAATCTCGCAACAACACTGGCACATTTAGTGAAGGCAAGGGAAGATTACCCAGTACTATTTCTAACAACTTGTACCTACATCTATTGGTAATTGAACCCATGACCCCATACCACCTCAGGCCAACACCCCACATTGACCACAAAGCTGGTGTTATTATAGTGGTGACACTCAATTAACCCTTTACTTGCTGGAAACATCACAAGGTGTGTTTTATGTTATTGAGGTGAATGAGGTCAAGAGGTAAACTTGTTAGTTTATTTCGAAAACAATTTTTTATGGTCATTATCACATAAATAAAACTTGTCGAAAACCCATAAGACATTTAATTAGCCAAAGATCATAAACACACTGTATGTACAGGAGCTCGAAAAGACCATAAACATACTGTACGTACAGGACTTCACAAAAACCATAAACATACCGTACGTACAGGACTTCACAAAGACCATAAACATACCGTACGTAGAGGACTTCACAAAGACCATAAACATACCGTATGTACAGGACTTCACAAAGACCATAAACATACTGTACGTACAGGACTTCACAAAGACCATAAACATACTGTACATACAGGACTTCACAAAGACTATAAACATACAGTACGTACAGGACTTCACAAAGACCATAAACATACTGTACGTACAGGACTTCACAAAGACCATAAACATACCGTACGTACAGGCCTTCACAAAGACTATAAACATACCGTACGTACAGGACTTCACAAAGACCATAAACATACTGTACGTACAGGACTTCACAAAGACCATAAACATACCATACGTACAGGACTTCACAAAGACCATAAACATACCGTATGTACAGGACTTCGAAAAGACCATAAACATACTGTACGTACAGGCCTTCACAAAGACCATAAACATACCGTACGTACAGGACTTCACAAAGACTATAAACATACCGTACGTAGAGGACTTCACAAAGACCATAAACATACTGTACATACAGGACTTCACAAAGACCATAAACATACCGTACGTACAGGCCTTCACAAAGACCATTAACATACTGTACATACAGGACTTCACAAAGACCATAAACGGGTGGGACGTTAAATCCAACAATATGGTCCTGTCCAGCTATATAGGTGGAGGAAATAACCAGACCAATGTCTGGGTAGAACCACCCGCCATACCCCAAGGCAGCTAGAAGACCTCCTCACCCTCCCCGCACCATCCTGATGCAAACCAACACAGTGAGGGGCCACAGAGTCAGAGGAAATCCAACTCTACCCAATAAGCTACGTATACCGCCATGTCTTAAAAATTACAGTGTTGCAATATACTATGAAAGGTAATCAACTTTCAGTCTTCTAACATCTTCTAGGCTGTACACACTGGACTGCCGTTCTTCTAAGCGTTTCAGGATGGAGTCAACCTCTGTAATAAAACAAAAAGCACACAAACATTTATCATTTAAAATAACACATTGCATGAAACAATCATGTGATGATATCAAAGAGGTAAGGACCAACAGCTGCTTGACTTTGTTTTTAATCATATTGTTATTTTCAATTAAATCCATCCTTTAGCTGTTATGTTTTTTGTTTTTGTTTTTTGAACTACATCGTAAAGGCCAATTATGATCATTACAGCAATATCATTAGCAATATAATTTGGTAAAGGCAGATCCCGGACCAATAACTGGGTAAAACAACCAGCACTTCACAAGTCAGCTAGAAAACCTTCCCACATTAAGTCCCTCACCTCGACCGGAACTCAGAACCAACGTGGTGAGAGGAATTACAAATCAGCGACTCTACCAAGAACTTTATTTGTAAATGTAAGGTGACAAGTAGATGATCAAAGAAACTTGACCATTTTCAACTTTACCAATCTACATTCATTCTCACAAAGTCCATTGCATGGGTGAAAGTTGGCAAAACTGAAAATACTGAAACTTAAAGCTGGGGGCCGCTAGGGCCCCCGGTGGGTCCAGGGGGGCCGGAGGCCCCCCGGAAGCTCCTGCATTCCTTGCAAATTAATGTGTAGAAATGACCTCTCCTGGCAACTTGCAGCTACCGTATTTTGCGGAATATAGCCCGCAACTTTTTTTCTCAAGATGGCGGCCTGCGGGGAATATTCCAGTGCGGGGAATCTGTTGACAAAATCCATTTTTGTCAGCTGCCACTTACCTAAGATCAGGGAAATTTAATGCAGGCTTAACTGAACTCCTTAACCTTTTTGCCGCTTAAAAGTGCGACCTTCAGTTTAATAATATTCTTTGCAGAGGACATTTAAAGCATACCGGGGTCAGAATTAAGGACCGTCTCACAAAGATTTGCAATCACTTTGGTCTACAGGTGTAAAATAAACAGTTTCGTGCATCAGATGGTGGTTCATAATTTACAGCATACTGGGGTCAGAATTAAGGACCATCTCACTAAAATTCGCAACCACTTTCGTCTCCAAGCGTAACGTGAACAGTTTAAGCATCGGATGGTGGTTCATAACTATTTTGTATAAATGTATATGCACTCGTTCTTGATGTTTTATGTGACTTTTCAGTTATGTATATTAGCGGAGACTTTAGCGGGGACCTTGTGAAAGACAAAAAAAGATTAGTTGTGTAAATTTTAGTTAATAAATAGCAAATTTAAACAATGTGATAAAGATAAACAACAGAATTTAAAAACTAGACGGGCCGATTTCCGTTCTCTTTCGCATAGCTGACTACTTCAAGCTTGAAGCCGTCAGTGTAGTTTCCAATTTTGGGCAAAAATATATACCGATACCCAGTATGGTATGTTGTTTGCATTTCTGTTTTAACACATATCACGCCGATAATTACGCTGCACAGTTACATCAACAATCATCTTGTAATTGTCACTTGTGTCGGTAACATAAACTTAACAAACAATATTTTACATTCTTTCTAATGCCACTGCACGGCAATTAATTTTTTGCACGTATCAGCCTAACGTGCCCTGATTATTCCAATTAAACAATGCGTTAACATCAAAATAACCACCCCTAACGTATTGCACCATCCCATTGTCTATAAATAGCTCTCACTTCCCCGACAAAAGGTCAGCTTTTGTGTTACAGCAGAAAGCGAGAAGGATTATCGATCGATATCTGCATTGTAGTGTTAGGTAACACTGTGTAGATCACGCTGATTTGGTGTGATACAGTTGACACGTGTTTGACCTGGGAATATGGCTTCTTTACACATAAATTATCGGCTACTATAAAAAAGGTGTGAAATAAGTATTTCAAGTTAGCAGTTGAGAAAATATTCACCAATATTGGGAGTTCTAAATTATTACTAGAATCCTTCAGAAGTATTGTATTCTATAACTCTGTCATTGGTTTTGCTTCTGCATCTGTTGTTCTATATGTTCTTTATGTTAGCTTCAAGCTGCTTCGTGTTATAACCCACGGGCAAAATCTTCATTTTTTCAGATTTCTTTTAAAATTTGCGAGCGTTGTTTTCTTGTACTTGTTGTTGTTCTCAAGCGAGTGTAAGGAAAGCATACGATTGGACGCCGGAGTCTCACTGACCAATCAGAATCGCCGATACAACTGCACTCCGCGCGCTTAAAGGCATCTCAAGAGCCTTATATAAGTGACCCCCCCCCCATTTATTGCCCCACCCAGCATGTGAGGGCATCTGTTTTCTGATAAGCCAGGCTGCCACAGTCTGTAAGATGTGTCTGTCACACAGGTATTGTTCAAGATCCAAGTGTATGTATGCTATATCTGGGGGTTGAACATAGACATTCACAAGTTTGTAAAGGAAACAGTTGTGAATATACCAATTACGCAATCCAATATAAATATATATATATATATATATATATATATATATATATATATATATATATATATATATATATATATATATATATATATAAATCTTTATTTGTTTTCTTTCTTACTTTGTTGGTTGATTTTGTTATTTCTTATACATTTTGTTATTTCTTTCATTCTTTTAGTTCTCATATATATTTAAAGTTATATTTTATTTTGATTTGTTAAATGTAACGAAACGTTTCTAACAAAAGCAATTTAAAAAGTCATTCATTGTCAGAATAATGTCCTTCAGAGTCATTTTGAATACAAAAACTTCTCATGTATTTTCAAAATTAAATATTTAGCTATGAAATAAATACATAATCTTGCAGTCACAAAATTGACACCTAATAATTAATGCAATAAAGAATTTGTAAGTAAAGAATTTGTAAGGGATCGTATAGTAAACAATCCACATTATCACTAACAATAATGTTTGTGGCTTTGTGTAAAACTAGTCTACTGTCTCACATCCATACTAGCAGGTAATTTAGTTTTGCATTAACCCATCAGAGGTATTACAGTGACAGATTAGTACTATGTTGGCTAAAGACTCCCTGCAGTGATGACCAGCAATTAGCAGGTGTGGTCATAGCATGTGGGGGCCTGGCTCAGTGGGATACCACATTCCTTTCGAGATGCCTTTAAATTACCGACTGATTTTGTTAATATCGCTATCGTCTGTCGCCCTGTACCCCCCCCCCCCCCCCCCCCGAAATCTCAACGGATTTACGCGATTTGGAAAAACGGTCCCTGGCGAGGTTCAAAATACGGAATTCCGTCATAATACGGAAAACTTTCACCCATGCCATTGTCATTAATGATTGGAAGAGCAATTACTGACAACATAATGCTCATTAAAAATGTAAAATGTACAACAATAAAAGAAAAGCAGAATAAAAAGACTACAACTGAAAAGAATAACAACAGAAAAAAACAACAACATACCTGACTTATCAGCTTGGCTCATGAACATGGCGACAGTTTTAAACCGTTCAACCTTTGAAAGGTTCTGTAGAATCAAGTAACTCTCATCCAGTTCGCCTGATGGACCAAACAATTTTAAATAATAAACAAAGGATAACTAAGACAAAGATGAAAGTACACAAAACATTTTACCTTTTGATTTGACATGTGGTAGGAAAAAAATCAGATCATTTTCTCCATCATCCTAATCTATGTAATTATTCATTACTCTTATTCATTAATTTAACAATAACAATGGAATAATTTTTATTTTATATAAAACAGTTATTTCATTTATTTAAAACAAACACAAAATTTTAAAAGAAATGAATTATCTACTTACATCATTTAACATTTTTCAATTAATTAATCTTGAATCCCAATTAAATTTCAGAAGATTATTTTAAGTTAGAAGTTGTTTTATCAACTTTTTTACAAACGTTTAACCTGACATCATACTGAGTCACGTGGCCCATAAAACTTGGGGTTGTGATAGAAGTAAATGTAATGGACCGATGTTGTACGTGAGTGCATTTTCATAAGTCAATGAAATGTAACAGTCATGCAATTTTCTTGATTAAATGGTTATGGGGTTGGTCTTAATGGTAATTTTGTTCTTTCATTTCAAATTAAAAAGAAAGTGTCCTATATTTGAGATTAGTGTGCGATTTAAGACTTGAAGCATGAAAGACAGAGTCTCACATGAAAGTCAGTCTCATAAAAAAAGCAAGAGTCTCACCCAAAAGCCAGTCTCACACGATTGCCTGAGTCTCACACCAGTCGGTATGTAAAGCAATCACCATGCATTGCTCTAGGGACTAAATTGAGAACTGTTTCTATCAACAAGAAGATTATTTGAGAAGGATAAATATAAATTGAAACATCTTGTTTCTCAGGCAACTGTTAAAATATGTTTAAGCTAAGTTTAACCAAAGAAGTGAGGTTGTATACATACCATTCTTCATGTAGAACTCAGAAACACATTTCGTGATATTGTTTAACATGGCACCATCAATCTTGTTAGAAATCACTGAAATAAGAAAGGTTCTTAAAAGTGATAAGACATTTTTTTGGTGATCCACCAAGTTGGTTCAAGTTCAAGCTGGCTGAAAAACAGTACCTACACAATATAATTATTCTAAATAAGATCATCACTGTGAATTGAGAACAAGACCAATTTTGTTTTCGTAAATATCTTTGGAAAACACTGCTTACATACACCTGACAGTAAGATTCTTGCAAACATTGATATTGCATAAAAACAAGGCTGTGTTGTTCTTCAAAATCTGAAAATTTGAGGAAGACAACTTAAACAAACTTACTAGATGGAAGATCCGAGGGTTTTATTTGCTTGAGCAGTTCGTAGTATGGCTTCACCGAGTCAGCTTTTTTTAAGGCATTCCAGGCTGAAATGAACTCGTATGGCGTTGCTTTCTCCAGTTTGGGTGCACTTTTTGGAGTATGTGGCAAACCAGTGCTTGTTTCACGTATTTTAGCTTTCTTTGACCCTGGTGTACTGGTTGTTTTTCCACCACTTCCAGGGGGCTTGACAGTGTCTTTTTTAACAGAACTACTTTCTTTGGTTTCCGAACTGCCATGTCTGCTGTCCTTTTTAGATGTAGCTGTCTCTGTTCTGCTGGGTGGTTGTTTCTTCACTGCCTTGGAAGAACCTGCAAGTAAATATTATTTATCAGACAGAGAAAAGGATGGGCAGAAAGATAGACAGATGAAGATCAAGATAAAAACAGAGACAAAATAGATTGATCAGGATTGTGAATACAAGCTAGACAAAGAGAAGCTAGATTATGAAAACAAGGATCGACAAACACAAAAAAGATAGATGAAGATATATAAAGACAAAGCTAGACAAAGACAGATGAAGATAGACAAGGATAGACAGGTAGACAAAGACAGACAGATGGAGATAGACAAGGATAGACAGACAAAGACAGAGAGATGAAGATAGACAAGGATAGTCAGGCATACAAAGACAGACAGATGGAGATAGACAAATAGACAAAGACAGAGAGATGAAGATAGACAAGGATAGTCAGGCATAAAAAGATAAACTTGAAGACAGATGGAGACAAAGACAGCTAGATGAACATATACAAAGGCAGACAAAGATAAACCTGAATACAGATGGAGACACAGACAGCTAGATGAACATATACAAAGGCAGACAAAGATAAACCTGAAGACAGATGGAGACAAAGACAGCTAGATGAACATATACAAAGGCATACAAAGATAAAGCTAAAGACAGATGGAGACAAAAACAGCTAGATGAACATATACAAAGGCATACAAAGATAAACCTAAAGACAGATGGAGACAAAGACAGCTAGATGAACATATACAAAGGCATACAAAGATAAACCTGAAGACAGATGGAGACAAAGACAGCTAGATGAACATATACAAAGGCATACAAAGATAAACCTGAAGACAGATGGAGACAAAGACAGCTAGATGAACATACAGAAAGGCAGACAAAGACAGCTAGATGAACATATAGAAAGGCAGACAAAGACAGCTAGATGAACATATACAAAGGCAGACAAAGACAGCTAGATGAACATATACAAAGGCAGACAAAGACTGGTGATTGATGAATACAAATACGTGTAAAAAGACAGACAGGAAGACAGACATGTAGGAAATAAGTACAATTTTTAGTCAGGTCAATATGAAGAAAAGTTTTCAGTAACGTAAAGAGTAAGGCTATCTACAGGTACCCACTAAACACAATCTATATAGGTATCTACTAAAGACAATCTATATAGGTATCTACTAAACACAATCTATATAGGTATCTACTAAACAGAATCTATATAGGTATCTACTAAAGACAATCTATATAGGTATCTACTAAACAGAATATATATAGGTATCTACTAAAGACAATCTATATAGGTATATTCTAAACAGAATCTATATAGGTATCTACTAAACAGAATCTATATAGGTATCTACTAAACACAATCTATATAGGTATCTACTAAACACAATCTATATAGGTATCTACTAAACAGAATCTATATAGGTATCTACTAAACAGAATCTATATAGGTATCTACTAAACACAATCTATATAGGTATCTACTAAACAGAATCTATATAGGTATCTACTAAACAGAATCTATATAGGTATCTACTAAACACAATCTATATAGGTATCTACTAAACACAATCTATATAGGTATCTACTAAACAGAATCTATATAGGTATCTACTAAACACAATCTATATAGGTATCTACTAAACAGAATCTATATAGGTATCTACTAAACACAATCTATATAGGTATCTACTAAACACAATCTATATAGGTATCTACTAAACACAATCTATATAGGTATCTACTAAACAGAATCTATATAGGTATCTACTAAACACAATCTATATAGGTATCTACTAAACACAATCTATATAGGTATCTACTAAACAGAATCTATATAGGTATCTACTAAACACAATCTATATAGGTATCTACTAAAGACAATCTATATAGGTATCTACTAAACAGAATCTATATAGGTATCTACTAAACACAATCTATATAGGTATCCACTAAACAGAATCTATATACTTTAATTTCTAAGTGACCATAAACGCTAAGTAGGGATGATCTGTCAAAACATTTCCTAAAATACATACATTTTGTATCCTTGGTCTACTGTCCCAAAATGTGATTAATTCCAGCCAAATAGTTAAGGTGGTTGATAACTTTTTGTGATAGCTTTAGTTTATAAATAGGCTAAACAATTTACTGTAATACTTCGACATTTACATAAAAACACCAACAAACACATTCATTTAGTAGTATGTAACCATGAACGGTTACCATGGCAATAAATACCTTTTGAATTATCATCTGACTCGTCAGAGTCCACCTCTTGAATCTTGACTGATCTTCGTTGTCTTTCTTTGATTACATCCGTCAATTTTTCTTTCTCCTTCTCTAACTTTCCGATATTATTCTTCATGGCATTAAGTTGCTAAAAATGAAACAGAAATGTCACAAATGATTGGTACTTTTACAAAATATTGATATTTTGTCTGTTTTACATGCATTTTCTCTTACATTCAATACATACTTTCTAAACAAGAATAAAAAAGAAGGATTGTATAGTTGTAGAGTAGTCAACATAATAACTCCTCTCACTGCTCGTCGCTTACAGCAAGAGTTTCAGTTCCAGTCAAGGTAACAGACTTAATGAGAATAGTCTTCTAGCTGACCTGCAATGTGACAGTGGTACCACCATGGATTCTCTCCCCAACAAAAAAAATGGAATGTCGCTATAATGACCATAATTGTGTCACAGCAATATATTTAAAAAAAAACAAAAAACTATTAAAGTGACACCTGAGTGGGTATAACTTCCCTTGAACCAAAATGTGTTTAACAGATGTATCACTGAAAATATGTGAAAATGACAATACTATCCTTAGGTTAATTAAGTTGTGCAAGAAGAAACTTGTTTATTAGCATTAAGAAAGAGGCAAATTGTAAAGAATTCACCAATTACATGTAATATTTCTATACCATATACTATCACAGTTTGTATTTTTATCAAGCATAGATGTTTTTTATTTCACTGACATGGGTGTAGTTTTTGAGGTTTCTTCCTACAAACAAGAGCTGTCCATAGACAGCATGTCCCACTTTTCTCAGCAATGGATATTATAATAAAATTTTACGTTAAGGAAGGGACATCTTCGTTAACATTAATTTTAAAGATTACCCGCCCTTTTGAAACAGGTTCCAATTTTGGAAATTTACAAAAATTCAAAAAATTAAAGTGAATGTTTTGATGGTTTTAAAAAAAATGAACCTTAACCAAAAAGTAAACCAATACACTTGGCACTCACATGTGCAGCAATGCTTGATCAAAAACTAAGATGACAAGCCATGTCTATTTACATATCACAGAAGATCACTGACATTAAAAAGTGTACTCACTTCGCCCCAGTATTTCTTCATCAGTTCCATCTCACTTTTAGCTGCTGAATTATTGGGGTCCAATTTTAGGAGGGTATTCAGATCTTGCACACCATCTTTGTATTCTTTCAACATCTAAAGAAAGTAAATAAGGACAAGTAGTAAAAAACCCATTGAAGCATGATGATTAAAACTGAAGTTAAAAAATAAAATAAAAATATGCCACAGGTTATGTAAAAATGATGCAACAGAAAATAGCTACCTGTTGAGTAACCAGACATTCCACACATTGAGGGTAAGGTTGGGATAAGACTCAATGAACTTGTGATCAGCTTATGAAATTTCCCATCTAGTAACTTGAATGGGTTTGCTATTTGCTATGAATTTTATGATTGCAGCTAATTTTGATTGGCGTTGACCAAACTTAATTCTGTGGGTCATCTGAATGACTTCTTTTCATGAAGAGTTGAAGCCACACAGTGAGAGACGAAGGATTTCCAAGTCATTGACTATCCATTCAGCCAACCCTGATACTGGACTCAGTTTGTGAAAATCAGAAAATGATAGTTGAAAAAGGGGCAATAACATTAAGGTTACCAGTTCTTTTTTCAAGTAAGCAAGTATTCAAGTCTGAAGCGAACATCTTAGACTTCTAGAAATAGAACCGGTTAAACAAAGCTGGCCAACCCGGGGGCCATGACAACACGGGGGGCCATGACAATACAGGGGGCCATGACAATACAGTGGGCCATGACAATACAGGGGGCCATGACAAAACAGGGGGCCATAACAATACAGGGGGCTATGACAATACAGGGGGCCATGACAATACAGGGGGCCATGACAATACAGGGGGCCATGACAATACAGTGGGCCATGACAATACAGGGGGCCATGACAAAACAGGGGGCCATGACAATACAGGGGGCTATGACAATACAGGGGGCCATGACAAAACAGGGGGCCATGACAAAACAGGGGGCCATAACAATACAGGGGGCCATAACAATACAGGGGGCTATGACAATACAGGGGGCCATGACAATACAGGGGGCCATGACAATACAGTGGGCCATGACAATACAGGGGGCCATGACAAAACAGGGGGCCATAACAATACAGGGGGCTATGACAATACAGGGGGCCATGACAAAACAGGGGGCCATGACAAAACAGGGGGCCATGACAATACAGTGGGCCATGACAATACAGGGGGCCATGACAAAACAGGGGGCCATGACAATACAGGGGGCCATGACAAAACAGGGGGCCATAACAATACAGGGGGCCATAACAATACAGGGGGCTATGACAATACAGGGGGCCATGACAATACAGGGGGCCATAACAATACAGGGGGCTATGACAATACAGGGGGCCATGACAAAACAGGGGGCCATGACAAAACAGGGGGCCATAACAATACAGGGGGCTATGACAAAATGCTGCACTCTTTCATTGAAAAGTGGAGCTAAAAAGAATCAGAAAGTTTAGAGTTACCTTTCTTGCCTGAGCTCTTCTAAACAATGCCTTTATGTTGTTCTTCTCCAGGTCTAGGGCTTCATTACAATCTTTGACAGCATTTTCGGGCTGATGGGAAAAAAGAACTTAACTTTTACAATGAAAAATGGTCCTTGAATTGTTTAAATATAAATATAACAGCATAATATATATATATATATATATATATATATATATATATATATATATATATATATATATATATATATATATATATATATATATACATATAACTATATATAACTGACATTAATAAACAAATTTATTTACAATTTATATTTACCAATAAAAAAGGTTTTCTTTTGAAACCATTTGAAGTCTGCAAGCTTTTATGTAAAAATATTATTTGTTTTTAAATACAAAACAAAAATATTTAAAATTAAAACATAAACCAACATTATTTTCTTCTTTTAGCAATAACAGCAGTAAAATTTGTGTAACATGTATAAGCCAAAATGAAACATAAACTACAAAATGCTTGGCTGTCCTCGTCTATTGGATTAAATTTATGAGATATTCTTTATTAAAAAATCAAATTAACATGCAATGCCTAATAACCGTAGTATTGTAAAATGAACAAAAGGATGCCTGATGTATTGGTAAAGGAACAAAATAAAATTGCAATATTTAAAAAGTTCACAAAACAATAACACAGATTCAATTTATGCTGTTATTTTTTATAAAACTTATTTTCATGACACCCAAGCAATTTTATTCATCCTTATATCATACACAAGAGGCAAGTGTATGCACATGTTGCAGTCTGAACTGCTTAAAGAAGTGGATTTTTTACACATTAATTATTTACCAAACATCTTTCCACAAGGCAGGTAACACAATGTATTTTAAATAGTGCGAATAATGTCCATTTATAAAAAAAAGATGGCGAATAGACAGACCTGACTGAGCCGGAGATAGCACAAGGCTCTATTGGTGAAGGAGACAACTTGTCCTGGCTGGAGTTGTATACACTCACTGTAACACTGGACTGCTTCTCGGAAATTACCCTGAAATAACAATCCTTTTTAATTATATGTTGCAAAGTTATATTTTTCAATCATTACAATACTTACATGGTCAGTAAAGTTATATTTTTACGTTCATTACAATACTAACATGGTGAGTATAGCGATGTCCAGCGATGACTTGTGGAAGATCACTCCAGACATATGTCTGTATAAACCATCGATGTACACCAGGTTAGCTTGGATACTGCCCCATATAAACCATCGATGTACACCAGGTTAGCTTGGATACTGCCCCATATAAACCATCGATGTACACCAGGTTAGCTTGGATACTTCCCCATATAAACCATCGATGTACACCAGGTTAGCTTGGATACTGCCCCTATATAAACCATCGATGTACACCAGGTTAGCTGGGATACTTCCCCATATAAACCATCGATGTACACCAGGTTAGCTGGGATACTTCCCCATATAAACCATCGATGTACACCAGGTTAGCTGGGATACTTCCCCATATAAACCATCGATGTACACCAGGTTAGCTGGGATACTTCCCCATATAAACCATCGATGTACACCAGGTTAGCTGGGATACTTCCCCATATAAACCATCGATGTACACCAGGTTAGCTGGGATACCTCCCCATACAAAGGCTGCTATCCAAATGTGATTTACAACCATTCAGTGAGGGGGTTACATGGATAAACAAAGGCTGCAATGAGGTGGAAAAGTAAGTATCTACAAGTTTACGAACACTTAACGTTGGGCCATCATATTGCTATAACTTTTTTGAGAGTGTAAAAGAAGTCAAAGGGAAATGATATTAAATAGCAAAGACGTTTAATGTGTCCCTTCTTAGGTGTCAAAGGGACAGATTAATTTCAGATGAAATAAGTAGGTTCTTACAAACCAGGTTAGCAAAGTACATGTATAACTAGCGTTGGGAAATCGGTTGCAAATCATAATCGATCATCGGTTGGAATCGGTTGCCACTTATGATGCGATTTCACATCTTTAGGCTCTTATAATCGGTTTATTAATCTACGCAATGTTACATTCACAAATGGTTTTTGATGAGTAACTTACATAATTACTTGATACTATAGTGTACATGCTGCCACTTTCTACAACACATTTGGTGTTTCAAGTGCAAAATACTAATTGCTCACTTGCTTTCTATTTTTATATGCTCATAAATCTCATGGGCTGCAATTTTAATTTTTAAAGTGATTTCCCTTTACAGCCGGATAAGTGTAAAAGAACCCCTACCTTTATTTGGAGTGCATTTGCACTCTTCTGTTAATGGATTATGGGAGAATGACATAGATTATTGACATTGAGAAGCTTTTACACGCCGCTTATTGATATCTTCTGATCATAGGCACATCACTATGTTAACCCTTTTTTTGACAGCAGAGAACATAAATTAAAAACAAGTACCTTTTTTACAAACTCATTTCCTTCAGCTTTTCTTGCTTCAAATTTCTGCTGAGGCGTTTGTTTGACTGGTTCTGCTTTCACTGGTTTTGGCTTTTCTTCCACTTTTGTTTTACTTTCACTTTTAGGTACAGATTCCATATTTGCAGTGGAACCAGAAACTGAAGAATGATTACTTGGGGAACTGGTCACAGTTGATTGGTTGGCTGGTTGGTAAGTGGTACCTGATTGGCTGGCTGACTCGTTGGTGGCATTTGATTGGCTGACTGATTCATTAGTGGAAATTGATTGGCTGGTTGACTGATTAGAGACATAGCTAACTTGAGCAATAGGTTTCCCATCCAAGCCAATTATTTCTGGAATCTCAAAGACTGAGACTTGAGTCATCTGGAACTTTTCTCGCCATTTACGCCCATCCTTCTCCTGAAGATGATGTTGACACCTGGAAGAAACAAAGTATGAATACTTCTTACAACCTATAAGACCAATATACCCAGAGATAGTCAATGTATGTGATGTGAACATTGTGCCAGTCGCAAACTACATAAAACAAGCATGTACCAAAACTCAGAGGCACTTGCTACTTAGTGGTGAAGTCAGTAGAGAACTGAACTGCCATGCAAGAGGTTCTGTATTTAGTGCAAGAAGTAATGTCTACCATTTGTGCTCCAAGGTCTGGTCCCAGTTCTATGTGTATGACACAAATCAACTGCTTAAAATATGAATTTATTTGTTATTTTAAGTTGTAAGGGTATGGTAGATACACTTAAAAGGAACAAGTTTACACAATGTGTTTATTGGTCTCTATCCTCAGGTTTATGTGTAAGATAACAGCATTATTTTACACATACACAAAGTTTTACTTAAGGACAACTCACATATGACAGTGCATACATTTGATTTATGGAGACTCAATTTAACAAAAAAACACGTTGGTTTGAATGTAGCAAAAAACACGTTGGATTGAATGTAAAAAAACATGTTGGATTGAATAATTTATATAGTTTGATGCATCTTTGTACAATGGAGATTCCACTGTAAGCACATAATACAAAGAAAGTCGAGGTGCATTTTTACAGCATGCTTACACAAGAAGAAAAGTTACACAGAAGATGTATTATACCAAATAAATCCATGTGATTTCATTGTGAAATTATAAACCAGACAACTCCAGAAAAATATTGGACAAAGACTGCATGAGTTACATTTCTTTGACAATAAAAAGCTACAAAGTATAAACATGCCATTCGGTATATTGGCATAGAGGATACACTTGACTACCTTAAGCTACACTTGTGACAGGGCAGAGAAGATGTTTATCACAAAACAAACAATACCTGAGTTTTAACTTCAGTGCACGGGATCTTCTGGAAATGTATTGCTCTCAAATTCGTATTTCCTGAATATGCTAGAAATCAGCAAAAATTGTTCAGCTAAACAGTGTTAAAAATATTTCAAAATATTTTATTTATCCACATTTTAAACCCACCTTTTTGTCCCTAGATGTGCTTGATCCATTCTCATATCTAAAATGAGCACGTGCCTGTAGTCGATGTAGGCCTGGCGATACCTGCATACATATAAATATTTTAAATATCACATATCAAATTTAAAGAAAATATGTCCAGAGAAAGACTAAGTCATGAAATTTGGTGACAATGGGTAGTGATAGTTTGATTTGATCAAACTCACAATAATATTGTCACTAGGGCAAGACAAGCTAGAATTGGTAATGGCAAAAGAAATCAGACTTATGTGTGTTTAACTACTGTTGCACAATTGGTGGACGATCTTCACACATGAAAGTGTACTCCTGGATGTATATATATACACATAGCATCACCGTCCATAGGATGCAATATTTAACCAAGAGATGTGATATTTATATAATATCAGCCTAACCACCCTCAAAGGAAGTATTTATAAAACAAGAGGGCCATCATGGCTCAATCGCTCGACTGATGACACAGGCTTTTAGTAGGTTCAAATCTGGCATCAAGTAATTAAGAGTTATTTACTTTAGAAATCTTTGGTGAAGAATGGACCATTAGTGTGGCCACTGGGTTGATAACATTTTCTAGAACTTTACCAAGTAACCTACTGAATCCACATGACTCACTTCAAAACATATGTAAGATTTGGCAAACGTGCTGGTCAAGTTTGGTGAAGACTGGGCCATCAATGTGGCCTCTTAAGGGTTTTCACAAGGTTTTTCTAAAATGTGACCTAGTGACCTACTTTTTGTCCCCACATGACCCAATAGTATATTCATCCAAGATTTGATGCAGACAAACAATCTGATCAAGTTTGGTGAAATATGGGCTATGAATGTGGCCTCTAGTGTGTTCACATGCTATTTATAAGATTTGACCTCGTGACCTACTTATTAATCCCATGTGACCCAGTTATGAAATGATCCAAGATTTTATGCAGACAAACATTCTGACAAAGGTTGATGAAGATTGGCCTATAATTGTGGTCTCTAGTGTGTTCACGAGCTAAAATGTTGACGACGGACGACAAACGACAGACACCGGACATAGCGGTATCACAAAAGCTCCCCTTGAGCACATTGTGCTCATGTGAGCTAAAAAGTTACCTTTCTGAGTGCTCATAGGCCGTAGCCCTCCTCATTAGAGGTTTCACCGAGTGGGGAACCAGCTGCAGAGACTGTGTGCAGTCTTTGATTGTTCCTGGCAGGTCTCCAATCTTCAGCTGGCATGCAGCACGATTACTGTACATCACTGACAGGTTTACTGTCTGGTCTTGTTCTGTAGGTAAGAGAAAAATATTAGATTAAGCCTAAATTGACCATAAGTCCCCCTTTTTTAAAAAAGTCTGAAAATGTTTCAGCTTGCATTCATCACTAAAAAACTGTTCACTTAAATTAAATCCACAATAGGTTCGAAGTCTGGTCTTGTTCATCAGGTAACATATAGAGAGTATTGTCTAAGTTTATATTGACATATGTTAAGTCAAGACTTTTTTTTTTATTTTGAAAAAATGAGCAAAAGATATAAATATAAAGACACACATACACACAAGTTTGGCTTAAAATGGCATTACTATATAAGTGATTATTAAATCTGAGAAAAATCTTTGAGAACATGGATGGGTAAATATCACTACAAAGAATATAGTTAATGATTCATTTGCTAAATGTGACTCACCTTTCTCTAAAATTGCTATAATTTTGGTATAAATGCTGCAGGCTTCACCATACTGTCCCACCTTAAAATGGTTTGTAGCCTCTTCCTTCAGCTTTAAACAGTTAGCAGGCAACTCTCTCATATAAAACACTGGTCTCTTCAGATGTTCAGCCTCTTCTTCAGCATTAACACCTTCGTGAACTTCTGTCTCTTCAGCAGTTTGTTCAATTTTTTCAGATTTTTCTTCGCTTTTTTCTCTTTCAGCTGTTTTAGTGTCATCTAAGGTCACTGTTTCATTTTCTGCACTAACATCTTTTCCATCAGCTTCACTTTCACTGTTCGAAGATTCAGAATCTGCGTCAGAATATTTAGACTCTTCATCAGACTCTGCCTTCTCACTTTCAGGCACAAACTTTGATTCAAGTTTCTCTTCAAGTACACCCTTTGACAATGCAGCTAGTTTTTCAGCCTCTGAAACATGTCCATTAGCAGCAGCACCATCCTCCTCATTGCTCAACATTTCATCATCATCATTTGCAGCCTCCCCTAATTCTTCCTTATCATCATCTTCTTCATCATCACTTTCTGTTTCGACAATCTGCATTCTTCTAGGGGCTTTTCTAACCACGGGTTCAGGAGAAACTGGTTCCTTTCTCTCAATGACTTCCTTTTTGGCCGCGTTTGCAGATTCTACACCATTCACCACTGGTTTTTCTGTCTTTTCATCAAGAGTTTCTAGGATAGGCTTGCTATCATGCGCCTCTAGTTCATCAACATCTTCAATCTTCATGCGAGTTCCCTTTGTACGACGGCGTTCCTTCTCTTTATCATCACTTTCATTTACTTCCTTCAATAACTCCTGAAAAAGTATAAAAATAAAAAATAATTCCATTAAGCTGGTCAGTGAATGAATGTCAACAAGCTTTTGAAGAAACAATAATATTATTCTATATATGAAAATATGCTCTGCATTAAATTAATAATGTAAATTTTTCAATGAAACGTACAATCCAGAACAAGAGATCAACCTCTATTGATTCAACGAGAGAAAGTTTATCACAGAAATGGTTTTAGAACTAGTGTGTTCATTTTTTATTTTCCACTCACTTACCTGAGCTTTCTTATTCTTGGGTTCAAAAGCAAGAACTTGGTTCAAATCTTGGCGAGCCTGATCAAATTTCTTCAGGCCTTTGTATGCAGTGCCTCTCCTAAGCAAAGCTACAAATACATTAACATGGCATTATGCAGGCATACATGGCGGTCTCATTTTAAAAAATAGTCACATAAATGAACACTGGAATAGTGAACTGAAAGAAACATTACTAAATGAATTCAACTGAAAAAAAAATTTAGGACAAAAATATATAGTGACCTGATAATGACATGCATATTACAGTGTTTGCTATGTATATATAAATATTGTATATTACTGTATGCTTGATTGTTAAGTTTATCGTCCCACCGACCGTGTCTCATTTATCTGAAGACAGCGTTCACTGGAACCAGATATAGGAGCTGCCTTTACACTGTTTACATGCTGTAAACACCTGGCATGATCTCACACCCAGTCACATTATCCTGACATTGGGCCAACTACTCTTATATTTATTTGAGTTTTAGTAAGAGAGATGAACCAATACTATTTTTACTTTGTTAAGTCCGCCCCAGTATTGAACCTGGGCCTCCCGTACCTGAAATAGACGATCTACTGTCTGAGCTACTAGGTTTAGTATACTTATGTATACTGTTTCAATAAGAAAAAAGAAACATATGATCTATTTTCTTATATATTCAGGTTAATTTCTAGACCGCATCTACAAAAATGTAACATTTTGACACTTTCCTTACCTTTCACATTTTCTGGCTCCATTTTCAATACAGTGTTTGTATCTTTCAGAGCATTTTGCCAGTCTTCTGTTTTGAGATCTGTACAAAAATAATGATTCTTTTCTTCAGAATTTTGTCTTTCTTGAAAACAAATTACCATTTCAAAAAAATACCTATACAATATACAGATATGCAAAATGTTTCCATGGCAGAGTATGGAATTATAAATTTGCAGCAATGGCCTAAGTTTCTTAATTTTTGTATAATGTGGGTAAAAATCAAAACAAAACTCCATCTGATTAACATTTAACATTGAAAAACATTCAAATAAATATTTAGTTCACATTTATGGACATAAACAAGCTTTTTTTTTTTATAAGCCCAACAATCAATAAGACAATAACTTTGAAGGATTTACGTATCATTTTCAATATTTAAAACTATTTGTTTTGGGGCTTCTTTTGCTCTCAGCAACAACAAGTAGTTATAAACTCCTCATTGAAATGATACATTCATCACACCAATACAATAATGATTTATTTGAAAGATAACACACCTCCTATTACACAATCCTTACACAAGTTACATACTGGGGGTAACTAGTGACAACTTACAAAGCATGACGGTAGTAGAAATAGCGTTGTCAATTTATATTATGCCATATGATTTACATAAAATAAATTATTTTATTTTTAGAAACTTTCTTTAAACTGTATTGATAAAATGAAATAAAACAATAATAGTATCAACATTTTATCTTTTTACTGTATTGATACATCACACCAATACAATAATGTTTTATGTTGAAGATGATACATCTCCCATTAGACAGTCCTTACACAAGTTACATATCTATATGGTACAGTAACCATTGCCATCTTAAATAGCATGTGACCATAGTAGAAAAAGGGTTGTCAATAAATAACATATATTTTAGATTAGATTTTAATCATTAAATTTTAATAAAATTAACAAGATTTTAAAATATTTTTCATTTAGTTTTTTAAATGTTAATACTATTATAGTTCATTATTTCATTTTATCAATACAGTTTAAAGAGAGTCTCTCAACAATTCTTATTAATTTTCTTTATATATTATAACATAATATAATATAATATTCATCAAAATGATTTAAAAATATATATATATTTTTAGAAACTTTCTTTAAACTGTATTGATAAAATGAATATAACTATAATAGTATGAACATTTTAAAAACTAAATGCAAAAAATTAAAATCTTGTTCAAATTTCCCTCGTCAGATCCTATGTCCGAACACAAAAAAACCTGCTATGCTGTCTGTCCAGTGCAAATTTAAAAAAAAAGGCCCACTCACGTCCCAGAGCTCTGTTGTTATAGGAAGCAGCAGTTGGCATCAGTGAGATACTTCGAGAGTAGTAGATAATTGCTTCCTTGAAGTCATTGGATCGGAATGCCTGGGTCAAACAGATGTAAGCTTATGTTTTTAGCATTTATTATGCTTTGGGGCAATTCTTGTTTGTTTTCCTTTCAAGTATCTGGAGACAGTTTGTTATAATTAAGGTCTTAACAATTTGTGCCCAGTTCTTACTTGGCATCAATACAATCCTTTTATGTTGATGGTAATTGCACTTTATATATATATATATATTATAAATACCTTATTTTATACTTTATTTATAAACCATGTGAAAACAATGTTTCTATATAATATTTTGTTTATGATTATGTACAATGTATAAAATACTGGTCATGAATGACATGTTCTTTGCAGATTAATAAAAGCAATTTTGTACTCTCTATGCAAATTTTGTTTTTGAGAGAGTATATGGGCTCCATTCAGTTACTGTCTATACAGATTTTCAAGACACAAATTTAGAATTAAATAATTAATTGAAGCCTTTGTTCACTGGACGACACTAGATAAATAACAAAATATTTGTAAATTACAACTGGCATAAATATTCATATTACAAATACCTTGCAAAATAAGCAAAAACAGTTTGGTAAAATGAGAAAGCCCTACCTCATTTCCTTTGTCTTTTTCTCTGTTTGCCTTTAACAAGCGTTCACTTTCTGAAAGGCCTGAAACATTTTGTAAAACATTGCAGATCAAATATTCTTATAAAAATGACTGAAATCCTTGCAAGACTTAAACACATTATTTTGATTCCCATTACTTATCAATAGTTTCCAGCATAAAAAGAGAGAATTGTCAGCAAGAAGACTGCTCCATTTTTCTAAGTGCTCGAAGGTGTAAGCAGAGACTAACATAAAAGACAAACTTACTCACACAGACATTTCAAGCTAAAAGGGGCATAACTGTTTCCTAAATTATTCTTTGGATTACATGCGATATTGAAATGCATTTCACATAATTATGATAGTAAACCAATATTCTTAGTCCAATGTGAATATATTTTATGGTTTCCACCAAATGATCCTTAATAAAAAGGTTAATGTCTACAATAGGGTCATGACAATAGATTCACACTGTAAAGGACAAATGTAGTGTTATGACATGTGTAATACTAGCTTTGTATCATAAACTGTCAATCACTTTTGCAAAAAATTATCAAAGATACAAAAAAGAATCAATTTACATTTTTTATTTACTGATAATAATGTGATGTGTTTGAATGGGCATTCACATAATATTTTTGTTTCAAATTTATCAAAAGGACACAACCAATATGAAAACCCCATTTTTGTTTGTTGTTTTACAAGGGTTGAAGTCTTCGTAGTTGATATGACTTAGATACCGCTGCATATTTATATATCACATTTTCTATTCCTAAGATTGAAGTATGGTATGCAATGTCCTGAAATGTATTTGCAAATCGAAAAAGATCTTGCTTCTGTCAATAAAATAATATTGTTTAACATGTTTAAAACTTAGATTTCTTACGAACATACCTACAAGTTTAAGATCATTTCAACTCAGCACCTGTCAAATTGGCTTTTAAAGATTAAATGTCTTTTATTTTGCCACTTGACTAAATTTAATATTCAGTTTAAGTTCATACTTTCTAATGAATGTGCACTTAAACTGACAATAAAAAGATTTACATCATGGCAGATAGGGTCAAACATTTACCTTTAGCATCGATTTGGTCAGGGATATTTTTCACTTCTCGATTTCCTACAATCGTCTTCTCTTTTATCTTCTTGTCATCACCATCAACCTTTTCCAACTCCTTATCAATGTCAATCCTGCAGAGAAAATATTTTTGATAAAAAAACAAACAAACACATATTTATACATATATAACAATTGTAAAATAATAGACTTCTGAGGCCCTTCAACACAAGGGTCAAATTCCAATAAGGGAAGAAACTTTTAATTGGGGAGATTTTTTAAAAGACCCATGGTGCATCAGTGCATACATGTGAACTCTCCCACTTTTAAAGGGAGATTCCCTCTATTAAGGTTCAAAATTATTTGACAATGAGTGGTGTTTTTCAGATTTTCGGAAATCTCCCTATTTGGAAAAAGATAACTTCCTTCTTTATTTATATGAAAATAACAAATCTCCCACTTTGCAAGTGACAATCTCCCACTTTGCAAGTGACAATCTCCCACTTTGGCCTCAGAAAAAGTTCACATGTATGCAGTGGTACTACCCAGAAGTTTTTCTTGGGTCTTTCTGCATCAAATACAGCTATACATCAATACAATGACCCAAACTGTGGCACTGTGATGTACTGAATACAAGAGGGCCATGATGGTCCTTAATCGCTCATCTGATGACTCAGGCTGTCAGTAGGCTGATATCTGGCATCAAGTGGTTAAGAGTTATTTACATAAGATTTGTCCATAAATATTTCTTCTAGGGCGTAAACAATGTTTTTCAAAAATGTAACCTAGTGACCCACTTGTTGAACCTACGTTACCCAGTTAAACAGAGAAACAGAAGCTTCTGAAACAGAGCTGGAGCAACTCATTGACGACTTGCTCTTAACAATCTGTTCATCAGAATGCTAATTTAACAGTGGTAGATTTGTGTGATATTAATATATTTTTTTAAGTGTTTTGGGGGTGTGGTTTCATGACAAATCTAACAACTTACCTAATTATATTAGGTAACTGATTAATGTGTTTACATGTAGTTAATTATGCCTTTATAGGTATTTTGGAATGTGTTAACATTTTTCTGAAATAATAATACCTAGTCTTCTTCATTAAAATTTTTATCACTTACAAGACATTTAAAAATAAAAAGTTATTTTCTAACAGTATACTCACTTATCCCAGTCCCTGTATTCTCGTGGCATGGCTTTCTTCTTTGTGCTGCTTTGAGTTGGTTTTGATGTCGTGGCCTGAAACAAATAATTAATGAAATATGAAATGCGGCTTTTCTCTAATAATCAATTACCAGTTAATTTATGCACAAAAAAGACAAACAATATGTAATAAAAACAATTATTTGGACAAAGTGAATACCTTCTGCCTTGTCAGTAGTTTTCTTTCACTGTAGTCACAGATACCCCGAGACTATCCAGGGTGCTGTGCGCATTGGACAATACTTTATATTTTTGTTATTCTAGTTTGTTTATATTAATAATAAAAAAAGACAACATATTTTGTTATATGATATAATGTCCTAGGCTTTCTTAATAAATAAAAGTAAGCCCTCTATAACAACCCATTTATGACCTGGGGTTGTATTCGTTAAGAATCTTAGTTACATTTTCTCACATAAACGAAGAAATATCCTTAAATTTGGAAAAAGTCTAAGAAAATTCTAAGATTCAATGATTTTATGAATAAAAATTAAGAAATGTTCTTAGATCTAACAAGATACTTTAAGATTTAAGAAAATTTCTAAGTTTAAGTCTGAAAAAAATAACAAAGAATCTATGAATATAACCCCTGGCCTTGGTTAGCAGGTCAGTGTCTGAAGTACAGTTTCAAACCCAGCACTGATTGTTTTTACCATGTTCTTGTTTATTGCTTGTTTATTGGGTTTATCGTCCTACCAACAGTTTTCCAGTCATCTGGAGACGGTGTCCACTTGAAGCAGATATAGTGCTGCCTTCACTGTGTATAGCATGTTTGTTTATTGGGTTTATCATCCCACCAACAGTATTTCAGTCATCTGGAGATGGTGTCCACTTGAAGCAGATATAGTACTGCCTTCACTGTGTATAGCATGCCGTGAACACCTGGCATGATACCACAACCAGTCACATTATACTGACACTGGGCCAACCAGTCATGGAACTACCCTTCTATTAGCTGGAGCCTTAGCAAGGGAGCTATACCACTGCCATTTTTAATGACTTTGGTATGTTGCGGATAGGGATCAAACCCTGGGCCTTACCTTGAGCCGATGCTCTATGGATTGTGCTACCAGTCTGGGACCATGTTCATTTTCAAAATATTAAATGTTTGTTTTATAAATACATACACAAATAGAGTAATACAATCCTAAGTTGATGATTTATTATTCTTATTTAATGAATGTTTTTCAGAAAACACCCTGACTATATCCTCTTGCAAGAGTAGTCAGTAACCAAGAGATAGACAGTGTTTATTGCCACAAGTGAACACTACAATTAAGTTTCAGTACAATACAATATTATGCACCAGCAGTAACCTCAACACAACCGTCATGCAGGAAACAATTGCTTCTGCTGATAAAAAGCTATTTATTCGCACCTACATTTAACTGGTAATGTTTGCAGGAAGAAAATAAATAAACTTGAACACACCTTATTCCTTTCAGTTGCATTGTTAAGTGATTATATATAATCTGAAGGTCATAAACAGGTTAATGGAGGTGCAGAGTAGAAATATTTAAAGAGACTTATTTTGCTCACCTAGTTTTTGAAGATCAAATAAAGTTATAAACATAAAGGAAAAAATAAATGTACAACATACATAACTATACATTATGGTTCTACTTTATGACCTTGGAAAATGAAAGTAGGGACTTTTTAAGAAGGAAGTTGATTATTCCAGGAAAATTAAGTCTAAAAATAAAAATAAAGAAGAAATTAAGAAATATGGAAAGTTTAACTGCAATCTTTTTGTAATGAATTGAAACGTTATTAATTTAGTCATTAATTATCATTATCTATCACTAACTTCTAATAGATAACGGACATTTATAGAAGGCTAACTTTTGTTTAAACTGCAGACTTAAAAAAAAAATAAAAAAAATGAAAGTATGGACTTTTTAAGAAGAAAGGCTTTCATTTTAGGAAAATAAGGTTAAAAAGAAATTCAAATAAAAAATCAAGAAAAATGCGTTTTTATGCTTGTTACTTTTAGTAAATGATTGAAATGTTATTAATTAAGTGCTTCATCAACATAAACTAAGATAATGTTCATTTACAAAAGGCTTACTTCTGTTTTAACTGCAGACCAGTTAATAAAAAAAAGAAAATACATATTGTATGTGGTGGATTTAAACCTTAAAGATGGTCACTGACAGTACTGATCAGCTTTTTGTCTTTTCAACAACCATATAAATTATAGTTAACGATTCCTTGAAATGCTGTTGATTGATGTTCTATATCTCTGTGAAAATGAAGTATAACCTCACACTTGTCATCATTAACATATATTTCCTATCTGATTCACACTGCAGTTTTAGCCCTTTTTAAACTAAGAAAACCATGTGACCACTTATTTTTGAGATCATGTTATACTGTCATCTGAATAGTTTGCTCTGAAGACTTTTATCTATTTTTAGCAGAAATCCCAACCATGCTTATCAGCAGATTTGGAAAGAATGAAAATTAAGAGCAAATTTTGATCGATGTGAATTGTCCTTCAATTGTGGTAGTGATTAAATTTGTCTTTATTTAGACTCAAGCATGGGTTCTGGCAGAAATAATAACTAAATTCTCCAGAACAGGGGTAAGATGTTGTTACTCATATTAGATATAGGCAAACTGTCGGATACCACCTTAAATGTTCAAAATAACATTATGTTGTATACCCCATCTTTAGTGAGAGTTATGGTTCCTGATCTGATGGGAGGTATCTCTGTGCTCTCAGGATCAAACGTCTCTACTGAAGTGGCTGCCTTGATGTTCAACTCAACATTCTGCATGTCACTTGTCCATGTCTAAGGGAGAAACAAGATGAAACACAATTAGATTTCGAAACATATTTGATTTGTAAATTGTATTTCTTTGTTTAGTTAATTACTTCCCATGCAGGTGCTCAATGTCAGTTGTGTCACTTATATATCCTTTATTTACATTGTTTGTCTTTGAGAAAAAATAAATTCGGGAAGTCCAAGGTTAGAGGACTCTGTAAACCAAGTTTCCAAACGCCAGTCTGTCCTTTTGCCTACTGACCATTCCAAGGCGCTAACAGTTTTTTTCATTTCTTATGTACAATGTCAAGTCTCAATGTTATTTGTCACTTCTAGCTGAAGTTCAAATATAAATATATGTGATAATAATCTTAGGATATTTTCCTATTTTCCTGTCAACAATTTTTCATCTTTTGGGCTCAACATCTCAACATTTATTGTTCAGTTATCTTACATGTAGATACAAATGGCTCTATGTATAATTTTTAATGTCAGTCTAAGTTAACATTTTTTCAACAAAGTTGAAAAAATAATTTTTATAAACAAAGCTGGAAAAGCATATTATTCTAATAAGAATTTTCAATGATTTTATACAATTAAAAATATATTCAAAATATAATATCATAAATCAAAGCTGAAAAATATAATGGGTCAACAACAAAGCAAAAAAACACAAACATATCACTTCTGTATAAGTCTTAAAGAATAACATACTGAATTTCTTAGGAAATATGATATTCTAACACAAAGAGGCAGTTGATTGTTTATTGGGTTTCCCACCAACAGTATTTCAGTTATCTGGAGACGGTGTCCACTTGAAGCAGATATAGTGCTGCCTTCACAGTGTATAGCATGCCCTGAACTCCTGGCATGATACCTCACAGTCACATTATCCTGACACCTGGCCAACCAGTCGTGGATCTACCCTTATATTTGTTTGAGCGTTAGCAAAGGAGCTATACCACTGCCATTTTGAACGACTTTGGTATGTTGCAGCACGGGATCGAACCCAAGGCCTCCCGTACCTGGAGCCGACAATCTACCGATGGTGCTAACAAGTCCAGTAGAGGCAGTTGAGGATGATTATAATAACAATGCATTTCCTACCTTAAAGTCTTCATCCAGCTGTTCTCTTTCATCTTTGTCAAGATCTCCTTTAGTCCAGAGTGGGTTATCTTTCCTGAGAACTCGACTGGAAATGAGAATTGAGAGTAACATTAAGGAAAAAGTTGTGATTATAGTGACTTTTTTCAATAAATTCTCATCCATCTTTACGGGTACACCCATTTGACTTTTTCATAGCAGCAGTACATGCATCCAATAGATGATTTGTTGTGTTTAATGTCCTTCAAACAGTATCAAGGTTATCTGCAGTGTCCACTTGAAGAAGATAAAGTGCTGCTTTCACTATGTATAGCAGGTCGTCAACACCTGGCATGATATCACACCTAGGAACTACCCTTATATTTGTTTGAGCATAAAGCAAGGGAGTTATACTGCTACCATTTTAAAATACTTAAGTACGTTCCGGTCTGCATTTTAATCAGGGGCCTACCCAACTTGGAGCAGGCACTGTACCAAGTGTGCTACCAGGTCAGGCATTTGACAGATGGTGTGGAAAATGTTTGCAGAGAACCACTGGAACCATGCAAGTAAACTTGAACATCTCCCCACCACAAATTTCTGTCCATCAAGGATTTAAGCTTGCAAGGCAAGTTACAAGCTAGCAAACTGATCACCAGAGTTGTGTCCTACCATTGGACTATCAAATTTTTTGTAAATTGAAAAATCTGCTAAAACAAAAATTTATACTTGAAAATCAAAATGCTGGTTTACCATGCATATACATTATGTATTTTTTTTTTCAAAATAAACATGCACAGTTGACTTGAATATCTTAAATCATAACATATGTGTAGAATCCATAAAACCTACCGGTATATATGGTATGATGTATTATCTTGAGAATTTCCAGATGATTGTGTCAAATTCTTCCCATTTCTTGTTTTATTTTGCAATCTCAAGCCAAAAGCACACAATAATCTCCAGCAAGAATCAATTAACACTAAATTACTAACAAGAGGTGATATCAACTTATAACAACATAGATAGTGGATTTTGTGTTTAGATAATATTTGATTATACTAGATAATCATTTAATCTTTACATCATCCAAAGCAATTTTTGCAGATCATGTGAAATACCAATGAAAATACAACACATAAAATTGATACATACTATTTGAATGGTTAAATTTTGTCAAATTAAGTTATCTTAAATTTGATATTATCTCTATGTGAGATTAAAATGAAATGAATAAACATAACATACCTCTTTGGATTCAATTTTGCTATCTTCTCTTCACAAAATATTTCTAAATGGGGAAAACAGCCCTCATCTCCTGATCTGAAAATAAACAAATGTATATAATGATCTTACCACATATGATTAAAACATAGGAAAAATTGTATATATATTCACTGCTAGGAAAAAATCTTCAGATTTTTTAAATTTTTAACAATATGAAAGATATCAAACATAGTTCACTGAAGTTTCTTTTAAGACCAGAGATTAATTAAAACTTTGATCTCTCGGAACCATGATCTTGTTCTTTAAGATCTTTATGAATTGTTATAAGTAGACCCACACTGTCCACATTATACATAAAACAATATTTTGTTTCAAGGTCAACCAAGTCACATGTCAAGAGAAGACAATTCTAACTCTATTTGCAAACAATTGCTACATAAATGCTTCTATTTAATAATGTTTAAATAACACCTACAGTAATAACTAATGACATAAATCATTGTTTTAATAAAATACAAGGTGAAAAAGAGAACTTTTCATTTCTCTAACAGAAAAATAATAAGATTTTTATGTTCTCCTGTAAAAATTCCAAACACTGAGTAAGACTAGTGTTATGCTGATTTAAATTTTTCATTTGAAAAAACAGAGAACATATGGATCATGCAGCATATACGATGAATGATAAAAATCAGTTAATTGCTATAATATTTCATCAATGTGTTACCAACCAAAGCATCATTACCGGTATTATACTGTTTAGATTTTAAAGTATACTTGTTATTTTACAATAAGTCAAAATAATTATTTGAAATAATGAATACAATTTATTTAAACAAATGGACTTTTTATTAAATATCGCAATGCAGGTTTCTTTCTCAACATTTTGCAAACATTACCCAACACCCAGATTTTGGAATTTTAGCATTATTTTTGACAAAACTGGGAAAAACTCAAACAGTATTATACATACATACATACATACATATATATATATATATATATATATATATATATATATATATATATATATATATATAATAAAAAATCTTTTTTATTTCACTAATTTACAAAGCAATACAAAGCAATACATATCTCTATTTCTCAAGTGAGCGAATAGTCAACTGTCATTTATTTGACCAGGGATGGGAATTACAACTATTCTCATTATGTGAATTGGGAAATTAATCCTTGGAATTGGAGAAAAAAACATACTTTTTGCAATTGGGAACATGACACAATATCAATCTTCAAAACACGAATAAAAACCTGCAATGTTGTAACAGTGTTTTGCTAGATAGATTGATAGAATAGACAGACAGACCAATGGATGGACGTATGGACTGACGGATAGGATAGATATATATATATATATAAAAATTAAAAACTTACTTCAAGACTCTGTAAATCTTTTCTAAAAGCTTTACATCACTGCACTTGTCTATAAAGTCATATTCAAAATGGGACAGTGGAAGACTGTACTTTTTGGTTGTTCCAGCTGAAATATTCGGGTCTAGTAAGGTCTTCCTGAAATATAAATTGAAAGCAGATTTAATAATTTAGCAGCAATTTAGACAAGCCATATATATATTAGACAGTTTGAAAACTGTGGAGAATTTTAGAACTTTTAAGCAATATAATCATCAGCAGCAGTCATTTAATGTGCTGTTTCCATGTGTTTGCTTCCCACAATGCCTTGTAGCAGTCCTCCACCTGTGGGATTGGGATTTGACGGTATTTTTGCCGATACTGTGCAGCAACATTTCTATCATTATAGCACAGGGGCACTTACGAGTTGCCCAGGGACTGAACTCAGCCAGTCCATTATACTGACACCAACGAGTCAGGCGTAATGCTGTCCTCTTAGCCCCTAGCGTAAGGAGGAAAGACACTACAACCAAATTTAAAGTCTCTAGTTTGACTCGGCCGGGGTTTGAACTCGCGACATCCTGAGCCGCAAGCCGATGCTCTACCAACTGAGCAATTGCGTAAGGTTCCTCAATCTGTATCTGTTCAGAGCTAGGGTAATGTTCAAACATAAACAAAGCTTCTGCAAGTCCTCTCTGATGGCAGCATCCAGGGATTTCTTTGGACACCATCTGCCACATCAACCATTTATCTGCCACATTTTCCAGCCACAATCAGACATTCTTTCTATGAGATCATAACATTAAATGATATAATTGCCCCAAATCACATTCTTACTTTGACAATAGTATCATTCTAACCGAACAAATAAACAAGAAACGTGGCTATGCCATGAAACCGGGTTATCAACAATTTAACAATTAATTTTATTAGTTGACTAAAAAGGCAGCAGTTATATGGTTGTGATATTAGTAATTGAAGAAAAACAGCAGTGTGTATTGGTTTACCCGAACTGATGTTATTTGACCATAAACTTTTTTTCTATTTTTATCAACAGTGACCTTGACCTTAACCCGACTACCTCCAAATCCAATCCCAAGCTAGGTCTTCAGCTAAGCTTTCTATATCCAAAGTTTCAGCAAGATGGGTTTATCCAAACTTAAGTTATTGACTGGAAACCCTCTGTTTGATGCCGCCCGCAGACCGCTTGTGTTCCAGCCCGCCACACCCCAATCAAAAAAATATCCAGATATTTAGGTCTTCAAATTTCAGAAAGCATATTTTCATTGATCTTTACATTGGCAGCATTTTATTTGTTGCAGAAATAAAATATTATCTAATAAGTTCTGAGTTAAAAACATAATACTAAAGGAAATTTTATGTAATCTACTTTAATTTCCCCCAGCCTCCATTTTGACAATTAGTTTTTTGTGTCAACTTTGATAAGTTCTATAACAACTCCCAACAACCCTCTTTATAAGGCTAGTGATGAAAACGAAAGTAGAAATATTTAATGTTCATAATTGTTCAATGATTGCATCGTTAGTTAAGTTTATTAAATGATTGCCATATCTGCGCTTTTAGACAGTATTTGTAGATGGGGCATTTTCAGACAAGTTTTGTTTCCAATACCAGCAACAGAAGCTAATGATTGTCGCCAACCAGTAAAAAAACTAAATTTGTATTTTCTTGAGCAAAAGCAAGGGACTTCAATGCTACTAGGTCACAAGGAACATTCAAGTGTCCTCGATCATTGCTACTAGGTCACAAGGAACATTCAAGTGTCCTCAATCAATGCTTTAAGGTCACAAGGAACATTCAAGTGTCCTTGATCATTGCTACTAGGTCACAAGGAACATTCAAGTGTCCTCAATCAATGCTTTAAGGTCACAAGGAACATTCAAGTGTCCTCAATCATTGCTACTAGGTCACAAGGAACATTCAAGTGTCCTCGATCATTGCTACTAGGTCACAAGGAACATTCAAGTGTCCTCGATCATTGCTACTAGGTCACAAGGAACATTCAAGTGTCCTCGATCATTGCTACTAGGCCACAAGGAACATTCAAGTGTCCTCGATCATTGCTACTAGGTCACAAGGAACATTCAAGTGTCCTCGATCATTGCTACTAGGCCACAAGGAACATTCAAGTGTCCTCGATCATTGCTACTAGGTCACAAGGAACATTCAAGTGTCCTCGATCATTGCTACTAGGCCACAAGGAACATACAAGTGTCCTCGATCATTGCTACTAGGTCACAAGGAACATTCAAGTGTCCTCGATCATTGCTACTAGGCCACAAGGAACATTCAAGTGTCCTCGATCATTGCTACTAGGTCACAAGGAACATTCAAGTGTCCTCGATCATTGCTACTAGGCCACAAGGAACATACAAGTGTCCTCGATCATTGCTACTAGGTCACAAGGAACATTCAAGTGTCCTCGATCATTGCTACTAGGCCACAAGGAACATTCAGGTGTCCTCGATCATTGCTACTAGGTCACAAGGAACATTCAAGTGTCCTCGATCATTGCTACTAGGCCACAAGGAACATTCAGGTGTCCTCAATCATTGCTACTAGGTCACAAGGAACATTCAAGTGTCCTCGATCATTGCTACTAGGCCACAAGGAACATTCAGGTGTCCTCAATCATTGCTACTAGGTCACAAGGAACATTCAAGTGTCCTCGATCATTGCTACTAGGCCACAAGGAACATTCAAGTGTCCTCGATCATTGCTACTAGGCCACAAGGAACATTCAGGTGTCCTCAATCATTGCTACTAGGCCACAAGGAACATTCAAGTGTCCTCGATCATTGCTACTAGGCCACAAGGAACATTCAAGTGTCCTCGATCATTGCTACTAGGTCACAAGGAACATTCAAGTGTCCTCGATCATTGCTACTAGGCCACAAGGAACATACAAGTGTCCTCGATCATTGCTACTAGGTCACAAGGAACATTCAAGTGTCCTCGATCATTGCTACTAGGTCACAAGGAACATTCAGGTGTCCTCAATCATTGCTACTAGGTCACAAGGAACATTCAAGTGTCCTCGATCATTGCTACTAGGTCACAAGGAACATTCAAGTGTCCTCAATCAATGCTACAAAGCCACAAAAAAGGGTGTCACGACTTACCGGAATCCACCAAAGATACCGGAATCCACCGGAATCCATTTTTATTTACTGGAATCCACCTTAAAAATTGTTTTATTTGTCATAATCTGCATTAATAGTGATCAAATTCAATAAATTATATGAAACCATTCAAGTTTATGCATTAAAAGTCGATTAATTTTTTTTTACGGAAATGAAGTTTATTACGATGAGTTGTTTACTCACTGTAATTGACGGGAGTATGTTCATTGCGCGGCGCATTTAATCAAACACAACGGATATGGTGTCTATTGTAATGTTTTGATACATATTTCAGTTTTTATTTATTATACAACTATCGGTCCATTTTTTTTAGTTTGTTTGTTTTTTGTTTGTTTTTTTTTTTTTTGTAAGGATAACCGTTATATGCTAATACAGAATAATGTCAATAACTGTCGACAATATTCACTTAAAATGTCAAGTGAAAGGTTCTTGACAATGATATATTAATGGTTATCTTATAACAGTACATTTTGACAAAATAAATTATTATACTAACCAATTACAACTGATAGCTAGGAAATAATTACAACAGAGGATACAAGAATGAAAATAGCTATATTTGGAGACAACTATGTGAAACGACTGGGAAGAATCACAAAATATGATAGTGTATAAAAAGTGTTGATAAATATACGTACAGAATAAATAAATAAACATAAACGCCGGTGCCTTTAAAGTGCACACCTTCATGTCAAAGGACTTTGACAGTGATATGGTACATTACATTGACACAGGAAATTAATACGTGTTGTCAATAAATCGGCATACACATATATGTGTATTTTTGTTTTCATTAAAAAAAAAAAAAAAAAAAACCCACAGGGTACTAACTACACGCATTTGTCACATGTACATAACTTAAAGAACGCAAATATCGACCAACAGACAGACAAGTAGTAAATGATAAAAACAGTAGAACATAAAATAATTGTTCGACATGATACTAAATGGAAGACACGTAGCTCATTTGTGAGCCTGAGCAATTTGCACGTAAGTATTTGTAAATATTGTAATACACCCTTTTCTTCATATTTGACACATTTTTCAGAGTTTACATAGGAGACATTTGCCATATCCAACAAGGGAACCAGCATAGTGTCTTTATTAATGTTTAATTACGTTACCTTTGCTTTGATTGGAAGCACAGGTGTTAGTGTCATCTTGATTGTTTTGTTGAAAAATGCCGACTTGTGACAATTAAAGACGGCATGATCTAAAACATTTAATTACGTTACCTCTGCTTTGATTGGAAGCACAGGTGTCTGAGAAGTTTGTGTCATCCTGACTGAAAAATACTGACTAGTGAAATACATTGACTTGATTTAATAGCAACAGATTCCTTTGATCCGCGGGATCGTACATAATAAAAAAAATTGAAAGACAGATAATTGAAACTAAATCAAAAAGATTGTTGTTATTATTATAACAACATGTCGTAATAACCTTCGTTATTGTTGTTTTTCAATGAAAACAAAGACATATATTTGTAAAGGCGGATTTATTGACAACGCATATTTTTTCTATTGAACCTTTGCATGATGAAACATAAATTTACGTCAACACATATATAATATAATAAAACATTGTGTGTGCAAGCGTTGTTATTTTTTATTGACTCTTCCAAAGAAACAAACCTGAAAAAAAAATATAATGATAATAAGATAATATTTGTAACTATATATACACCGCTGATTAATAAGTCGGCTTGTGCTATTTGGGCCCGTAGTAATGAACGTATTGCGCCGATTTACGAACGTATTCCCGTCAATTACGGTGAGAAAACAACTTGTCGTAACAAACTTCTTTCAAACTAATCGACTAAATTTATATAAACTTACATATTTTCATATCCTTTATGGAATTTGATCAATTTAAATGAAATTATGACACATGCAACAATTTTAAATGTGGATTTCGGTTAAACAAAGTGGATTCTGGTATTTTTGTTGGATTCCGGTAAGTCGTGTTACCCGTAAAAAACATTCAAGTGTCCTCGAGCAATGCTACTAGGCCACAAGGAACATTCAAGTGTCCTCAATCAATGCTGCTAGGCTTCTACAAACATTCAAATGTCCTCAATCATTGCTGCTAGGCCACAAGGAACATTCAAGTGTCCTCAGTCAATGCTACTAGGCCACAAGGAACATTCAAGTGTCCTCAGTCAATGCTACTAGGCCACAAGGAACATTCAAGTATCCTCAATCAATGCTGCTAGGCCACAAGAAACATTCCAGTGTCCTCAATCAATGCTACTAAGCCATAAAGAACATTTAAGTGTCCTCAATCAATGCTACTAGGCCACAAGGAACATTCCAGTGTCCTCAATCAATGCTACTAAGCCATAAAGAACATTTAAGAGTCCTCAGTCAATGCTGCAAGGCCACAAGGAACATTCAAGTGTCCTCAATCAATGCTGCTAGGCCATAAAGAACATCCAAGTATCCTCAATCAATGCTGCTAGGCCACAAGAAACATTCCAGTGTCCTCAATCAATGCTACTAAGCCATAAAGAACATTTAAGTGTCCTCAATCAATGCTACTAGGCCACAAGGAACATTCAAGTGTCCTCAATCAATGCTGCTAGGCCACAAAAAACATTCAGGTGTCCTCAATCAATGCTACTAGGCCACAAAGAACATTCAAGTGTCATCCATCAATGCTGCTAGGCCACAAGGAACATTCAAGTGTCCTCAATCAATGCTACTAGGCCACAAGGAACATTCAAGTGTCCTCAATCAATGCTGCTAGGCCACAAGGAACATTCAAGTGTCCTCAATCAATGCTGCTAGGCCACAAGGAACATTCAAGTGTCCTCAATCAATGCTACTAGGCCACAAGGAACATTCAAGTGTCCTCAATCAATGCTGCTAGGCCACAAGGAACATTCAGGTGTCCTCAATCAATGCTACTAGGCCACAAGGAACATTCAAGTGTCCTCAATCAATGCTGCTAGGCCACAAAAACATTCAGGTGTCCTCAATCAATGCTGCTAGGCCACAAGGAACATTAAGGTGTCCTCAATCAATGCTACTAGGCCACAAGGAACATTCAGGTGTCCTCAATCAATGCTACTAGGCCACAAGGAACATTCAGGTGTCCTCAATCAATGCTGCTAGGCCACAAAAACATTCAGGTGTCCTCAATCAATGCTGCTAGGCCACAAGGAACATTCAGGTGTCCTCAATCAATGCTGCTAGGCCACAAAAACATTCAGGTGTCCTCAATCAATGCTGCTAGGCCACAAGGAACATTCAGGTGTCCTCAATCAATGCTGCTAGGCCACAAAAAACATTCAGGTGTCCTCAATCAATGCTGCTAGGCCACAAAAACATTCAGGTGTCCTCAATCAATGCTACTAGGCCACAAGGAACATTCAGGTGTCCTCAATCAATGCTGCTAGGCCACAAAAACATTCAGGTGTCCTCAATCAATGCTGCTAGGCCACAAGGAACATTCAGGTGTCCTCAATCAATGCTGCTAGGCCACAAAAAACATTCAGGTGTCCTCAATCAATGCTGCTAGGCCATAAGGAACATTGAAGTGTCCTCAGTCAATGCTACTAGGCCACAAGGAACATTCAAGTATCCTCAATCAAGGCTATTAGGCCACAAGGAACATTCAAGTGTCCTCAATTAATGCCACTAGGCCACTAAGAACATTCAAGTGTCCTCAATCAATGCTACTTAGCCACAAAGAACATTCAAGTGTTCTCAATCAATGCTACTTGGCCACAAAGAACATTCAAGTGTCCTCAATCAACGCTACTAGGCAACAAGTAACATTCAAGTATCCTCAATCAATGCTATTAGGCCACAAGAAACATTTAAGTGTCCTCAATCATTGCTACTAGGCCACAAAGAACAATTAAGTGTTCTCAATCAATGCTACTAGATCACAAGGAACATTCAAGTGTCCTCAATCAATGCTAATGAGCCATGTGGAACAGTGGCATGAATGTTGCTAGGCCACATGGAAGTTAAGTGCCCTCAATCAATGCTAATGGGTCTCATGGAACAGTTAAACATCCTCAATCAATGCTTTTGGGCCTTGTGGAACAGTTAAGTGTCCTCAATCAATGCTAATGGTCCACACGAAACAGTTAAGTGTTGTCAATCAATGTTACTAGGCTACAGGGAATAGTAACATGTCCTCAAACAATGCTACTAGGCCATAAGGAGCAGTCAATTGTCCTCAATCAATGCTTCTAAGCCATAGAGAATAACAACATATCTTCAATCAATACTACTAAGCCTCATGGAACAGTTAAGTGTCCTCAATCAATACTACTAGGCCTCATGGAACAGTTAAGTGTCACCAATCAATGCTACTAGGTCATGGGAAATAGTCACATGTCCTCAATCAATGCTACTAGGTCATGGGAAATAGTCACATGTCCTCAATCAATGCTACTAGGCCATGGGAAATAGTAACATGTCCTCAATCAATGCTACTAAGCCACTGGAAATAGTCGCATGTCCTCAATCAATGCTACTAGGCCACTGGAAATAGTCACATGTTATCAATCAATGCTAGTAGGCCACTGGAAATAGTCACATGTCCTCAATCAATGCTAGTAGACTAGGTAGATATGTCAAGTGTCCTCAATAAATATTATCAGGCTAATTAATTGAAACTGTTTGATAACTGTTTGTGCCAATGTACACATTTTAAAGCGAATATCATCTAAGGTATCCTGGACAATTAAAGCAATTAACAAGTAAACAAACAAATGAGGATTATTATCACTTTTGAACTTAATCTTAAAAGTCTTAAAAAAATACTTACGTTTGCTCCATATCTAGTAGTCCACTGGAAGGCTAGCACCAAGTTGATTGACTCTGTATAAATGAAATGAAAATATGTTTTTGTAACAGACTTCAACACAGAAACTGTGAATGTGGACAAAGATTTAACCAATATTACATATGAAAGTGAAAGGTGATAATAAAAATACCAAAATGACTGACAGCACACAACAAATGAAGGATTGCCTGATTACTGGGCTTATTGTCTGCTAACCTAATATACTTGGCTGCCCTTGTAACTGCAGCAAGTGCCCTGTACTTATAAACTGAAAAAACCCCAGCCACATATACATGTATGTATATGTCAATTTGTTGTCACTTAATTAAAACCATTCAGCTAAATCTATTTTTCAAAGTTAATTTTCTACAGGGCAATCATAAGTAGAGAAATCAGCCTCAATAAATGAGGTTGATGTCCAATGTTATGCTATTTCTGACATAACTCTCATTCAGTTGTCAACCAGCACAATAAATTTACCGTTCCTTAGTTAGGTATTTGATTGACAGGCCCTTTTAACCAATCAGATAGCCTGATCACAACGTATCTCCCAGTAGTAACAGTGCTAAGTGCTAAGCTAGGCAAAGGTTAGACGTGTTGTTAGGCAAGCAGGTACATATTTCATGGCATATTATGCACTTTTCAAGACTAATTATTACTTAAATCACCAATGTTTTCATAATTATTTCAGTAGAAAAGATTTACCGTAAAGAGCTATAGAATGTGTGCAGTTTTTTCAACAGATTTATTTAATAACAATGAGTGCCTGAGTGCGCACATTAAATGAGTTATTTAAAAAATCAATTTTTCCCCCAAGCCATACTTGACTGCGAGTTAGCAGTTAGTTAGTTTCTGGAGTTACTGGCAGCATCCGCCATTTATTATCATATTTGGGCAGTTTCCTTTTTATTATTTAGTTTATTAATTAGTTTACTCTTTACACTCACATAGATAGATGTTCTATTAGTTTTTATATTCATTAAAGTTAAAAAGAATGACCACAGATTGATTTTCATTTTGAGTTTTCTGTGTACACCATTGAAATGCGATGAACAGGAAGCTAACATTGTATTGCATAATGGTATAATTCATTGACCATACAAACGTACAAGGATAAATTCTATAGAATCAATGGTTTGTACAGCCTATGTAATGGGAAGAAACTTTTTTTTTCATGCATTTTTTTCATTTAAACAAAACATGAAGCACTGGTGACCAGCGCTTCCACTAAGTTTTTTTTTCTTTTTGAAGTCCAAACTTCCAGCCATTTTTCTTGGAAGTCCCAGATTGCCTTTACCACTACGAATGACGAAACGCCATTGCATGTGTATACATGTATGTAAGTCTTATGTTTGTTGTTTGTGGTTTATTTGGTTTATCATCCCACCAACTGTATTACAATTATCTGGAGACGGTGTCCACTTGAAGCAGATATAGTGCTGCCTTCACTGTGTATAGCATGCCATGAACACCTGGCATGATACCACACCCAGTCACATTATCCTGACACCGGGCCAACCAGTCATGGAACTACCCTTATATTTGCTTGAGCCTTATCAAGGGAGCTATACCACTATCATTTTTAACGACTTTGGTATGTTGCGGCCCGGGATTGAACCCGGGGCCTCCCGTACCTGGAGCCCACGCTCTACTGATTGCGCTACCCGGTCCTGTTGTGTATGTCTTATGTTTAACCTTGTTGCTTACATATGTATAAACCCCTTACTGATGTTTTGTATATTTGAAATGCTCAGAGGTAACTCTCATTCATTATATATAAATGTATCTCTCTCTCTCTCTCTCTCTCTCTCTATATATATATATATATAACATATATGTGTGTACTTATTAAGTACTACTTAAAGTCTTTGATTGTTTTTGTTTTTTATCTTCATCTTAGAAGTATTTCACCAGGGAATATGTGCTTAAAAAATACATTCAATTTAGATTTATTAATTGTTAGTACAAGAGTTATAAGTACTTGTACCTTCGTTTGTGAAGGAGTTTTTAATCTGCTGATTGTACAGAACAATTTTAGTGTCAGCATATGTGTTATTTCACTCGGTTTATTGAACATTATTAATTCCTGTTGGTATATTGTGTTGCAGTGGTATGATAAATGTATAGAGGTAAAAGATGTTGGCATATCTTGTCTCGATTGTTTGCTATAAAAAAAAACTTTTCAGGCATAAATAATTCAACAAATGCAAAACTTCATCATTAAAATTATTTAAAAAAAATAGGGCCGTGTTCCATTATTTAAAAGTTATTTAATGACTTAATTATAAAAATTTTCATATTTTTAACGAAAGGGAAATAATTTCATTTCGAGTGCATAACAACTCTGACAAAAAAGGATATATGGAAATGAATGTGATGAGGGTTTTTCTTTGGCTCAATTGTTGTTTTAACTCTGTCATACCAAACAAAAAAGGCAGAAAAACAATTTATCTGTATACAAGAAACATGACCATGCCACGAAACCAGGTTTTAAATGATATAACAAACCAATCCCAAGCTAGGTCTTCATGCAAGCTTGCTGTCTCCAAAGTTTCAGCAGGATTGATTTATCCAAACTGAAGCTTTTGACTGGAAACTATTATTCTATTTTTAGTAACAGTTGACCTTGATCCAACTGGCTCCTAATCAAATCCCAAGCTAAGTTTGCACATAAACTTCCTACAAACAAAATTTCTGCAAAATATCTCCATTTCGATACAAATTATTTAGTGGAAACTGTTTTTTCTTATCTTAGTTACAGTGACCCTCGATCCAATCCCAATCTAGGTCTTCATGCAAGGTTGCTATATCCAAAGTTTCAGCAAGATTTGTTTATCAAAATTGAAGTTATTGACTGGAAACTGTATTTCTATTTTTAGTAACTGTAACCTTGACCATGATCCGACTGGCCCCTAATCTAATCCCAAGCTAATTTTGCACATAAACTACTCCATAAAATACCTCCATCTTAACATATTTTTAAGCGGAAACTGTTTTTCTATTGATAGTAACAGTGACCTTGACCCAACTGGCCCCAAATCCAATCCAAATCTAGGTCTTCATGCAAGCTTGATATATCCAAAGTTTCAGCATGATTGGTTGATTTGAACTGAAGTTATTGACAGTAAACTGTTTTTATTTTTTTTTTAGTAACAGTGACCTTGACACGACAGACCTTTAATCCAATCCCAACCTATGTCTTCATGCAAGCTTGCTATTTCCAAAGTTTCAGCAAGATTAAGTTTTTGACCAGAAACTCTCTGTTTGATGCCACTCGCACAACCACCCTACCCCAATCTTATAACCAGGGTTTTGGTTGAAAACCTGGTTAATAATACTTGGAAAACACTGATCTGTGCACTTTTTCATGACTCAAGCTATGCTTACTTATTAAAATAATTAGCAACGATGCCAGTGCTTGAAAACGCTAACAACATACAACAAATCGGGAAAACGCTGATGCGGAGTTTTCTTGTCATTGTTTCTGATTTAAACTTTATTTTCTGGTCTTAAAAATTGCAAGAAGTACAAAACAAATATAATTTTTAAGAAATCATTTATTTTTGCATGTTTTTTTCTATGCTAAGGTATAACAATACAAACGCCGACAATTCCTGCTAGACAGGTAACACTGACGTCACAAAACAAACAGGGATTAATAAGAAAATGTTCTTAAAGCTTCTGTTAAACTTTAAATATTCTACTTAGCTTGTATTTTATTTATCCATAATGAAGTGCCACTATTATTTATTTGCAGGAGTGGTCAGTACTCATAAGATATCTACCCAAGCCAATAATTGCACAAGGGTATGAAGCTATGTTACTGTTGAATGAAGTGTTGACATGCATCCTGTGTACTCGACACTAAGGAAGTTTCAATTAATATAGTTTTCTAGTTTTAATAATTGGTATTCCAGTCATTTTTAATCATAGTTGTTATGACAACCCTGGAGGGAGAGTGAGAAAAAATATTCTGTACCTCTAACATCAAATGTCATGCAGTACTCACTGAAATAGAGACAAATAATCAAAATTGTCGAAGTGTGATTTAACAAATAAGCTTAAATCTGCCAAGTGAACTAACATTAATCATGTTTATATATTGCATCAACTGTAAACAATAAGCATTCTACATGTCATGAAGTGTTTAATGTCAACAACAATGGTTAAATGATATTCACCCTTACATTACAATACATATTTATACACATATTTTATAATAATTTTCTTGTTGAATATACATTGTATGATTCTGTCCTGTCAATTTTATTCCAAGACATTGTATTGAGTGAACACTATAGACAATCAACATTAACTAACACAGAATAATAGGTATTTTTTGCTAAAAACAGTTCTAGAAATTGCAGAAACTGAACTAAAGAAATCCTGAGAGGAGAAAATAATCCTTTCCCTAACGGAGATTTGAACCCGGGAGCTTCAGATCAGTAGGCTGACACTCAACCATGTCGATTAAGGGTTAACCCAATAGCAAGGCTATTGGAAGCGCCTATATGCACTACACTCCCCCCCTCTTTACTTTTTTCTGGGCCGAAGCCCACCTCAGGACAGCCACACCAGGCTTCTGTTTACTTCTGACACCATTAAAGTAAATCTGAGAGGAGAAAATAATCCTTTCCCTAACAGAGATTCGAACCCAGGACCTTCAGATCTGTAGGCTGACACTCAACCACACCGTTAAATGGTTAACCCAACAGCAGGGCTGTTGGAAGTGCCTATATGCATTACAGAACTGATGATTGTTGTTGAAACTTGGAAGCCTCAGCGTGAAGCATTCCTTTACTTGAGTAAAATTTATAAGCATTTATATGCCAAAAGAATGAATACCAATAATGATTAATTTACTTTTGATAACAAACTTCCTGTCAAAAATGTTCGTGATACCGGCATTCTGTTTACATTACCCCACCCACCTTCATTATCTTAAAGTTAAAAACGAAAGTAAGCTTGGGTCGTTTATAAATTAGAACTTTATCACAAAGAAATATAATTTTTATCTGAACTTACAACAAATTCGTTTACTTGTCCAATGTTCACTGCGTATTGATACTACAAACATAAATTGAACACAACTGAAAACGTGACAAGTAAAAACCAGTAATTCGACGGCGTTTCTAAGCGGAAGTAATGCAATGACGAAAACGAGGCTGTCAGGTGCGCCTATAACTTTGGAGTGTTGCTTACTTTTTTTTTCATTTGTCCAAGTTGCTGCGAATGTCAGCTTCGACAGATATAAAAAAACATTATAACGAAATATCACAAAATCTTTACTGAACATTAAACTAAAGAATGCAAACGGTCGCATAGGTTTTAACACTATATTTATTTTACAATATGTAAATACTTTTGTAAGATTGTCACAGGACACATGTTTAATGTCTCTACCACAAAATATGTCATCATTTCGTTTAAAATATAATTTGTGCTATTAATGTCCACATGAAATCCTGAAGTCGAAACTACATTTGGAGAAATAATGATTTCTTATTACATGACACGGGTATGGTCCTAACTAATCTTTCATTTGTTTGCGTGATAATTTAATGGTCTTGGCGGTTAAGTATGCAACCTCGTCAATTCCAATAAATTGTCACAGCTGACCAAATGGTATGTATTCATATCATTTCGAAGTTCGACCGTTCACTGCAAAATTCAGTGGTGGTAGACTTAACTAGAGGTTGGGTTCAGTTTTTCTATTTTTCTGGCTGACGTAATCAAAACATGCCCTTATTTGTAAGGTCAACTCTTTGCTTAGACACTGATTTGACCATATAACCTGCATACAGTCGACTTGGTAATGCAAGTTATTTATTTAGTTTAATTAATTGGTTACAGATTACATTTTACAGCTAATTTATAAGGGCCTTCCTCTTAACTCATTGAGCCCTACAGCCAATTAACCAGTCATACCCTAGAGGCATTTCTCCAGTCATCCCCTACACCTGGTGGGGATCTTATCTGCTCTTCATGCCTAGACACATCTGGTGTGGATTACCGGTCAGTGGAAGATATACCGGACCTGGTAGCGCAATCGGTAGAGCGTCGGCTCCAGGTATGGGAGGCCCCCGGGTTCGATCCCGGGCCGCGACATACCACAGTCGTTAAAAATGGTAGTGGTATAGCTCCCTTGCTAACACTCAAGCAAATATATGGGTAGTTCCACGACTGGTTGGCCCGGTGTCAGGATAATGTGACTGGGTGTGGTATCATGCCAGGTGTTTACGGCATGCTATGCACAGTGAAGGCAGCACTATATCTGCTTCAAGTGGACACCGTCTCCAGATAACTGAAATACTGTTGGTGGGACGATAAACCCAATAAACAAACAAACAGTGGAAGACATTGGGGATGGTTGTATACACAACACAATGAACATGTCATTTTGGAAATACTCTAAAAGGATATTTTCAAATTCTTGTAGCACAGAAAGTGATTACACAGCCATGTAATTTTTAACATGGTATGAGAAGAAATACTTCAGAAAAGAGTGAAAATGACTGAAATCTGAAGAACACGTAAGATTGATAGTATCAAAATTTACACATTTCAAATTATTAAAATGAAATATTACTGACCTCAACAAAATTTTAATGTGTTTATAACGTAAATAACACTGCTTTATATAATATTTTATATAATGAAAAACTTTAAAAAAGTCGGCGTCTTTGATCTAAAGTTTCAATTTACCGGTAGTTTGAGAAAATAACGCTCTTAAACTTCATATTTGATTGAAAACTTCGGCGAGTAAGGCACGACGTCCGTTTTTCTTTGTCTCGACATAGATCTGATTCATTGTATTTACTTCCGGGTTACATGAAATTCCGATAAATGATGAAACGAGGTTTCTGATTGGCTGAGATCGAAGTATAAATTAATCTTTTGAAAACTGCTTATATGATCGTATTTTAGCCGAGAAATGTTTCAAATTAGATGTGAATCAGAGAAAATGTCGCCGATTTTTCTGTTGTCTCGCTACAATAAATGAAATGATAAAAAATGATTTAAGCCGGTAGATTTAGATTAAGATGACATTTACATTTACGATACTGTGATGTACTGGATTGGCCGAGACTCGAAAGTGTTTGAAAACATGAGTTTTAACCAGCATATATGATGGACGCATTAACGCGGCGTTCGGCAGTAGCCGAGACATTTTCAGGGCCGCCTTAATACGGCGCTTGGCGCCAGACACAGGTAAAATGCGATGCGATAAGTCGTCTCCCGGCATGAGGAGGCTGTTTTTCGTGCCGCTTTAATGCGTCATTCGGGTTCAATGAGTTAAAAGGATGTAAAGTTTAGTGTCCCTCACAGAGTTTACTGATGCATGTTTCATTGGCACTTGAATTGAATTTCTTTACTGCTAAAAATTATTTAGTATCTTCAAATGTCATCCTGTAGGTACTATCTTAGCTGCTTTGCACATTCACCAATTTGTTTTAAAGGTTCACATCCACTACCTGCATTGGTGTCATTAAAGTGGCTCAACACTGTCCAGACTTTTACAGTACTCTAATATATACATTATATCCTATGTTTTTGTGTTTCAGTGTTAAAGCTGATCCAACACTGCAAGCAGTGACCATGTCCCTGAGACCGAGGAGGGTAGACTTTGATGCCACCTGGTCAACTCTGTTAGAGACTGTCAAGGGTGTAATCACTTGTGGTCGTGTAGCCAGAGCAACATGGAATGACAGATTCTCATATCCTTTAACATGATTTTTGTCACCACTTCTAGGCATTGGAATATCAACCTATTGGGATTTTTTAGGAAAGCCTTGACAGTTGAGTGATAGACTGGACAAGGCAGAAATTTAACCTCAGGTCAACGTTGCTCTATTAACCTTTACATGATGTTGTACAGCAGCCTCTAAAATAGACTATGTCAATCAAACATAATTTAAAACAATAACCTAGAAAATAACATACATAAAAGCAGTACTATTACTTTCATCGTTTCTTCCAAAGGATCCAAAATTATTATCAGGAGTTCTTCACTAAATTTGCCCCAAGGTAAATCGGTGCTACCATAAAAAAAGCTCAAAAGTAAACGTTAGTGAAGCTTAAAAAATGGTCTGCTATTGCTACCTATGGACAAAAACATATGTCAAAGAGTCACATGATATGACTGTGTCACCTTGGCCATTCACCTCACAACATCTCACTGGTTTTGTTTTGCTGTTCTACAATTACCACTTGAAAAGCCCACGACCATAGTGGAGATCATGCTTATGTACATCAATATCTGTGTCAATGTGAAACTGTTATATACAATTAAATGAAAATTTAAACGGTTTATGTTAAGATACACTATTTATAAAAAAAATACCATATATACTCAACTAAAAGGCGACCCGCCTATAAGACGGGCCCCAAAGGGGGGCCTCCCAAATCTAATCTGAGGTTTTCTGTGTTGACCCTTTTATAAGACGGGATGAAATTTTCAGAAGGTGTTATCCAAGATTTGTGAAAGTGGCTATATTACCGCCGTATTTGTAGCCCGCCGCGACCATTTGCCTAGTAAGACCATGTGTACTGTATTATGTAAGACACTCTGTCCCAGTATATCGTGTACACGCCATATGAACATATAAGCGTGATTTCTATAGAATCAATGGTTTGTACAGCCTATGTAACAGTTTCATACTTTTTAGCTCATCTGAGCACAATGTGCTCAAGGGGAGCTTTTGTGATACTGCTTTGTTCGTCGTTCGTCGTCAACATTTTACCTTGTGAACACACTAGAGGTCACAATTTTTATCCAATCTTCATCAAACTTGGTCAGAATGTTTGTCTGCATGAAATCTTGGATGAGTTCATTATTGGGTCACCTGGGGTCAAAAAGTAGGTCACAAGGTCAAATTTTAGGAAAACTTGTGAACACACTAGAGACCACATTTATAGCCCAATCTTCACCAAACTTGGTCAGATTGTCTACATGAAATCTTGGATGAGTTCCTAACTGGGTCACGTGGGGTCAAAAAGTAGGTCACTAGATCAAATCTTAGAAAAAGCTTTTGAACACACTAGAAGCCACATTTTTAGCCCAATCTTCACCAAACTTGGGCAAAATGTTTTTCTGCTTGAAATCCTGGATGAGTTCCTAACTGAGTCCCCCCCCTCCTCCCCCCCCCCCCCCCCCCAAAAAAAAAAGAAAAGAGAAGGTTTCTGCTTCTTGTTTCATGCCCAGGAAAATATAGGTTGGTAGGTAGGTTGTTTTTTTATGTTTTTTTAAAACAACTCTAATACCCGTTGAAATGACCAGTTTGTATGTTTTTGTCCTATGCTTTAATATTTTACTATTTATTTGGTATATTTAGAGTAGTATAACTTAAAGAACCTTTAATAAAATCACCATTCCAGAAGTTGGTATCAGAAGTGACTTTCTATTCACCAAGAAAATGTTACCATGCATTTACATATAAAATACTTGATATACCCGTAAGTACACTTTTCCAAATGAACTGAGATCAGCAAGCTTGTCATTTTGCTACATCACGACAGCGTTGTTTATAAGGAACAATTCAACTCCGCACCAGGTCGCACTGATGGTCTCCATCATTTAGATGTATACATCCAATCTATATGACATTGAACCAATCGTCCAATTAATACAGACGATTTACCGCCATGGTGAACTATCGCATCGTAAAATTACGATGAAATATGCTAAATTCGGATGAAAAACCCAGATGCCGATTACTTTTTTTACATAAAACATTTTGACTTGGAAGGGAGAATATGCGGTCGGTGGGGTAACCAGAATCAAACCTCTTTTTTAAGGGCTAACTACTAACTGAACTTAAAAAAAAAAAAAAGCGATTCACATGATGTTTACTTAAGCTTTTTTAGTTTATTAAAAAAACAATTCTTAAATCATTGAATAGGTCTCATGCATTTGAGCAAAGAGAAAAGGATATACCAGTGATACACTTGAAAATGTGTTAATGAGTCCTATTTGTAAAACAGATGACATCAACACCAGTTTCTGTTATACGACTATTTTCTTAACTTCCCCCTACAGATGTGTATGCCTTATGTATAGCTTGTCCTGAACCTCTGGGAGATCGGCTTTACTTGGAAACCAAAACCTTCCTAGAAAATCATGTGAAGTCCTTACACATGGTAGGCACTTAGAATCTTGTTTATTTATAAGTCAGAAAAATACCCCCACTCAGAATATATAGTTTTTTATTTGATCAATTTCCAACATTTGGGTAAAACTGAATATTTCTTAATGATCCTTTGTCATTATTAAGTAAATAGGTCCACCTGTCTCAATTAACACCACCCCCACATCATTCTTAGACCATACATAATGTTTTTATCACGGATAAAATAAATATTGTATATACATTCAGTTTAATAACCAAGTCCAATAGTATCCTATATGGTCCTGCTACTCTTCAGAATACATCTGCAACATTCTAGTAAGTGATGTATTTTGACAAACACATTCCACCAAAATAACATGTAAATAAAATTGCACCCTCTACAGAAAAGTCCTCAATCCATTCCTTAGCTGTAATTTGATATCCTTGGTTTGCAGATTGTGTGTCAGAGCAGTGATGAGAACCTTCTGCGAGTGTATCAGAAACACTGGGATGAATACAGCAAGGGATCAAATTACCTGAACCAACTCTACGGGTAAGTTAATTGTCTGGGATGTCCAGCTTATTACTCTATCTATGATATTTTTTTAGGTTACTATTTATTTTTGTCTTACATGTTATTTGTGCTAAATACTGACTCACTGGACTCAACTTTGTGCTCTGCCCCAACCTAAAATTTAACCAGAGGCCTAAAGTGCCTGGAGCCTTACATTCATTAATATTATTATTTCTTCTAAAACTATAGATACGTTGGTCAAATCAGAATTGTCCTAGTGGAACAGTTTTATTGGTATCGAGCTACTTTGTATTGCTCTTCAGTCTTAAAGTAACTTCTCCCTTTATTGATCATGCGACAGTTTCTTAGTAAGTCACGTGGTCACAAACATTTAAACAGCAAATGTCATTCTGTGTTGAATAGGTAATCCATTTATCATGTGGCATACACATACCTTGATTGGATACACCTGTATATATCAACAGTGCAATAGTCGTCCATTTAATTATTCTTTTTAGAATGTGGGATATATATATTGGCACTTTCTTTGTCAGAGCAAATCAGATATACCTCAGTTGTTATCAGCTCAGTTAAATAACAAAACAAAATTGAAACCAATAAAATCACTACAGGTACTTGAATACAACATTCATCAAGAAACAGAAGTATACTGACGCAGACATCAACTATGGAGGGTTTAACGTGGAACTAACAGACCAGATGTTGGAAATTGGAGAGGTGTGGTAAAATTTCTACATTTTCCACTATGGAAATATTGTGGCAAAAATATCAAAATTATGTGTGTATTAAATAATCTTTAAAAACAACTAATATCTCTTGCCAGGTCTGTATGATAGTTAATTTTTATTGGTGGATTTCTATTCTAATATTTAAAAATATGTTGTTATATGTTAGATTTTTATGGTCTTAAGGTTGTTGAATGGCCGAATCTAGATCTAAATGTAAAAAATGTTGAACAAATTACAACTGTCCTTAGTTTTGAATGTTGAAATTTTATCGATGTTTTTACTCATAAAAATTATAAATATTTTCTAGCCAGGGCGCCCGTGGTGTAATGGTAGAGTCGCCTACTAGTAATTCCTCTGACCGCTTAGCCTCTCACCGCATAGGTTTAAGTCCTGTTTGGGGTGAAGGACTTAATGTGAGGTCTTCCAGCTGACCTGTGGTGCGCCAGTGGTTCTACCCAGACATTTGTTTGGGGTCCTCCTCCACCAAAATAGCTGGACATCGCTTTAATGACCATAACTAGTTGCTGCGTTGTATTTCAAAAACAAAAAACAAGAAATTCCACAAATGTTAAAATAAACCTCTAGTGTAATCAACCTTTATAATAATAATGATTATTATAATTATTTAACTATGATAAAGTCCGACCTGTGTTATGTGATCTTTCTCAGCTGGCCTTGGATACCTGGAAGAAGTCGATGGTTGAACCTCTGACTCCTCACATTGTGACACTTATACTGCAGGAAATACAGAGGTATGTATTGGTATGTTTACACTTATACTGCAGGAAATACAGAGGTATGTATTGGTATGTTTACACTTATACTGCAGGAAATACAGAGGAATGTATTGATATGTTTACACTTACACTGCAGGAAATACAGAGGAATGTATTGATATGTTTACACTTATACTGCAGGAAATACAGAGGTATGTATTGGTATGTTTACACTTATACTTCAGGAAATACAGAGGAATGTATTGATATGTTTACACTTACACTGCAGGAAATACAGAGGTATGTATTGGTATGTTTACACTTATACTGCAGGAAATACAGAGGAATGTATTGATATGTTTACACTTACACTGCAGGAAATACAGAGGTATGTATTGATATGTTTACACATATACTGCAGGAAATACAGAGGTATGTATTGGTATGTTTACACTTATACTGCAGGAAATACAGAGGTATGTATTGGTATGTTTACACTTATACTGCAGGAAATACAGAGGTATGTATTGGTGTGTTTACACTTATACTGCAGGAAATACAGAGGTATGTATTGGTATGTTCTTTTTTTTTAATGACAAAGATTTACTACCCATCCATTCCAAGGCCGTATAATATCAATCATACACCTTTAAATACTGTTCTTAAAGTTACCTCCAATTAATGTTGCAAGTAGGTTTGATTATACTTTTGTGACCTAAAAATTTACTCATCAGTTACGGTCCCCAGATAACTAAAAGACTGTTGTTGGGACGATTAACCCAATAAACAACATTTACTCATCAATTAAAGCAGGTATTTGATAACCATTAAATATTGTGCTCTTACATCAAAGGTCAACATTAAATATTTCCTGCCAGAGCTAAGAACTGAATCATGGGCTTCATAAGAGCAGGTCACAGATTCTCCTTTCACTTCAGAACAGCCACACAATATATGTATAATTTTATTAACTTTTTAGACTGCTGAAGTAATAGTTATGGTTCTTTTTCAGATAAATGGAAAAAATAACGGCCATTTTTTTTTTGCTTAGTTTCAAATTTTGTAGCATGAACTCAATTATATGGTTGTATTTATTTCATATTTAAAAATAAATATAAATTATAATTAAAATTTATTTTATATTACCATGTGTCCTTTGACTAAATATTTTATTATTTTTTAAATGTACTTTTTAAAATAATATCTTTCTTGTTAATATGAAATAAAAATACCTTAATAATACAATTTATGCAAACAAATTTGAAACATAATAAATGTAATGGCTGTTATTTTTTCCAGTTATCTGAAAAATAGCCTTATAGCAATTGTTTTTTCTTTCATAGACTTAAACATCAGTGCTGGTAATGTGGTTATTATCCGTGACAAGAAATAATGTGTGAACTATTTTGCTTTCAGTGATCGAAACAGTCATTGCGTCAACCAGTCAGTTCTGCATGGCGTCATTAATTCATTTGTCGATGTAGAAGAATACAAGAAGAAGTGTCCACTGCAGCTTTACGAGGAAGTGTTCGAGTCCAAGTTTCTTCAGGAGACCGGCGAGCATTATCGCAGCGAGGCAGCGAAACTGAAGGATGAACATACTTGCTCAGAATATATGGATAGGGTAAGGATGACCATGTGTTACAGGGGACATATCGTTGTTCTACCCAGACATTTGTCCAGGGCCTGCTCTGACATTTAAAAGCTTGGCCTCACTTCAATGGCCGTTGCATTTTAATTGCAATAAAAAAAGCAAACCTTTTAGATATGGTGGCTTAATTGAAAAAATGTCTCATAAGCATTTGTTCCAATATAGTTGAATTTCTTATAATTTACTGATATTTTTTTCTGATTATTTATAAGTATTTTTATTGTGAGTTGTTTCTGTCTTTACTTATGTAGGTGATAAAGAAACTACAGGAGGAAGATTTTCGGAGTCGGAAATTCCTCCACCCGAGTTCCTATGGTAAGGTAACACATGAATGCCAGCAGAGGATGGTGGCAGACAATCTCCAATTCTTGCATGCAGAATGTGCCGAGATGGTGAAACAGGAAAAAACACAAGGTTTGAAATGGCTGATTTTTCAGGCTGTCATACTTGTGAAAAATCCATAATAAAGTTCTCAGTTTTTTTATTACAAGCTCTTGCATTGGTAACATAAATAATTTGATTAGCAGCAAATAGTGTAGATCATAGTAAGTAAGTCACAGGCTTATCCTGATTGAGCATTACAGGTTTATTGATTTGTGTAAAAACCAGATGACACAGCTGTTTGTTAGATTTCTAGCAAAAACTTAACATAGACCACAAAGTTGAAGATATTTCAAAGTTTTGCTTTTCTCACACTTTTAATTTGTCCTTCCAAGACAGGCTGACTTGATTTTATGATAATTTGAGTAGATGCAGAAACTGTGATATAAAGAATGAGCTGCAAAAATGTGATTTTCAGATTTGTAAAACAAAGTTAACACTTTCAAATTATTGCTTACCTTTTTGGTCTCGTTATTTTATTTTCCAAAACATTGTGTATTGGTTAAATACCATTTTTAAACCTTTACAATGATATAAATTTTTAGTAAGGCCTTAACTTTATTGCATGTGAATAAAAGTCAGACAATTTTTTTTGTTCAGATTTGGAGAACATGTACACCCTACTTAAGCCTATCTGTGGAGGACTAAGTCTCTTGGTGGATCAAGTTGAGGAACACATCCGGACCACAGGACTGGAGGCAGTGAATGGTTTAAAGGGAGATAATGTAAGTCAGGGTCAGGGGAGGTAATTTACATTTAAATTGGGTTGAGGGAAAAGTTTCAACCTCAGGGCTGGAGGCAGTGAATGGTCTAAAGGGAGATAATGTAAGTCAGGGGAGGTAATTTATGTTAAAATTGGGTTGAGGGAAAAGTTTCAACCTCAGGGCTGGAGGCAGTGAATGGTCTCAATGGTGAAAATACAAGTGAGGGTCAAGGTAGATGACATAGCAGGGGAGATAATTTATTTTAAGATCAGACTGAAGAACACTTCCAAACCATAGGGCTCCAGGTTGTTCATGGCCTATATGGACATAATGCCGGTGACAGGGAATGTAATGTATGTTGATTATGTTTTATAGAGATTTTAATGGAAATGTTCTGTCAGTTGCAGTAAATGATGATTATAGTTAAAATTAGTGCACAAAGTTCTGATTTGTGTTTTCTTAAGGTACCCACACAGTTTGTTGAGAATATGTTGGAAGTGCACAGTAAATACACGGACTTGATCAGGAAAGTGTTTCGCAACGACCAGCAGTTTGTTGGGGCACTCGACAAAGCTTGCGCTGCAGCCATCAACTTCCGACCCAGCCCAAAGCAATCATGTAAATCCCCAGAGTTGGTAAGTATGGTTTGTAGTTCTTTCCTTGGGTACAATCTTGGTATTAGTACATATTTCTATATATTCCTTCTCTGATACGGGCGATGATTTAATTAGTGGAAGTTTCGCCAGTCAAAACATAAGTGTGAAAATTCATAGCAGTATTTGTGTCCATTTAGCCATTTATAATTTTTCAAAGAGCTTGTGGGAATATCAATTCTTCTCAAGCTGAAAAAATTCTTTATAAGATATTGGAAGACTCATTAATTGTACCCATAATTGTCTGTTTTCTATTTTAGTTGGCCAAATACTGTGATAACTTGCTTAAGAAGAGTTCTAAAGGTTCTTCAGAAACCGAACTGGATGACAAACTTAGCAGCTGTATTACTGTGTTCAAATATCTGGATGACAAGGATGTCTTTCAAAGGGTGAGTTAGAGGTTAGCTAAATGTAACTTAAAGTTTGTAAAACATACATGTAAATGAAAAAAATGTATGATGCCCCTGTTATGTGTATCACTTTTATGTGAGCATATTTATAAAATTAAAATTATATGGCAATGTGGGGTCTTGAGAAATATTTAACAATAAGACATGAAGTTTGTCTTATTATTTAAAGCATTGAAAAGGCATATTATTCAGAATGCTCATGATTGTCATGTCAGTGGTAAGATTGTATGAGGTGAAACTGTATATGCTACAATTCTTCACCAAATGTTGTATTGTCAACCATCTGCTTTCTACTTTCAGAATTTTTAAAGTAAATAGTAATAATAAATCGTAACCCCCTTTTTCCACCTGCATTTTGCAATCTATCATAAAGTGCTTGCTCATTAATTTATCCCTAAATTTGTTATTTCTACCATTTCAGTACTACTCACGGATGTTAGCCAAACGACTCGTTCAGAGTCAGACTGCGTCAATGGATGCAGAGGAGATGATGATCAACAAACTTAAGGTACATTTGCAAAATTTCTTTTCACAGTTGTATTTGTTGTTGTTTTTTAATTAGGGTTTTAATATCTAAGCATCAGATGTTAAAAAATATTGAGATGGTATTGACTTGGAGTAAATATAAAATGCCTTGAATGTTAAAACCACTGCTTTGAACACAAAGCAAGATATTGTACATTGTTGCATTATCCAGACACAAGGAGGTACCTGTGGCTGAGCAGTAATGAGTCTCTGGCTTCTAACTCCTCAGCCATTCACTGTGTGGGTTCTATCCATACACAAGCAGGTACCTGTGGCTGAGCAGTAATGAGTCTCTGGCTTCTAACTCCTCAGCCACTCACTGTGTCGGTTCTATCCATACACAAGCAGGTACCTGTGGCTGAGCAGTAATGAGTCTCTGGCTTCTAACTCCTCAGCCACTCACTGTGTCGGTTCTATCCATACACAAGCAGGTACCTGTGGCTGAGCAGTTATAAGTCTCTGGCTTCTAACTCCTCAGCCACTCACTGTGGGTTCTATCCAGACACAAGCAGGTACCTGCGGCTGAGCAGTAATAAGTCTCTGGCTTCTAACTCCTCAGCCCTTCCCTGTGTAGGTCCTATCCAGACACAAGCAGGTACCTGTGGCTGAGCAGTAATGAGTCTCTGGCTTCTAACTCCTCAGCCACTCACTGTGTTGGTTTTATCCAGACACAAGCAGGTACCTGTGGCTGAGCAGTAATGAGTCTCTGGCTTCTAACTCCTTAGCCCCTCACTGAGTGGGTCCTATCCAGACACAAGCAGGTACCTGTGGCTGAGCAGTTATAAGTCTCTGGCTTCTAACTCCTCAGCCACTCACTGTTTGGGTTCTATCCAGACACCAGCAGGAACTGTGGCTGAGCAGTAATGAGTCTCTGGCTTCTAACTCCTCAGCCACTCACTGTGTTGGTTCTATCCAGACACAAGCAGGTACCTCTGGCTGAGCAGTAATGAGTCTGGCTTCTAACTCCTCAGCCCCTCACTGTGTGGGTCCTATCCAGACACAAGCAGGTATCTGTGGCTGAGCAGTTATAAGTCTCTGGCTTCTAACTCCTCAGCCCCTCACTGTGTGGGTCCTATCCAGACACAAGCAGGGACCTGTGGCTGAGCAGTTACGAGTGACTGGCTTCTAACTCCGCAGTCCCTCACTGTGTGGGTTTGAGTCTCAATTAAGATGAGAATTTCCATGGGCAGAGGTCTTCCAGCTGACCTGAAGTGTACCTGTTCAAGCAATACCTAACTGGACATTGCCAATATGACCATATTTGTGAGTGTGCAATGTATCAATTAATGAAAAACAAAGACCAGGCCAACTGATTTGGATGTACCTCTTGTAAACTTAACATATGCACCTGTGCTACACCATTTCAATCTTTATTGGGGCTTGGCACAGGCAAGGATTAAATTGGCCGCATTGCTTACCTGGTGTCTTTGCTGAATCTGCACCACCAGAGGTTGAACTTTGTAGGTTCATGGTCTAATCATTTGGGATTGGGATTGGATGGTTGGGTCCCAGGCGCAGTTTGTGGTGAAATATTTCAAATCATTTTACAGCAAGCATGTGGGTATGAGTTTACCAACAAACTCCACCGGATGTTCACGGATATGACTGTCAGTTCCGGACTGCAGGAAGATTTCCATAGCACTCTAAAGACAAACTTTGTTGATCTGGGCCTTAACTTCACTGTCCTGGTTTTACAGGTATTGTTAACGTGATTTCCCTTCTCTTTCTACAGTCCTCTTTAAGAAAGATATGATGTTATCAGAATTACAATTATAATTTTTTTAGTCTTTCATCTATGATATTTCAAGTAGACAACACAAGGCATGGGGTTACTTATCCTGACACTGTATGTATTTAATCACAAACTTGTAGCTCCTCGTCGTCTGTTTACAAGACCTGGTCAGGCAAAAACTTTTATCAGGGAACTTATGCTTATGGTTCTTTCTCCATCTGTAACAGCTGGACATTAATTTGATGACAGTTATTGTGTATGGCCCTAATTGTGTTTCTGGCATGTGCTTCAAAAGACTAACTATTTTCCACCATTGACACAGGCTGGAGCCTGGCCGCTGGGACAGAGCAACCTTCCAACATTCTCCATACCGCAGGAGCTGGAAAAGTTTGTTGGTGAGGTAAGTGCTTTCGATTTGACTTGCCTTGCTAAGAAGTAGGCCATAGGTTGCAAGTGTGATCTTCACGTCAGACATTTAAAGGACTCCTACCTTACTGTGTTAAGTTTTTTTTAGAAAATCTAGACCTGGTGTCTTGTTGATAAATGTGTTATCATATCATAGGTTACAAGTTTTGTCAGCTACAAGATATCAATGTCCTGCTCTGGTTGACATGGTGTTGTGATATTAAATGAGATGTTATCCCATGGATTGTAGGCTTGACTGTTAGCTGAGACTAAACAAAATGGTGTGTTAAAATTGTTGTATTACTGAATGAACTGGTTTCAAAATAATAATGCGTGTGAAAGCATGGTGGCTTCGCTCTCATAGTATAAACAGTTACAGGAGTTGTGAACCCATACCACACAACTACAATCAGTTCTAGACCAAAACATCTGTTCATTTATACTGGTGTTTTGTTTTTATAGCACTCGCGTGAAAAACCCACACAATGCTTACTTCATGTCCAGTTTGATATTGCCCTCATAATTTTTTCGAGCTGAAAAATGTACACAGCCTTGAATGCTAGACAAAGCTAATAAAATACTTACATCTATCATTAATGTATATCTAAACATCAAATTACTATTCTCAGTATTTAATACTTAATTAAAGTATTTAATTAACAATAAAGGAAGAAAACCCATACATTTTAATTTGTCATTAAAATTGATTTTGTGCTGCATGAATTAGGGGCCAGATACTTGTAAATAAAGGGCAATCTCTAGAGTGACCTCCCTTTATAGCTGTTGTTACTACAGAAAAAAACAGGAGGTAATAATCAAAATAAATTGTTTTGTATAAAATATATCAAATTAAGTCGTAATAAGAATATTTATAAAATAAAATTCTACATAAGACAGTAATAAGACCAACGTTGTAATGGTTATTTATATTGTTGTAGTTGGTATTCAGTGTAAATGAAAACAATGCCTTGGATCTTACATTACTGAATTTTTTTTAAGAAAAATGTGCGCAGGTCAAATTTCCACGGTTTTCATTCTGGTCGTGGAAAATGCTGGAATAAAAACCCTGCGGAAATAACCCTCCATATGGTAATTAGTTTAATTTTTGCTGGGTACAGGTATTCTTCATCAACCAGCTTCTTTATGAACTGTTTGGTAATTAAGTCTCACTTTGTGCAAGGTATGCAAATTTATTAATTAAAAGGGTGATCAGTTTGATTTTGCTTTTTCCTTACAGTTTGAGAAATTCTACAACAAAAAGTACAATGGCAGGAGGTTAACATGGATGCATGCGTTATGTACAGGTAAATACTTTGTGTGCATGGTAACTGGGATATAGTGATAGATTTACACTCTTACAGACATGGTATGTTGGGATATATTGATAGATTTACACTCATACAGACATGGTATGTTGGGATATATTTATAGATTTACACTCATACAGACATGGTATGTTGGGATATATTTATAGATTTACACTCATACAGACATGGTATGTTGGGATATATTTATAGATTTACACCCTTACAGACATGGTATGTTGGGATATATTTATAGATTAACACCCTTACAGACATGGTATGTTGGGATATATTTATAGATTTACACTCATACAGACATGGTATGTTGGGATATTTTGATAAATTTACACTCATACAGACATGGTATGTTGGGATATATTTATAGATTTACACTCATACAGACATGGTATGTTGGGATATATTTATAGATTTACACTCATACAGACATGGTATGTTGGGATATATTTATAGATTTACACTCATACAGACATGGTATGTTGGGATATATTTATAGATTTACACTCATACAGACATGGTATGTTGGGATATATTTATAGATTTACACCCTTACAGACATGGTATGTTGGGATATATTTATAGATTTACACTCATACAGACATGGTATGTTGGGATATATTTATAGATTTACACCCTTACAGACATGGTATGTTGGGATATATTTATAGATTTACACTCATACAGACATGGTATGTTGGGATATATTTATAGATTTACACCCTTACAGACATGGTATGTTGGGATATATTTATAGATTTACACTCATACAGACATGGTATGTTGGGATATATTTATAGATTTACACCCTTACAGACATGGTATGTTGGGATATATTTATAGATTTACACTCATACAGACATGGTATGTTGGGATATATTTATAGATTTACACTCTTACAGACATGGTATGTTGGGATATATTTATAGATTTACACTCATACAGACATGGTATGTTGGGATATATTTATAGATTTACACTCATACAGACATGGTATGTTGGGATATATTTATAGATTTACACTCTTACAGACATGGTATGTTGGGATATATTTATAGATTTACACTCTTACAGACATGGTATGTTGGGATATATTGATAGATTTACACTCTTACAGACATGGTATGTTGGGATATATTTATAGATTTACACTCTTACAGACATGGTATGTTGGGATATATTGATAGATTTACAGATACAGATACATAGTTCTTAAGATTGTCATAAGTCTTTGGTAAGACATTGAATGGTGCCTTCATGTTTGGTGTATGGTTATTGAACCATAACATGAGAAAAAATACTATGGTTTTAAAAAATAAAATGTGCCTAATATTATCAAACATGTGACTTTCTCTGAAGCCAAAGTGGGTGATTTTGACTTGCAAAGTGGGAGTTTTGTTATTTTCATATAAACAAAGAAGAAAGATATCTGTTTTCAAGTAGTGAGAATTTTGAACCTTAAAAATGGGAGTCTCTCTCCAAAAGTGGGAGAGTTCACATGTATATATTATATGTATATTTATTGATTTTATCTGCAGTTGCAGTCATAAACCTCCAGAAAGATTAAAAAAAATTCTCTTTTATTTCTCCACCACAGCTGAGTTGAAGCTCAACTACCTGAAGAAATCCTACATCGTGACAATGGGCAGTTTCCAGATGGCGCTGATGTTGTTATTCAACACTTCCGACAAAGTTACCTTCAAGGAGGCCATGCAGCACACGCGGCTGGCTGACAAAGAGCTACAGAAGCAGGCCCAGTCATTGGTCGATGCAAAACTCGTCACAGCTGATGTGGTATGTATTGCAACCTAAATAGGTCACAAGTTATAATAGGTTTTAACTATAATTTAATAATGCCCTTTATAATATAATAAGGCTGGCAAGTTGATGCAAATTCATGATAACAAACTTAGAACATTTGTAAATAAATTGCTTCTTCAAATTATAGATTGCAACCAATCATTTGTTTGATCATTAAACTTGTCTTGCTATAATTGTAATGTCATTTTAAACCTTACAGATTATTTTATTGTTGATGATGTGTATTTTTAAGTTTTTAAATATTGTTTATAAATTATTTTTGGTTGATCATTCTCTCTCTCATTTTCTAGAATCCAGTGACTGAGGAGTCAGTGTTTGAGCTGAGTATGTCATATGTGAACAAGAGAACCAAGTTCAAAATCACTACAGCTGTTCAGAAGGAAACTCCTCAGGTGGCTTGTTCTTCAGTTTTACATAAATATATATTTATATGTGTGTATATATATGTATTTATAACATCAATTATTTAACGTCTATACTCAAGCTTTCTGGGTTGGACGGTTTCTATAGCTGCCTTCTGTGTTGTTTGCATCTTCAGCATCAGATGTAGCATTGTCAAATCTCCTATACAAGTGGTTTGTCTGGGTTTCTTAAACCAATCACTTTTTCTTTTCCCCAGTTTTCCCATATTTTACAGAATCGATCAATTTCTTAAAACCTAGCCTAAAAATAACAGCAGGCAGTTCAGAGTTGCCATCGTCCATCTTTCTGTCTGTGTGTCCAGGAATCTGTTTAAAATCTTGTCAGTAATGGCTACATGAAAATTTAGACATTGTTTCACTTGATTTGAGATGCAGCAGCATGTAGTGTAGATTCTAATTAAAGATCTCATGCTGGGAGCTGACTCATCTGCTTCTGCACTTGTAACCTAAACCTGATTAACTGGTGCTAACCAGGGTCAGATTAAGACTGTATGATGGTCTGGTGTAATAGGGAAATAATCATTAAATAGTTGTTGATGTCATAGTACAGGGACCTTAATATCAGAGTGTTTGCAGTAGGGAAGTGGTCATACCATAGTGTCAATGAGAGTTGGTTCTTATTTTAAGGTGTTGTTAGTAGGAAAGTGATAATTATGTGGGGTTTTTTTTAAACTAAACTGGGGCCTTAATGTTAATTAATTAAATGAAAATTCCAGGAGATCGATCAGACACGTAATGCTGTAGATGAGGATAGAAAGATGTACATACAAGCAGCTATTGTCAGAATCATGAAGGCACGCAAAATTCTTAAGCACAACTTACTTATACAGGAGGTAAGTCTAGAGTGTTCCTGTTTCATCTTTTTTTTTTTAAATATATTGAAGTAAAACAGTCGTGGCTATAATAGTTTGTGGAAGGCAAATGTCTTATAACCACCAGCCCATGGCTGGAGGACCTCCCCCACCGGCCCATGGCTGGAGAACCTCCCCCACTGGCCCATGGCTGGATGACCTCCCCCACCGGCCCATGGCTGGAGGACCTCCCCCACCGGCCCATGGCTGGATGACCTCCCCTTATGGGTATTCTTGCTCCTCAACTGTGACTCAAGCCCAAGCCGTGAGGATGTCCAACTTTCATGAGGGGAGATTTTCCAGCAAATCTTAGGTGCGACAGTAGTTCTACCCAGACGTAAATATGGGGTCTTGCTCCACCATTAATTATCTGGATGTCGCAATGTGACCATAACTGTCAGTGCAATGAATAAAAAACAAACACACTATCAGAAACAATACAGTTTATTCTTTAGTATTTGTTATAATACAAAGATGTATTTCATTTTTAAAGTCTCGACTGTCTTTTTTTTTTGTACTGAATAATCAATAAATTCCACTCACAGTTAATGCCTATGATCAATTTATATCTTTTTTATATACACCCACTTGAGTTGTGGCTATAAAACTTGGTCCATCTGTCCCAAAATGCAGTCGATCATTGCAAAACTTAGGGGAGTAAGGGTGTTAGTCACTTTGGGTGATAGCTTTAGTTAAATATACCTATATCTCTTGATTTATTTTGCAGGTCATCAGCCAAGCCAAGTCCAGGTTTGCCCCGAGTGTACCAATGATTAAAAAGTGTATAGAAGCTTTAATAGACAAACAGTACTTAGAGCGGACTCAAAATTCCTCAGACGAGTACAGTTATGTGGCATAACAAATGTTTATTGTTCTAGGTTCGAATCAACTGAGGCTCAAATTGTGATACAGAAGGAAAACATATGCTGAAGCTTGGGTTATCCAAGATTCGATGGATATTTGTTAGTCGCTGCAACCTATGTTTGCTTTCCCGACAACAGTTATGTGCTGGTTTAACCCTTTATCTAATGAATATGCATACAGTATGCAAATAGTATGATAATGTTATGAATATTCATATGGTATGCAAATGCATGACCATCTCATGAATATGCATATAGTATGATTATTGCAGAAATATTAATGTAAAGTTGTGAATATCTCATGATATAAATTAGGAAGTTGTTGAACATTTAACAGCCTCATGAGTATTCATGTCAAAGTTGTTATCTAATAAATTTGTATGTGGAAGTTATGGTAACTGTTTTCAGGATATTCATGTACAAACTGTATGACTGGTGAATATTTACATATTTCATGACTTCAAATACAAGTTGAAATACCTTATCTTATGAATATTCATTTTAACCTTTACAAATTATCCCATAAAGCTTTATATAGATCTCATTAATATTTATGCCTATTCTAAGGTCAGAATAAATGTCTCAAAAACTTGTGTAGGTCATACAATTTAAGCTCAACTTTTCCATCAATAATCTGATACCATGAGCAAGGGTCACTGTAATGCTCAGGCCCCAGTTTCACTAAACTTCCTCAGCTCAAAATTCTTCTTAGATTGCTAGCAGCGTTCCTCAAATATTTGAGGAAAACTCGGGAGAAATGCTTATCAAAGTGTTTAGTGAAACAAGAACTAAAAAGGACTTAAGCATATATAATAAGATTGAGGAAAATCTCAAAGTTGAGATTAAGTAGGGTCTTGAGGAAGATTAGTGAAATTGGGACCTGGATTAGGTTTTCCATGCAAGGTGTCCATACAAGATTACACTTGTATCTCAAAAACTAGTGCATAGAAACGTTATGGAATTATACTCTTTTCTAGTGATTATACTCAGTGTTATAATCAAGTTTCATAGTTCCAGATTGGATTTTTTGTCAGAAATACGTCTGTTTTGCCTGTCAGATCAAAATATTTTAAACTTTGAATATTTTGGTGCATTTGCATGCAGTTAAAAATTTTGTGTGAAAGTACAATCAAAGCTTATATAATACTGTTGAGCACTGGAATAGTTGTGCATGCTGTCCTGTGACAGCTCTTGTTTTATGTAAACTACCATTTGCATAATTATGTTCAAATTCTTCAATATCGCAGATATGCATTTATAAGCATATAGCTATTCTATAAAAATATGAACAGATGTATCTCTATTGTAAGAGAAAATGGTCAGAAAGACATGTAAACACTGTAAAGAAAAGTACAGGATCTTGTGTTTAAGAAATGTTTACTTAGACGTTGTTGCTTTAGTGCTGTAGTACACAAGGAATGTGTATCGCAGACCATAATTTTAATTATTGAATAAACTTTTTAGCCCGAGTTTTGACATCTTTAATTCATTTATTGACATATATACAAGTGTATTGAACTGAAAAACTGTTGGTGAGACGATAAACCCAATAAACAAACAAGTTTATTGACAAATATATTAGTTTGTGGACACGTGTTTTGTTAATATATTAATTTATTGGCAAATTTTTGGACATTCAAGTTTATAAGGTATTACAACTATTAACTGCATTTATTGAATATATAAAAGTTATTTGTTAAATAATAATTAATGTTCACCCTATTAGACCACATGATAATCTATTCAATCCAGACTGTTAAAGACAAATCTCAGGTGATCAGTTTGGTCAGTTTGATTGAAAATTTGAAATCGCGCCAATCAGGTAGTTTGAAATTTTTGTTTGACTATACCTTTAGGTCTGGGTAGACCTGCATGGTTATGTATTTCTATATGAAGTTAAAGTGTTAAAACCGGACCTGGTAGCGCAATCGATAGAGCGTCGGCTCCAGGTACGGGCGGCCCTTGGCTCGATCCTGGGCCGCGACATACCAAAGTCGTTAAAAATGGTAGTGGTATAGCTCCCTTGCTAACGCTCAAGCAAATATAAGGGTAGTTCCACGACTGGTTGGCCCGGTGTCAGGATAATGTGACTGGGTGTGGTATCATGCCAGGTGTTCACGGCATGCTATACACAGTGAAGGCAGCACTATATCTGCTTTAAGTGGACACCGTCTCCAGATAACTGAAATACTGTTGGTGGGACGATAAACCCAATAAACAATAAAGTGTTAAAAGAAAGAGCTTTAAGTCTGATTATGTTGTAGCATCTATTATATAAATTTTCTTGGAATTGGGACTTTATTAGAATATTTACAATGGAGGCCTGGAGTTAGGTATAGTCCATTTCTCCTCTGATCACTTTGTATTGCTTTGAACTGTATTTCACACAGCATTGTTATTACTCTCGCTTTATTTATTTATAACTTCTAGTTTCTTTTTTGTTAATAGCATTGATTTAGATTGTCTGGAAAAAAAATGATTGAAAAAATCAATTGCAAATTAAATATAAAATGTAAATATAAAAAGTTGAAAAAAATAGGTGGAAGTAGTGCAAACTTATTAAAGTGTTTGTACTATACAAATTTGTAAACAAATGTGCAACATGTTATTTTGTTAATCAATTTAATTAATTACTGCTTATAATGGCCTATACATGTATGATTTAAGCTGCATTGTATTTGCTATAATCAATAATCCTTGCAAAAATTTACTTCTTGCTTTCATTTTTATCAACAATATTTGTAAAAAAAAATATAAAAACACAAACAGATCACTTTAGTGAAAAGTAGTATAAATTAAGAAGGTATATTATTTTGAAGAGCTGCTTTCATAATATAAAAACAACAGCAAATATCATGTTTTGTTCACCACTCTTTGAAATAATCATATTTTTTTACCTAAAATCTTTATCTTCTGTTCTGTTTTGTGAAAAAAACTCCAACAACTGTGTATATAATCATTTATAGTGAATGAACTGTTATAGTAGACAGTTTACTATAAAATAAAATGACATAACAGAGTTTGGTGTTGTTTTGTAAATTTGATCAGGTTTGATTTACATGTTATTGCAAATGCAGTGAATACAGTTATCACTTCTCAACCAAAACTAGTTCTGTGTATTCTGCATGATTTTATGTGAAATGAAATGCAGGGTTAGTTGAAATTCTGTAGAAAAACAAAATCTTAAAAAGTTCACAATTATATATCCATTTTAAACTAGATGCATGTTTGAATCGACTATAGACACTTTATCCAGAGTACAGGACGTAGAACGTATTAAGCAACCAGCATAGGGCAGTAGAGACTTGGGCCAATATTCACCAACTATTCTTAAGTAAAAATTGCACAAGTCATGGATTTCAATTCACAATATCTTACTTTTGTATTTAGCTACATGTCTGTATTTTTGCATGATACTTTAACTTTGCTGCTTTTAACTTACAATCACATTGAAACTTCAAAAGTAAGGTAATTATTGTTGGTATGAAAAGTGTGACTTGGTCTTAAGTCATGACTTAGGCTTATGAATGGTTGGTAAATACAGGCCCTACTCTGCCATGTTAATGGTATGCTAAATTTGGCTATTTTCAGATGGATCAGCTGTATGTGGTTCTTGACACTAAACCTGCTTATGTCCACTATATTGAAAAGAAGGAAGTGTTTATATAACAATAATTAATGGCAGTTTATCTCCGACCTGTTTCCATTGTCTACTCCAGTTAATGTCCCAGTTCATGTAGCACTTTCATTTTTATATCTTCAAATGTCAAAGGGACCATTTTTACAAATATTTTTTTCTCTTGGATGAAAATGTGGAAATAGTTTATTAATCAAACTCTGCAAACTCTTGATGTCCTGAATCTTAAAAAGTTTATTTGTATTCTTAATTAATTTCTTGATTGAATATTTATTAGATGCACACTTCTTGGACAACTGTATCATAGATAGAACTGATATAATACAAAGTTTTACTTCTTTTGTTTGTTTAGCTATTGACATGATTTAGCACCCTATGTTTTGTTGAAGGAGTTTTAAGCCCACATCTGAAAGGGAGATAACATAACTCTGATTTTACAATGCAACAACAAGAAAAATATATGTTCTGGCAATTTATTTTATTTTGTAAAAGTATAAAATATGGAACACATATTTATTTTATACAATATATACAGAAATCAGCAAATATAGTGGTAAATGTGTTAAAAATAATATGAATAAGCTTGGAATGTGTATTCAAAATACTAAATGCTTGTCAGTACTTAGAGATGAAACTTTAAAAAATAAAAAATGGTAACATTCTGAGGAATGTATTTAACCAGAGTTTGAAAAATATGTACCAAAGAAACCATACAAAATGCATAAAATAAACAAATCATCTTTCAATAGTTTTTGGTATACTTTTACTTAATACCATTTTGCAATTTTCCCTTAATCAAATTGTCTCCTTATTTCTCATACTTTTTCTTACCTTTTATTTTACATTTTGCTTTGTTTCTTTCTGTTCTCTGATATTTCTGTTTATTTTCTGCTCTCTACCTTGCTTTCTCACCCTCCTCACTCTCTCTCCCCCCTCTCCTCAGTCTCTGTTTTTTTTTCCTTTCATCTTTCTTTCATCATCTATTTGTGTGAACTTGACCTCATGACCTTTGATCCTGTAATAGATGACCTTGCTGTTGACCTTGAACTTGGTGGGACATCCCAGGTCAGCCGCAGGTCATCCAGTTCAGAAACATGTTGCCTGTGAACTTGAAACGAATCCTCGGTTCTTTTCTGTGACCGCATCATCATGCCAGTTGCTAGATTCTGGAAAGTCTCTGAAATGTAATTTATGTCAAAAAATAAACAATTATTTATTCTACACTATGTTTATATTTATTGGGTTTATCGTCCCATCAACAGTATTTCAGTTATCTAGAGACAGTGTTCACTTGAAGCAGATATAGATCTGCCCTCACTGTGTATAGCATGCTGTGAACACCTGGCATGATACCACACCCAGTCACATTATCCTGACACCGAGCCAACCAGTCGTGGAACTACCCTTATATATGCTTGAGCATTAGAAAGGAAGCTATACCACTACCACTTTTAATGACATTGGTATGTCGCAGCCCTGGTCCATTTCTACACTATGATGGAGAATGATGGCAGATAGTATCTGGTAAGAGCTACTACTGCACTGCAGGTCAGCTGGATGACCTTCCCACATAAAAATCTTTGGCCAGATTAAGATGAATCCCAAACAATGAGACGCTAAGTCAATAACTGTTTAAGCTTGGCAATATGCCCCTCTCAAGCTATTCACATCACATTGCTCACAAAAGTGAGAGGCGCCCGTGGCCGAGTGGTTAGAGTCGCTGACTTGAAACTCCTCAGCCCCTCGCTGCGTGGGTTCGAGTTTCTGTCAGAGCGAGAACTTTCACATGGGAGGTTTTTCCAGCTAACCTGTGGTGCGCCAGTATTTCTACCCAGATATAAGTCTGGGGTCTTCCTCCACTAATAATAAGCTGGACGTCACCAATATGATAACTGTTTCGATGCAAGGTTACAAGAAAACACAAATGACAATAGTGAGCCCTGAGTATAAATTCTACCCAGGCAGTGGTCAAGCTACTTATTCTAATCTCATTCAATAAGATACAATTTAATGTGCATGTCGCAGTCCATTGTCGGACACCTACGACCGATCCATTCTCTAACTCTCCATTCATCGCACGTGGAATATTTAGTTAACTTTTTCGCTGTTTTCTGGTATTGATATTGAATTGGTCACTTCATAATCCACTGAAGACTTCAGTCAAATGATAAAGCTTTTTACTTTCAATGTTTCAACAGACTTGTCAAAATGGCCCATTGATACACTTCTAGTCTCCATGCTGAAGAATATGGATTTTGTAAGCAGTGTTATGATTGGCCGCTTCTTATTCTATTCTGTTCAATAAGACAGCAGAAAATTTACCAATAAACCCATGGCTGACGAATGTAGTCATATGGAACAGTTGAGCATGGTTATCTGACAATGGTTGCAGTCTGAAGCATTTGATTAGCTCTGTCTCCAAACCAGCATGGAAATTGAGCCAATAAAATGATTACAATTTGTAGACAACAGGCATCACAGGTAAGTGCAGTCATCTAGATGATGACAGATAGTTTTTTTGTAATATCAACTTAAAAAGTAGCGTCAGTGTAACATGCATTTTCGCTGGACCACTGGTTGCTATGAATATTCATAAAAACAAACTTTTATCACCCCAAGGCCACCAATAAGGAGAGTGGTATGACTGAATGTGGGTTCTGACAATGGCCATAAACATGTGGAATGATGACAATAACTATAAATAATACCTTTACTTAAAACCTGTTTTCATAACCCGACAATTACGGCAATAAAAACCCAGGTGCAGATGTATCTGGCTACAAGTGAGTGTATTGTTTTGACCCCCTCCCTCCAATCACTGTTTTACTTCACACTTAACATGCATGCAGCTAGTCTTTTATTTGGACCTTTGACTTTAGAAAAAAAAAGTTTGTTAAGTTAAAGTCATATCCTTATTGCTAAATATATATGATAAAATCATCTTTCCTCTGAGAGCAAATATAAAATTGAAAAGGAGGGGGTGGGGGAGGGCAGGGGCCCCTACCTGGCTCCATATATGGAGCACTGAAATGAATGCTTTAATGACTAAGTTCAGAAATTACACCAGTGACATCATGAACAGTTGGCTAAAAAGCACTGATCACATCATGGGGATCCCCTTATCCATGCCCCCAGGGCTGAGGCCTGTCTGGGATCATTATTACATGTATGCTGGTCACAAGTCATGGACATGGCTGCGGTAGGGTCGCTTTCTGATAAGTGTTACTCCATGCTCACATGAATATGAGCAATATATATCCTGTTGGAACTTCATCAGTTGTCATAATTAGTGCATTTATTAAAAAAACTACACAAACATATTTGGAGAACTTAAAGAATAAAATGTAACATTAACATAGTTTGCTCTCTGTAGATCCTAAGTCAGCTGATAATTCCCCATTATGTGGACAAAAGCTCCAGGTAAGCTTTAAATCAGTGTGTGTAGTTAAAATGTTGGAATTTTTTATATACTCAGGGCGACCAAGAGTATTTTTGTTTAAGAATGTTACCAACAGTAAATACTGGGAAAACTAGCTTATCTTAACTGCCATAAATGATGAACACACAATTCTTGTTTGAAAATAGACCTAGGCCCTGCAAAAACTGCTGCTAATTTCTGTTATTACCTGCTACATTAGTGACATATTTATAATTGCATGCTGCACAGTCAACCCTGGTACATTCAGTTCCTCTTTTAGAAAATATTGCACCAATCAGCTGTGATTTTCTGTTGGCTGCTGCATTAAAAATGTTATTTCATAAGAAGTACCACTCTCTTAACCAACCTGGAAAACCATTTCCATTTCCACCTCTTGTGTGAGATTCTTCCTCCTCTTCTTCATCTTCCTCCTCATCACTAGACACCTGAAATCCAGCTTCTTTCTTTTCCTCTGTTGAAATCTCACACAAATCTAACTGCTGCAACTTTGGCATCTCTTGAATTATTCGTCCTCTAAAAAACCCAACAGAAAACAAAATTTGACAAGCTTTAACTCTTTCCTTCATATATCTGGCATTTCACTCCTTTGCAGAGCAAACACAATTATCCTTCTTTCTTCAACAGAATCTGTACAACAAAGGGTTTATTTGTATGCCTGGTTTAGAATATGATGCATAATTATTTTCTGAACATGCACATATAAAAAAAAACATAAAACTATTTCAATTAGAGTCAACAACAAACATGATGTGAATTATACTGGACTTTGAATAATTACTTTAAAGGAAAGATGTGTTGTGTTGTCATTCATAGTTCATCTATAATTTTGAAAGTTCACTTGACTTTGTTGCTTTTCTTTAAAAGAGATAAAAGGAATTTAATAAATGTATGTTTAACTTGTAATAATAGATTTAAGCCTGAACCAGTCTACACATAAGCCCACAGTCATGCAGATTCTGCTAATGATTGTGAATGGTTTGTAAAGGTGTAAAATGGCGTATACATGAAGGAAATGGTTAACACAGAAAACAATATGAAAAACATCAATAATGATATGGAGCCAGGCTTTAGAAGAATCTTTATAAACTGATACTGATTTGTAGTAAAACATGAATTTGCTATCAACCTCTTTGTTGCAATCACCATTGTTTACTTAATTGTAATTAGTCTGGGGGGACCATGAGGGGTGGGTGGGGAGTTGGGGGGGTTGGCTTGGCTTTACATGACTTTTGTTTACGATGATTAAGTCCTCTAGTAAAATTACATGAATTTAATATTAAGTCTATCAAGAAAGAAAGGATATCAAGAAAGAAATGTTCTTTTGTCTAATATTTCAAGATTTAAGAACATTTCTTTAATTCAGAATAAAATAACTAAGATTCTTTATAAATATGTTTGGAAGTGGTGATCCACATTAAATCACTGACCTGTAATCTGGATACTGGGTGCATGGATTCCCCTTCAAGTTCAGGATTATCAAACTTTGTGGAATTTCATCTGAAAATATAATATACATGTGTACACATATTGTGAAAGTGACTGACACAATTATGGTAAGCCTTTAAACTAACTGAATTTCAGGTAACAGATTTGATGCTCTACCAATTTTGGTGCTGGGGGTTGGGTGGGGGTGGGTGCGGGGGGAATAAATCAAGAGCCATTCAACTTTATCGCAGTATATACTAGATATGTATACACAGTAAGGGACTATCGCAGTATATACTAGATATATATACAAAGTAAGGGACTATCGCAGTATATACTAGATATGTATACACAGTAAGGGACCCTAACTTCGACCTAAGCAGTCAACAGACAAAATTTACTTTAATAGCTTAGTATTTTAATAAGATCACAGATGGACTGATGAACAGACAGACAAAGCAGCAACTAAATACCCCCTTAAAACTTTTTGAGGATGATAAAAAACACAACATATGCCTAGCTAACTGGAATACTTCAAATACCTGTCTATTAAGGGAAGTCGTATTGACTGATTCAGTTAAAGGGTTGCTTTAACCATTTATTTGCTGCAAACACTAATCTAAATAGTGTTTCCTGCTAGTAGAGTTATGAAATAAACCTTTATATTACTGGTTATACAACAATATTAATATCAATATCAATATAGAGATACTACCCTACTTGTAAGGAATTATTTCATTTCTGTCTGTAGAAGGGGATAAATAATATAGCTAATACCTGGCTTTATTGGTGCAATACTCACCCACATCGACATTTGAGATCTGATTTTCTGAGATATCCAAGAACAGTAGTTTCTGTAGGAATGAGAGGTTTTCTATCACCTTTATCCTGTTGTTGGCCAACGTCAGGAATGAAATGTTCCTCAAACTCTCCAAGTTTTCTATTTTCTTAATCAGATTCTGAAACCAGAAAAGGAAAATTTTTGTATTTTTTTGTTTTGATATATAAGTCTACACATTAACAACAATATGCTTTGATTAAAATTAAACAGATGAAAATAAACAATCAACAGTGTGCAGTTGGACAGTTTCATTGTCTATTACCTTACAATAAAATTGAACTCATCATCGAGATTTGTAAGAACTTAACAATTAACATGCTACCCACAAATTGATCATGATTAGATAAGCCGTGTTGATCCAGATCAGTTGTTGATCAATAATGGCACTATAAGCAGCTGAGACTTAAGCAGTATGTCTAAAAACCTTTGCATTAAGTTGTTTGCACGCATAAAAATTAAATTGGTGGGAAACAAATGTAGCACAATATGAGCTCAAGCAAAAATTAAAATACGGATATGACTATATAACATAATTTGGCCAATAGAAGTCTATTCTAACTTGTTTGTTTGTTTTTCTTATTTTGCAGAAGGTAAAAATCTTATTATTTTTCAGTAGTGAACTGAAAAATTCTTTTTTTTAAACCAAGTATTATAATTAAACAATACTTTCTTGATTGTGTTACACAGCGATATTTAATCTTTGTTACATGGATGTATTTGTAATTCAGTTGTTTGACTTGAGAATAAATTTGTCTTTAATTAAAGTTCTGTTGACCTGTTGAGTTGTATTTATTATTATTTTTGTCTCATTCTTCTTCTGCTTTCCAATGAGCCTCCAATTATTGATCGAGTGAATCGTAAAACAAAGAAAATACTTACAACTTGTAGATAGACATTGGTAACACTGTTCCCTAACAGCTCAAGTCCATCTATATCCCCAATTCTCTCTCTGTCCAGACGTAAATGGGTGATTTTGTTCAGCGCTTCAACTCTTAAAAAGAAAATGATACCGATCAAAAAACCTCATTGGCCGTTAAATATGCCCCTAGAAGATGCAATGATATTAAATATGACCTTGGATATGACCTTGCCCAACAAACATTCATGAGTATGTTTGTTTGTTTATTGGGTTTATCATCCCACCAACAGTATTTGGGTTATTTGGAGACAGTGTCCACTTGAAGTAGATATAGACCTGCCTTAACTGTGTATAGCATGCCATCAACAATTTATTTTTAAAATGTAAATATTCTTTTGACATTAATGTTAGAATAAAAGTGTAATGAAATGCTATATTACAATAAAGTATAGCAAACTAATATTATCTTACTCAAATATTGTTTGACAAGCCCAATTATGATTTTTCTTTTTATGATGGTGGAGGTTACAGTTATGTGACCTCTGATTGGACCTCTGACCTGACCTCTGACCTGGAGATTGATATCTGACAATGATATTAATATATTTGTACTTACATTTGATCCTGTGGCAATTTATCAGCTTCTGGCGGGAGATTTCTTTTCGCTATCAGGTGAAGATTCAACCTGGCTGGCTTTGTTTCTTCAAATAAAACCAATATTAATTAAAATACATGAAGACAGTTCACAAGTTAGTTGCTGATAATAGCTGGACTGATAGAGGAATGAAAAGCTTGAATATTTAAAATATTCAAAAATCAAACTTCCACAATAATGATTAGTTGCATTGATAACATCTTGACCCTATCAAGTACAGAAAACTACCCATTTATTACATCTCACCAATGACTAAATTCTCCTCAATTCGTTCCTTTCACTCAATTTGGGACAGTTAAAGCATCCGGGTAACAAAAATATTGCTTAGTTATCACCTAAAGTTGCAGCAGATTTTATGATAAAACGAACTGAGAATACTCTTTCAAAAGCATTTTTTGTGTTCATGGCACAAATACAGCATTAAAACCACATTTAAAATCACAAGCAACTCTTTAAGTGTATAATGCTCAATATACCATGGACTCTAGTTGATGGTGCATGATTACTGGACCTGTGTACCTATCTTTCTTAAACTATGCACAAATTGTGTAGAAAAAACTCGTTGGAAAAATTACCGTATGATTAAATTGTTACTTACCAATGAAAGTATTTTTGCACTTTTATTCTTTAAGCATTCTATACTGAACAAAGATTATTCAACTAATTTTCTTGCCATTTCAACATAGCATCATTATTTGCACATTAAATCTTAATCATTTTACTGACTTTGTTTTAAAAATGAATAACAAAAGTTTATTGTATTATAAAATACATTTAAACAAATAAAAGTTGTCAATTTGACATTAATTTTATATACAAAACAAAAACACTGGTTGAGTTTAATCCAAGTTCTTGTACATGGGATGATATTATGTCCTAAATATCGGATAATTTGACATCCCTAGGACCCTGGACGGCCAGTGTAGGTGTTTTTATAACACGACAATTACGGCAATAAAACTCCTGGTGCAGATGTTACATGGTATCTGGCTACAAGTGAGTGTTTTGTTTTCACCCCCTCCCTCCAATCACTGTTTTACTTCACACTTTACATGCATGCAGCTAGTCTTTTATTTGGACCTGTGACTTAAGAAAAAAAAAAAGTTTGTTAAGTTAAGTTTAAGTCATATCCTTATTGCTAAATATATATGATAAAATCATGTTTCCTCTGAGAGCAAATATAAAATTTAAAGGGGGGGGGGCTACCTGGCTCCATATATGGAGCACTGAAATGAATGCTTTAATGACTAAGTTCAGAAATGTCTTAGAAATAACACCAGTGACATCATGAACAAACACAGTTGGCTAAAAAGCGCTGATCACATCACGGGGATCCTCTTATCCACGCCCCAGGGCTGAGGTCTGTCTGGGATCATTATTATGCTGGTCACAAGTCATGGACATTGCTGCGGTAGGGTCACTTTCTGATCAGTGTTACTGTGAGCTTACATGAACATGAGCATCCAGCTACACCAACTGATACTACAACAACATGCCCCAGTGCCCCATCTCCATGACAGTACAGGGAAAACAGTTTGTTACCCTGGAAATGATACTTATCTCTGTCACTGATATAGGCATTGACCATTTGACAGCTGATGCAGTTGCCTGGTGACCATGAAGCAGTCACCATTATCTTCATGGACAAGATAATCAGGGATATGTGCTCAGATGTACCTTTGAAGCTGATGTATGCCAACAACATAGTGAAATAAGGGGAAAATTGCACTTTACTGGTACATAAAAAATGCTTTGTTGGTTAATGCTGAGTTTTATTTGGCATAGTTCAATTTTCTCTATTGATTCATGTTTGATGTTATTGTTTATCGGAGGTTAGCTCCCCGGAACCCCTGTAATGTATTAAAATTTGAAGCAAGAGCAACATGCATGTTTTGTTCGGAGACTCATGTGTAGAAGCAGTAAACATACAAATACCAGTAAAGTGCAATCTGGCCGAATTTAATCCATGATTAGCCCACTCTAGTGTCTATATATAAAACCTGCAAGGCCTCTTTGGAAAATAGTTGCATGAAAGTAAATGAATTGAAAATCAACAAGCCAACAGATGCACTTAACAAGGGTCACAGACCTGTGGCCTTAACCTCCATTCGAAAAATTGAAAATTTAAAAGTACCAAAAAGCACTAAGAAAGTCGCAGGTTAGGAATGATATATTTTCTTTCCATAGTTTCTATGTTATAAAATCTTTTTACCACACCAATCAAATTAACAAGGTTTAAAATGATAAAACTTATACAAGCAGGATTTTAGTCGTTCATATTTTGCGTTAAGTTCCTCGCATGTCTGCATTTTACCTGTTATTCATTAGAAAAGACACGAATATATTCCAAAGTATTACTACAACGGTTATTTCCCTTGTAATTGTACGTAACTTCAAAAACGGCCCAGATATGCGCCTACAAACATGTTGTCCTGTTAATTTAATTCTCTGACCCAATGAGGTGTCACAGCAAAGCTTATATATAACCAGCATGCAAAGTTAGAGACAGGGCCATATACCCATTTTTGGCACCACAAGAAACATTATGTGCACACGATCTAAGTGACACCAAAGCCGGTCAAAAAGATTAGTTAAAGGCTAGAGACTGCTTTTGTTTTGGAATTTCAGTTGCCTTGGGTTCGAGCCCCATGATGATGATTGCTTTTTCTACCTTTGTGAAGTTGAACATATTTCACTATTCAGGCACCGATTACCCAATAACACAAACTCCAAAGATCGATGTATCATAATTAACTAACAATAAACCAATGAAAAGTCAAATATTTACGGAGTTTTTCACAATAAAAATATACCTGTTTTGTCACCGGCTCCATCGTCTTGTTCGGATTCCATTTTTAAGCATTTGTTTGATCTAGAGTACGGTCGAAGGCAAACGTCTGGCGATCTGAGACTTTCCGGAAATGTTCGCATATTTCCGTAACAATCGGAGCTCTTCGTGTGATTCCGTCCTCGGGACGACAATTCGTCGTTACGTTTCCATTGTTTCCGAAAAGTCCTTTTGTGCCGATTGATTCCGAACGTATTGACTTTTGTCCATCTCATCGATCTTACAAAAAAATAAATAAAAAATAATGTACGTATTCTCCGTTTATGCATTAATAACAATGCGTTCACCGACAGCGGGATTTGACAAGGTAGCGAATGACTATTTAGCCACTTGGCACGGCAAGGGAGGTTACTCTAAACGCATGCCAATTATAGCCGAAAATATGCGATTTTAAATTCTCAATTCAGCGCGAAGTTTGAAAGTTTAAAGTAAACATTGGCAGCAAGTGTAGATTTGTCTGGTGAGTATTATTTTACTTATTATTTTTTTATAAATAAACTATCTTAACGCGTGCGTATTCTCTAGCATTAATTATATATAACGATTCAATAGTTTATTTTATCTATGTGATCAGTTGATGCAATATAAAATCATTAATCAGCATTTACTATCAATTATCATTAAAATTTAAGGATTATTCAATCAGCCAAAATGGGTATGTTACAATTCCTTCTGATCAAAAGATCTATGCTTTGCTCAGCTTTTCATTGTTTTATGTTTAAATACATTGGTGTCTATTTTAGGGCTGCACAGTTTGCTAATTATGTGAGGAATATCATTGTTCTGAGGAAAATAAATGTGTTTTTAAACAATGCACTTTTTCTTTTTCAGATGTTAAGACGATTATTTTGAGGAAACCAACAATATGTCTGGAACTTGCCATTTGTACTGTATGCAGGCTTGGTCTACACCTCTTTATGTCTGTATCATAATTTTGATGCATATTGGTTTTATCAACTAGATCTGTATCTTGATATTTTTTTATCATTTGCAAAGTGTATTAATAATTAAAGGTATCACAAATAAAAAAAAAAACAACATAACATCATAAATTAAATACATTTTGTATTTAGATTTTTGATGTATCTTATGTAATCTTTTGTTACATTACTATTTTAAGGCATTATATTTATGTTTATTAAGGTGATATGTAAATAAAAGTCCTTTTAAGATTACTCTGGTAACTATGTGAATTTTTGTGTTCAATTTGTTTATGTTATACAACTTTTGATTGAAGAGGAGGAATTTGACTAAGATACAACCCAGCAGTATGTTGAACTAGTATGCCACTGTTATGTTCATGATAATTATGAATAGGTACATGGCCATTTCTTGTTAGTTTTGTGTTATTGCCAATGAATTTGTTCCATATACATGTGATACATCATTTGCATAGAATAAAGCCAATTGTCATTATTTGATGAAATTCTAAACTTGTATTACAGATTTATTAAGATTTTCAGACCTACCGGTAACTGTTTTAAGATTCTCAGACAATGAAAATAAAAATGAAAAACATGGTTTTACATTATGTGTTTAAGGTACAACCATATGTCGAAGGAAAGGTACCAATTGACCAGCAAGTGTCCCAGACAAGGTATCTTTAACCTTACTAAATAAAGTGTGAGCAATTGCTCTACCACTCTGAACTAAACAGTTTGATATACAATTTTAATTTATTGCACCTAGCTGTAAACCCCATAGGCAACTTAGTAACTCCTTATTAACTGACTTTTGAATAATCATCTACTGGCACTAATTGATTGATACTAGACACATTGACCAAGTTTAAGTCTTGCAGCATGAATTGAATGATGCACACTACTCACTGTCATTGGAGGAAGGTTTGAGAAATGGGCCTTAGTAAACCACCAGTACAAAATATAAGTGGGCATTTTATAGCTCAGACCCTCAGGGCAGATTACTTCCCACAGGTTAGGTTATAGGCCCTCATGACAAATAACAGGTACTCAGTCAATATTTTACTTTTTATGGTTGAACTATAGTCCAGCAGGCCTTTTTTCTCAGATTGTCAGATTATATATATACTCTTCTAAGCCATATTAGTCATGTTAGCCCATATTTTATTCACCACAAGCCAGGTTGTAGCCCTTTAGGCCACATAAAATCCGTCAGGCTATATATTACATGTATATTCACCTCATTACAGATTATACTCCATAGCCCTGCATGTCAGACAATTATCCCTCTTAAGTCATAACATCACACATGGAACCATGTTTAACAGACCCACCCAACCCTCAGGCCATATAATTATCCCCTTGTGCCATACTATACACCCCTCAGACCATACTATACACCATCCTGAGAGCTTATACACCTCTCAGACCATACTGTACTCCCATCAGACCATATTGCATTCCCCCCCACACATACTATACCCCCCACCCCTCAGACCATATAGTGTGCACACCTCAAATCATATAATACACCTCTCAGACCATACTATCCACTCAGGCTATATTGTACCCTCTCAGTCCATACTGTATCCAAATTAGGCAAGAATATACCCCCTCAGGCCAAACTTTCCCCAAATCGTGCAAGCTTATACCATCTCAGCCGAACATATACCCAACCCAGGCAACATTTTACCCTTGCAGGCCAACCTGTACCCAAATCATGATGATGCCCTCTCAGACCATCTCATTCCCAAATCAGGCAAAATAATACCCTCCATAGAAGGCCATAGGCCATAGTATGCTTATTGCAGGCAATACTTTACCCAAATCATCCAAGGTAACACCCTCTTAGGCCATCCTTTACCCATCTTGGACAGGAGTATACACTCTCAGGCCATAGTACATGTATACTCATCGCAGGCAAGAAGATGCCAGCTTGATGGACTTAAAGATAATGTTGCTGCTTTCTGCTCTGCTTTCACACAAAAAAGAATTCTGTATTCAGATCTCATCCTAGGTTTATTTTTCTGCTGCTCTCATAATCAGCTTCATGCTCAAGATAAAAAAGTGTTTGGAGCAAATCTTCATACCCACAAAATAACCAGCTTCTCTACCTAAGCTTTTCCTGTCATACTATACACCCTGATGTCATATCTTCTCAAGCTAGATTATACCCTTTCAGGCAACATAAGGGTTCTCCCATTTTTACATCCTAGACCATATATGTATTATATTATAATATATTGTTTAAGGGTTATATTACACTAGCCCCATGGTCATTTATATTGTCCAGGTCCTACATGTATTATTATGTCTTTAGACCATATTATACTGCCCTAAGACCATGCTCTTAAACCATAGTATACTACTCATAGACTATATGCCTCTTCCTGCTATAATATACCATACCAGGACTGAAATATACTATCCTAAGCTTTACCAATCAGGGAATATTTTACTGTCCAGACCATACATGTATACCATATTGTACCACTCTAAGCCATATTATGGCTCCTCACACAGTAATATGCTTGTCCAGATCAAACCTGTATACCACATACTGCTCTAAGCTATATTAAAAATCCTCAGACAATAATATACTGTCCAGACCATTTATGTATACCATATTATACTGCTCTAAGCTATATTAAAAATCCTCAGACAATAATATACTGTCCAGACCATTTATGTATACCATATTATACTGCTCTAAGCTCTATTATAGCCCCTCAGACAATAATATACTGTCCAGACCATACATGCATACCATATTATACTGCTCTGATCTATATTATACCCCCTAGACAATAATATACTGTCCAGACCATACATATATACCATATTATACTGCTCTGATCTATATTATACCCCCTTGACAATAATATTCTTGTCCAGACCATACATGCATACCATATTATACTGCTCTGATCTATATTATACCCCCTAGACAATAATATACTGTCCAGACCATACATGCATACCATATTATACTGCTCTGATCTGTATTATACCCCCTAGACAATAATATACTGTCCAGACCATACATGCATACCATATTATACTGCTCTGATCTATATTATACCCCCTAGACAATAATATACTGTCCAGACCATACATGCATACCATATTATACTGCTCTGATCTATATTATACCCCCTAGACAATAATATACTGTCCAGACCATACATGCATACCATATTATACTGCTCTGATCTATATTATACCCCCTAGACAATAATATACTGTCCAGACCATACATGCATACCATATTATACTGCTCTGATCTATATTATACCCCCTAGACAATAATATTCTTGTCCAGACCATACATGTATACCATACCATATTGCTCAAAGCTATATTATACCCCTTCAGACAATAATATATTGTTCAGACCATACATATATACCATATTAAAGTGCTCTTAGCTATAGTTTACCCCCTCAGACAATAATATGCTGTCCAGACAGTACATGTAAACCATATTTTACTGCCCTAAGCTACATAACACCATCTCAGGCAATATCATTTTGTTCAGGCTATACAGATTTGCCATATTATACTGCCCTAAACTTTATAATACCACCTTTGACACTATTATTCTGTCCAGGCTATACATCTGTGCCAGATATGACTGTCCTAAGACTATATTATTCTTTGCACCAGGCCAATATCATTCTGCCATTAGCCTTTTATAACCCCTTAAACATGTTTAAGTTTAGTAACTTATTACATTATGTAGCAGCTTAAAGGGTTGATCTGCCATCAATACCAAGTCTTCATACTACCTAACTAACTTAACTGACAGACTATACTAGACAAATAAGCCAAGCAATAATAAGAAATGTCAGTAAATTTTTTTCAATACCTTAATCTAAATATTTTACAATGAAACTTAATAAAACTTTTGTGTATTTTTCAATAGTATTGCCATGTAGAAATAATCATTTTCACAAGTTATTATTTTGTTGTTTGACATTATTGAATTGAATGAAAACTAATTCCCCCTGGTAGGTAAGCTGATAAAGCTAGAGCCATTTTTGCATGAGACACTTGGTACAATAATATTAAATGCTTTAAAAATTCAATTTTTGTTTGAATTATTAAGTTAGAGTGAATAAAGTCATGATCAGTTATGTAATTGTCAGGCATTTTAAACTAATATTGGCATTTTCAATGTGTTTGTATTGATGGATGTCTATATTGATGAGTTTGATATAACACCAGAGGGTACATCAGGTCTATTGTTATCGGCTTTTAAACATAGAACGACAAGATCGTGTTCTAACTAGTGTTTATTAAGTTCCAATAACAACCACATATATAAGAGAACTAATTATAGATTAACAATGGAAGCTGGTATTAAAGAGGCAATCTGAACGTGAGTACATGTAACTTGTAACTGACTCTACCCAGTGAGGCATCTACCTTATATGTATACTACACATAGCATGCGGTATGAAATAGACTGGCTACAATAACATAGTCATAACATAACATCTCCCTCTTTTAAATTTGATGTTCAAATCAATAAAATAAATTTTTATTAAAACACTAAGAATATGAACACGTCCCTTTAATATAAGTTATCAATTTCACACCAGCAATAATTTGTTCCTAGATAAATCCAAGTATCAAATATCAAGTAGACACCCCTGTTGATTACAACTGTCAACTGGTGTTTATAATGTTCCCCAATTAACATCGCCTGTTATCTGTCTGTGCTGATATTCACATTGTTTATAGATCCAAGATTTGTCTGGGTTTCACATGTCTCCCAAATCTGGTGATATATACCTGAGAATCATGTTTATTTTCACTTTGCTCTGGATGTGGTGGAGTCTGTGGTGGGTCAGATATTTCACATTTGTCAAACATTCCAGAATGGTTTTGGGGCGACACAGAGGGTGTGTGCTTATCATTATTGTAGCACTCTGCTAAGTTCTGAAAATCAAGCAATGGTGTTTGAACAATTGGCTCATTTGTTTTCATGAGATGACGTCTGTTACGTCTGTAAGAAACACCATCTGGGGTTTGAACATGATATGATCTATCACTGTGTTTCCCTGTAACAATAACTGGTTTCCATTTCTTATTTGCATTTTGCATCCTTGCTGAGTCCCCAATACCAAGTTGAGGGAGTGACTTTGCATTTTTGTCATAACGCTTCTTTCCCTTCTTCTTGTTTGACTCAAGTTTCTGTTTTACTTCCTCTGGGGCAATGTATTTTGGCATCAAATTTGACTTGCTAGTTGGTGCAATTGATCTGAGCTGTCTACCCATTAATAATTCGGAGGGAGTGTAACCAATATCTAATGGTGTATTTCTGTACTTAAGAATACCAAGGAGAGCATCTCTCTTTGATGATTTTGCTTTTGTAAGGATCCGTTTGCAGATTTTGACATATACCTCACTGAATCCATTTTCAGATGGATGATGTGGACTTGAGGTTTTATGATTAAAATCATAACTCTTTGCGAATTCGACAAATTCAGAGCTACTGTAACACGGTCCATTGTCTGATACAACTACTTCAGGGATTCCAAATCTTGCAAATATACCTTTCATACGATTGATGACTGTATTGCTTCTCAAGTTTGGCAATTCTTTAACCTCAAAGTAGTGGGAGTAGTAATCTACTACAACAATGTAATTCTTGTCATTCCAAGAAAACAAATCTGTGGCAACAATTTGCCAGGGATAGTCTGGTGTCTCATGTGACATAAGTGGTTCCCTTGCATTAGAATTTCGATGTTCTAAGCAAATTGGGCAGTTAAGCACTAATTGCTTTATTTCACTTGAAATCCGAGGCCAAAACATGATAGTGCGAGCTCTGGCTAAGGACTTTTCTACACCCATATGACCTGTGTGGATAATATCCAGCATGCTTTTTCTCAAAGCTTGTGGCACAACAATTTTGTGACCTTTCATGATGATGCCTTTAACAACAGTCAACTCATCACGATAATACCAGTAATCTGATACTTGTGAATGGCATTCCTTTTTTGTGTTAGGCCAACCAAACAATATCACTTGTTTCAGGTGCGATAACTGCTGGTCTGTGGCAGTACAACGCCTAATTTCTTGCATTTTTCTGTCATCTACAGGTGAGTTAGTCATGACCATATTGACTTGCAATTCTGCATATTGAGATAGTTCTGGGCAAGTGTCTGATAATGGCTTTCTTGACAGCGTGTCAGGGACGGGAATGTCTTTTCCCGGTCTGTATCTAACCTCTATGTCATAGGGTTTCATTTGTAACAGCATTCTTTGCAAACGAGCAGGTGCGCTATGAAGCGGTTTTCTAAACACAGGAATCAGTGATAAATGGTCTCTTTCAACCACGACTTTTCTACCATAAACCCATTGATGGAAGCGTTTTAGTCCAAACAAAATACCAAGACATTCAAGCTCTATCATTGCATAATTCTTCTCACTAGAAGTAAGTGACTTGCTTGCAAATGCAATTGGTCTACCACTTTGTAACAATGTGGCACCTATGCCTACTCTTGAACTGTCTGTCTGTAATGTGACTGGCTTATCTGGGTTATAGTAACCTAGGACTTGATCATTTGTGATAACGTCCTTGACCTTTTCAAAGGCTTCAATTTGTGGCTTCTGCCATGAAAACACTACGTCTTTGGCCAACAAGTCGCGTAATGGACTTGTGATTTCTGAGAGATTGGGTGCGAATCTCGATAGGTAATTGACCATTCCTAATATGGTTTGCAACTCAGATTTGCTTGTAGGAGGGGGCATGTCCCTGATCGCAGCAACTTTAGCTGGATCTGGCTTGAGACCTTCAGAGGTCAGCAAATGTCCAAAGTACGGAACCTCTGTGACTCCGACTTCCATTTTGTCTTGGTTAAAAATGATACCATTATCAAGAGCTCTTTGAAGTACTGCTCTTAAATTGTCATCATGTTCCTTTCTAGTCTTGCCGCTTACAAGTAAGTCGTCTACGACACTGACCACCCCATTAAGACCCTCAAAACATTGGTCCATCCTTCGAATGAACTCATCACCACTCATGCACAATCCGAATGGCAATCGAAGGTAACGGTATCTACCAAATATGGTATTGAAACATGTGAGATAGGATGACTCTTCACTTAAGCTTATAGCCCAATAACCTGACCTAGCGTCGAGTTTTGTGAAGTACTTTGCATCTGTCAATGATGGAAGCACATCTTCAAGTGTTCTCATGCGATAATGAGGGCGTTGAATATACCTATTCAACTCTGTAGGATCTAGGCATATCCTAAGTTTTCCTTTCCCCTTATCTACTAGGACCATTGAGTTGACCCATTCTGTGGGTTCTGTGACCTTTGTTATGACCCCTAGCTTTTCCATACGGTCAAGTTCCATTTTGCATCTGTCTTGTAATGCAACAGGCACCTTGCGCGGTGCATGAACAACAGGAATTGCATTTGCTTTTAACTGAATATTGCATTCTCCAGACATTGAGCCTATTCCTTTAAACAGCTGTGGAAATTCCCGGATAACTGAATGCTTATTCATGAAAGATTCTGTACTGTGGGATTCCACCGAATATGAGACCTTAATTAGTCCAAAATCTATGGATGTCTGAAGGCTAAACAGGGGTTGTGACCTTGTGTCTACAATATGGAATTCTACTTGTTTTGAATGTCCATTCCCTGCATGGAAACAATTTAACTGAACTGTACCCCTTGACATTAATGGTGTTCCATTGTATGCTGAAAGGCGTACATTGGAACGTTTCAGTGAGCCCTTCACACCAATACCTTGATACTCAGAAAGTGGCAAAATGTTTACCTGTGAGCCCGTGTCCAATTTAAATTTAATTCTTTTGCGATTTGGTCCTACACAAATTTCAGCAAACACCTGTCCATTGACAACTTTAGATTCTACACTGTCAACAAACGCACCATCATCGCAGGGATCCATTTTGTACTCGTTCGTTCTAATATTGTGTACTGTTTTACGTCTGCACACAACTGCAAAGTGATTCCATCCTTTGCATTCACGACACTGTAGACCCTTCGCAGGACATTTGTTGCGGCGGTCATGTTTCCTCCCACATTTGCCACATGCGTTGGATTCGTTCGTTCCCGGCGTCCACGATTTGGCAGCACCCGACGTACCCGAACGACCCGGTCCACGGTCCGATCCCCGGTGTTGGACGGCTTCTGGTTGGTTAAATGCTCTGTGCGGCTTCCTTGATGACCCATTGCGCGGTTTTCCTCTTGAGTTTGATTTGATATTGTTTATCAACTTTTCACTGTTCATATGTTTTAATTGTTCCTGGGCGTACTCGTATGTTTGGCATATCTTTACAGTCTTATCGAGAGTTAATTTATCTCCTTCTGTCACTAATTTTTCTCTAATCTTCTCAGAGTTTATACCAAACACAATTCGGTCCCGAATCATATCATCTCTGTAGTCCTCTCCAAATGCACATTCTACTGCAAGAGTTTTTAATTTTGTGATATACGATTCAATAGAACTGTCACCTTGCCGCTCATTATTGAATTTGTAACGTGCGAACACTGGGTTCGATCTCGGCTGTACATAGCCTTGGAAAGCGTCCGCTACTTTTTCCAGAATTTTCTTGTCATCAGCTGACAAGTCAAGTGTATTGAACACTTCTCGGCCCTTCTCACCGATCCACAATAACAAATATGTGACTTTCACATCATCTGTTTTTTCTTTAAGCGCTCCTTCAAAAATCAATTCGGAATGCTGGCGGAACTTTTTGAAGGTAACTGCCAGATTCTGACTGTCCCAGTCCATTCTGGGAGTAGGAACTCCCGTTAAATCCATGTTGCAGGAATTTAAGTTCAGAATTATTTATCCGTCAAATATTCTAACACTTAACTCCAACTCTTAGTTCTCACAAAACAAGTATATTTTCTGACACCATCTATTGTTATCGGCTTTTAAACATAGAACGACAAGATCGTGTTCTAACTAGTGTTTATTAAGTTCCAATAACAACCACATATATAAGAGAACTAATTATAGATTAACAATGGAAGCTGGTATTAAAGAGGCAATCTGAACGTGAGTACATGTAACTTGTAACTGACTCTACCCAGTGAGGCATCTACCTTATATGTATACTACACATAGCATGCGGTATGAAATAGACTGGCTACAATAACATAGTCATAACATAACATCAGGTACCCAGTCTCAGAAAGGCTACAGATGTATAATGATAAGTGCCATTGTCACTTGAATTACACGGAAATATATCAAAGTTGCAATAATAAGGGAATGGTTTTATTTTGGACAAAAGTTTAATGTCTGGCCTAGGGCAAGCTATGTTCTTGCAGTGGGATGGTGTGGGTGGTGGTACTTCTTAAGATTACCCATAATAAAAGGTAAATTTCTATATGAATTAATTATCTAATCCTTGGTCACAAATCATTGAAGTGAAGACAATTATACTTGTCTAATGTATTACACAATATAAAATATACAGTGACTGTTATCTTAAAGAATAAGCCGTCACTGTAAAAAATATGTGTTGTTTTATCATGCAAAATGGCATCAATTTACTACACCCTATCACATACCCTAACAATGAATCAGTCAGAGGTAGAATAACCATTACTTGCACATCATAAGCAAACAGACTTCACAATTGATAACATTTTCTCGCTGCGGATTAGTCTTGTTCCTATGAATGTTATAAGTGCTAAATTTTAATGCATAGTAACATAAGTTCTACAATCAAGCTCCCTTTTTATTATGCAAACACTATATCTTGTCTATGTATGTATGTATTTCAGACTTATCCCTCACACTCTCAAGAAGCAACAAAATAATATATTTTTCCGATTCTGATGTTCTTTATAGTTTAAAATAATTTGTTCTTTTTCAGAATCCCTGCAACAGCCAGCATTTAAAGAATAAGTTTACAGGACCTAAAGTATTAACTATTTATCATTTTGTGTAATTCTAAATTGAGTATTATGAACAATGTGAATATAAATATATGTTGTTATAGATGAGGTTAATTCATTTGTCAATAAAGATTTTTTTTTTTTTTTACATCGCACAGACACAATAATACATGTTGGCAGCGTCAAGCTCATTATTGGTGGAGGAAGACCCCAGACTTATGTCTGGGTAAATCCCCCGGCGCACCGCCGGTTAGCTGGAAAACCTCACCATATGAAAGTTCTCGCCCCAACCAGGACTCGAACCCACTAGGTGAGTGCCTGCAAAGTTTCATGTCAGCAACTTGCTCGGCCACCGGTGCCCTCACAATACCCTCACAAAGTTTGTGTTCATGACAATAATTACACGTATATAACTAACTAGTAGGGGTTTTTTTATAGATTTTTTTTATAAAGTTTTCTTTTTTCTGGTTTTATTACTGATACAACAAGGTGCTTTTTCATCAAAAGTCCAAGGACATGTTTTTGTTTATAAGTCCACTTAATTATCTTATGTGCATTTAAATAAACCTCAAAGGACATGAGTAAGCCTTATTATCCTATGGAAATTAAGGATTTGTGTACCTGTCCTAGGACTGATTATAAATTGATGGTCCTAAGACTCACTGAAATTGCCAACAGAAATTATTTTGCTTTGGTAATATATATCATTGTACATTTTGAATCACATCTTATTTTGAATGAAAATTTAATTTAACAAATGGCATTGTTGTGTGTTATAACTAAAAAGCTCTCAATAAAATATATATGTACATAAAACATTGTTTTGTTTCTTAATTGAATATTTAACCCAGACTTAGGCCTAGATTAATTCATATTTAATACCTCCTTTTACATTTCGCTATACCATAATATTTAACAGCATTCCTCTTTATGAAGTCTTTATATCTAACTATCTCCCTTTATTGAAATAAACTTTTTAAAAATGCTTATTCTACCTTTTTTGTCAAAATCTTTTCCAATAGCTTGTTCTCAGACTCTTAAAATTTACTGACTGATCCAATATATACTCCTTAGCTTGTTTCCCTTCCTATCAATCTCATCAAATCAAATCTACATTAATCTTGAAAGTATATTTGTTTAGGGACTGCACATATTTCAAGGCAATAAAAAGTTTTTATCAATAATTTATCTTGGAAAATTAATGTCATAATTATATAAACAAAGTGAATAAACAGAAATCAAATATTTTAATACAAATTTTATAAAAAAAAATTAACATCAATTAGGTAAATACATCTGGCTAATTTACATTAAAGCCTTATGAATTTTTAAATTTAACACTTCAAAGCAATAAATATCCTTTGAAATGCATTGAGATACAAATAAAGTTCTTACAGGCTCCATTCTATTAAAAAAAAGGCTTTGGTTAATTTGCTACAAATGAAAAAAATAAGAGAAATAAGGTTATTTGAGTCTCCCCGCATGGCTAGATCCACCTATTGTTATAAAGAGAGCAAAATTATATATATTTATGTATTTCAAGATTAGTTGCAACATATCAGTTCAAAGTTTTAGGAATTCTTGCGCAAGGACTAACATCTCTTGTGTGGTTCGAACCAGGCACCTTGTGATCCTCAAGCACTACACCAAGGATGATCATGCTATTTCAAGATTAAAAACAAATTGATGTAATGATGAGACAAAATTTATTCTTAATAGCAAATAAAATAGGTTATGTTACAAGAGGTATTTCACCCATATAAACTATGTTATTTATGTTAACAAAATAATTAAATTACATTAATAAAAAATTAAACATGTTTCCAAATAAACTTAAAAGCAAATGCAACTTTTGCAAATTTTAATAACAAACTAAAAACTATTGACTTTATTGTTTTAATGGTATATAATCATATAAATTATTATTATAATGTAAATTAATCAAATGTCATTTTTAATAATACCATTTTTAGAGATGTCATTTAAAATATTTTTATATATTTTCATTTTATCAAACAAAAAAAACAGACTAAACACGCAAAATTGTGCCGTAATACACAGAAATAATAGTTATTCAAATTATATAACATCAAAGTTCGTAATGTATTGGGCCGAAAACGTTCTCCCGCGTTTTTTTACTTTGGTGACTCCTTTTTAAAAGAGACGACGTCATTCGGAACGTTTAGTTTTGTTGGTTGTACTCTTTTGCATCATTTGGATTGTTCGGCGATTTCCCCTATTTCTTTGCATGCCAAGTGGCTAAATAGTCACTCGCTGACAGGTATAAGGGTGACGTCAGCGGGATTAGCGTCAGTGTCCATTACATCTTTTATCAAGGATTGACGATAAATTTACACTGGCGTAGCTTCCTCTAGGCACTGTAGGCACGTGCCTTCGCATTTTTCTAGCTTAAGATACTTTAATCGCACAGTCTATTGCGCATAATGCCATAGGTACATAGATTTTTTGGCTGTTACTGAAAAGCGTAACAAATTATGCGTACCAAATTCATATATAATGTAAGAGCCAGTACCCGTATATGCAAAAAATATGTTGGCGCTACATGAAGCACCGGGAACCAAGCGAAAGTGATAGAGCGGTGAACGTTTTTTAATATAAACATAAAAACATGGCTGAGTACTGTCCTCCTTAACCATATATCAGTTCGCCGGAATTTTATGCGAGCATTCCCACGGACCCTACTAGATTTTAGGTGCCTACACATGCTTCTCTGTCAAGCTACGTCCCTGATTTATAATTAGATATTCAATGAAAGTTTATCTTTAGCTAAATATATGACATTTTACTTTAAAAAAAAAAATCAACATTTTATTGTAATGTTTACGTCAGAATGCACCACCTACATTCCAAAACTTAAATTTCGCCTGGGCTGGGGGATGATGGGTGTACACACTCAGCCGTCGAATCTATCTCTCTATCTCTCACTCTGTGTGTGTCTCTCTCTATCTCTCTCTCTCTCTCTCTCACGATTCTGTTTTACTATATATTGTATTATTATATTATATTGTCCCCGCTACCCCCCCCCCCCCTCCCACGCCACCTGAAATGTAACATTTAAACATCTAACATTCTAACATTTACGTGTGCCTCACATTTTTACGACAGTATTACTATTATTGTTATATTTATGTCCAGTGCTACAGATACGACGAGTAAGCACGTATTTACGCCTAAAATGTCTTGAACAAACGCATTGAAAGTAAACTATTTGTGTAAAAACATTTGGCTGCTACAGTTCAATGTATATTTTACTGAAACTTGTTGGAATGCAAAACAATCAGTTGCTTTAAACTGCCTGATTATTAATTATCCAGCGCCAGGTATGGATTCACTAGGCGGGGAGGGATGGTGGCTGTATTCCACCCACCACTAAAAAGGTACAAGAGTTGTGAAAACAAATAGATCTACATATAAGCTTAAAAATATTCCCTGATGAAGGTTTCAATTAACGAAACTTCGGAATAAATAAAACATTATTATTCATGTTTGTGCGAATTATTTTTACAACTTTGGTATGTCGCAGCCCGGGATCGAGCCTAGGGCCTCCCGTACATTTATATGATCAGTGTTCAAGTTACCTGTATTGTTGGGTATGAGCAACACTGTCTCATGTTAAATATGACAAACACAATTATTTTTATTTCGTAACTCTTCTGAACATAAGGTGTATAGTTAGTGATCGAGGACCATAAGATTGTATAACATGTTCTAGCTTAATGTCTCACCTTCGAGATCACGTGGCGGCGGTTATCATACAGATCGCTGGTCCTTAGATAACGACTGGATGGTTTGTTTAAAGATAGCTGCCAACTTGTTCAATTAATTCACCATTTCAAACATATACCTATACAACGGAACATTTTTTTCACCTTAATTGATGTTTTATTTTTTATATTTTGATTAAACATGTTTATTGCAAAATGACATAATATTATATATATATATCATAAAACATATTTAAAAAAAACGAACATAAACCAACATTACTAATGAATAAATTAACTTTTTATTGATATGCCTATGTAATGAACTTACAATCGTTCTATGACCTTGCTGGATTGAACGGACTAAATATAATCTGTTTAATGTATAAAATATGTTGCCTATCATATTTTTGAATGTAAGTGAAGAACACTGCTAAAAAGTCTGACAATTGACCTATAATGTTAATAAATAACAGAAAGCAATATACCGAGAGCTTTATAATGTAAAGGTAATAAATGGGTTCCTGCCTTTGTTTCAACACATCTACTTTTTTATTTCAATTAAAATAAGCAAATTCTGTATGGTACATTACCTTTAATTCTATAAATAGATCATGTTGCACAATATAAGAAAACTACGACCATAGTGTGGTTCTTTCTACAATAGATTACATAGAGAAACAAGGGACACAGCCATGTTGAAACTGCTGATTCTCGCTGCTGTGGCCACCAACGTTGCCATTGGCTACCCACTCCATGCATCCTGCAAGATAAGTTTGTAAGTAGCTATTTTTATGGCGTTATTTTTAAAATTTACGTCAAGCGACCCAAATCTTACTCATTCGACGTTCTTTTCTACTTTCATTAAGCTTAATAAAATTACAATTTCAGATGCACAAGACAACACAGCTGTAAGCAGGTAGACTGCTGTCTTCACAGCGATGAGCATTAAACATAAATGTCAGATTCAAAATCAGTTTCTGTTGTTCGATTAGTCAAAATAAATAGTAACAAACACTAGTTTCAGCCAGCGTGTGAATGGATCTCCACGAAGTCGGGCGTTGACACACTTTCACCGGCATCTCCGACAAGTTTACTTAACAAACAGTAACATAGCCTGATCATTGCTTCGAAAATGTTGAGATAAAATTTAAATTTGTAATTGACACGAATATTTCGACCAATACTTCAAGCAATGCTTGCATCTTACAAGTTACAACCTACAAAAATATAAGTATTCGTGAAGTTTAGACTCTAATCTAAAAAGTATATTACATCTATCTTAAAGATTTGCTGTATGGTGTTGCTCTTGAAATATTTCAAGATGTCCATCTGTCTCTGTTTCCAGTTTAGCATGAACTTGCCACTCTGCTGTTAAAGTTTACATTTGGGGTATGTCATTATTTTTCAACAAACATTTTAGAAAGTTTCCATCAGTTACGTGCCAAGACTTCTCGACAAAGGTCGTCAGCCAGGCCAAGATGTGGGAGACGGCCGACAATTGTGCCAGTGGTGGAGAGAAATGTCTTTATAAGGTATGACATAGGTGGTTGTGCATGTACTAAAAGGAAAACACACACTCTCGCCGGCGCACACACACTTTTGCGCGCGCACACACATACACGCACACGCACACACACACGCGCGCGCGCACACACGCAATGTGATAGCACATAACACAAATATAACAAACAACAGTTTCCGCCTTTAGTAGATATGACAATGTACCCGTATCAACATGAAAATAATTAAGACAGGACATAAATAATATACAAAGTACAGGTTAGTGTCTATTTAGTGAGAAACTTCAGAAAAGAAACGTAGAAGGGACGAGGGCAGCGTGGTAAGGAATGTTTTGTTATGTTTTTGAAATACATTGCAGCGACCAATTATGCTCATTATAGCATCGTCCAGCCTTTTGGTGGTTGAAGACCCCAGACACATGTTTGGGTAGAACCACCGGCGCACCGTATGTTAGCAAGATTACCTCACATAAAGTCCTTCGTCCTGAACGGGACTCGAACCCACGCGGTGAGAGGCGAAGCAGTGAAAGGAGTTACAAATCGGCGACTCTACCACTACGCCACGTGCGCTCCTGAGGTAAGGACTGGAATACGAGACTAAGGCTTGTATCCACAAACCTTATTTTCAATACTTAGGTCGTGGACTCGCGCCTTCATTCACAATCAGTGGGCACCCGATCTCCAGTAATTACGTCATCGAAATATTTTAGCAGTTAATAGTCTTTTCATATTTTTGAATAAAAATACAACATGCAGCCGTTATCTATTACATTGTATTTACAGTGTGAGCTGCTGATATATTGATATATCCGAAATGTCAGTATATTTACAAATTAAGCTACTTAACCATAATAAAATTGTCAATTTAGCCATTTGTGACGTAGCTTTGTAACACATGTTGAGATTTTATATTTATTTATTTATTTATTGTATACAACAGATAGTATCCAGTTCGTCTACAGAAATCAAGGGTACCCACGAGACACCCGTCAAACACTACGTCGATGACATCTCATTCAATATGAAATCTAACGGAAACGGCTGCGATGTGGAGGTATGACGTTCATGCACTGTTCTTCATTTTAACGTCAATTCGATCAAATATTTGTGTTTATGTCGATTTAACGTTACTCAGTGTTTTAGGGCATCTGGTAGCATCCCGATCTCATGGGAGTAGAAAGACCCGAGTCACTTGTCTGACTCCCAAATCCCAAAGGCAGCCCCTGGGTTTTACGGAAAGTTTTATGGCTTGAAAAATAGAGCAAAGGCAGTCCCAGGGTTTTACTGAAAGTTTTCTGTCTTGACAAATAGTACATTTAAGTATCACGTTAGCTATCACAATTATTACAAACAGCCTAAACGATTATACGCATAAAACATCTACAAGGACTCCGGTAAAAGTGTCACCATTTTCGAACTCACATACTGAGACAAGGGAGTATAATGCGATATTGTTTTCTAAAAAGTATCGCCGCGGTTACTTCCCCTAAAAAAATGTCGATATAATATGTATAAATGGTTATAACTAGTTTGCTCATTGGTTGGATGTTAATAAATACTATCTGCAAAGAAGACTAAAAATTACCATACACAGTATCGGATTAAGATCGACATCAGGCGTGCGTCGCTTCTAAATTTTGCAAAACAGAAAAATCATGTACTTTAGGTACATTTAATTTTATAAACTAGTTAAAAACATAGAAATTGATTTAATATGTAGCACTCATAATGAATTCCAGAAGTAAAAAAAAGAGACAAAGTTAAGGTCGTTAACACGTTTTTCTTTCGCATAATTAACATTTAAAAATCCCGGCATCACTAAGGTAAAATCAAGGATCTGTCTCTGATATAAGAGTAATGTAAAAGGAAATTTGTCTTATTTGTTTAAAAAAATGTACATGTCATGTATTTAGTACAAGTCTTAAAATGTTGTAATTGTTCTGCTCATCTGTTACTTCAATGTGACTAAACTATAGTTCATGCTGCCAATAAATGTATGATAATACACTGTTTAAAGGGATTCGTTTATTTTCATTTCCAGGCCTTTTCTCGATCTGAAACCTGGTATGCCTACCTAGACGATGGAACAAACTACTGTAATCTGATGAATCTGGTCACTGGTACGATTTATTTATGTGAAATTATTATTTGTTTAAAATATGACAGGATATAAAAACATAATAATCTATATAATACACAATCGGAGAGAAATATTACAATTTCCATGCTGAAATATGTAATTCAATTGGTACGATCCTCGCATGATCGAACAACAGCAGAAATACATTTGAACGTCATAGCGACTTGGTCTCAGTCTCACGTACGTACATAACGCATGGAATCTTTCAACCCGCCCTTCAAATGTATTTTAATTATGGCGTCACTATTAAGCCAATCATTGTATTGTTTATGAGTGATGTATAAATATTTTGTATAATTATTACCACACGCGCATTTCGGAGCTTAAATCGGTCTGAATTGTTATACCGAGACATTCTAACACAAAATCTCGTTATAAGTGGTAATATTATATACTGTAACTAATTGTTGTTCATTTTTTGTTGCTTTTTTAAACCAAAACTTAAAAATATGCATATTTTAACAAATGTGATGTGAAGTCGCTTAAACATGCAATGGTGTTCTTAATAGGCTAAAGATGCAATGTATCATGCACAAGATATGTTGCTTCTGTCAAGCATTTTATACATAAAAATGTACTCATAACTGTTGAAACTCACAATGATTTGATAGCTGCTCCAGTATTTTGCATTTACAAGTATTTTGCATTTACACACAATTACAAAAAGATCATTATTTATATCGATTGTTTGCAACATGGTGACCAAAACTAACAAGAAGACTTGCCTCTGGACAATATTCCTCACCACAACGTTTCTTTCAGGTGCCCAGCTCAATGCTACCACCGGATACTCAGCTGAGACCAGTGACGATGTTTGTACTCAGTTCAGCAGTGCCAATTGTGACAAATATTGAAAACAGCATCGGGATCTCTTGTGGAAGTGTATAAATAGAACTAATAAAGATTTTAAAAAAAAGTTTATGTAAATAAATTCTGATTTGTACTGATGATGATGATAAAGCATGAGAGGAGGATGGGTATGAGTTTGGTGATGATGATGGATGATGATGGATGATGATGGATGCTGGTATTGCTGGATGATAATGGCAATGATGATGATGCTGGATGATGATGATAGATGATAGTGATGATGGATGGTAATGATGATGATGATGGATGATGATGATGATGGATGGTAATGATGGATGATGATGGATGCTGATGCTGGATGATGATGGATGATGATGATGATGGATGATGATGGATGATGATGGATGATGATGATGGATGCTGGTATTGCTGGATGATAATGGCGATGATGATGATGATGGATGATGATGGATGGTAATGATGGATGATGATGGATGATGATGGACGATGATGGATGATGATGATGGATGATGATGATGGATGCTGGTATTGCTGGATGATAATGGCGATGATGATGATGATGGATGATGATGCTGGATGATGATGATGGATGATGATGATGGATGATGGTGATAAATGATGATGCTGGATGATGCTGGATGATGATGGATGGTAATGATGGATGCTGATGATGGATGGTAATGATGGATGGTAATGATGGATGATGGTGATGAATGATGATGCTGGATGATGCTGGATGATGCTGTATGATGCTGGATGATGATGCTGGATGATGATGATGGATGATGATGATGGATGATGATGCTGGATGATGATGGATGATGATGATGGATGATGATGATGGATGATGATGATGGATGATAGTGATGCTGGTGATGATGGTAATGATGGATGGTAATGGCGATGATGGATGCTGATGATAGATGCTGATGATGGTGATGAATGGTGATGATCATGATGACGATGAGTCTTGCGTTGACTTTTAAGGATCTATTTAGTGTACTATTGACCGAGTTCGAGGTCAATATAACAACAACCATCTCTGTAAAACTAAACATTGACTGAAACGTGAGTCTTTATTTGATATATTATGTCCCCAGTGAACTAGTCATTAAGGGACAACAGGTATTAGCACTAGTTTACCTTCATTAAATATATCACCATACTGTCGCACATTAAATGAAATTATAATGTGGGGTGGGTGGGCTATTTTCCATTTAAAGTGATATTAACAATAAACATGCATATTGAACCTTTGAAAAAAACAAACAACGACGGATAAATCAACACAATCATGCTAATACAACAATTGTTTTAACGATACTGCCAATGAAGAGCATTGTAAAATAAAACACACTGATAAACCTTTTAAAGTTTTACAATCAAGTAAATGCATTAGAAGATAAATAGAGTTTGTTTTTGCTGATGGATCTATATAGATAGTTTTCATGTGATGTCATCGACACTGATAAGACAGTTTAAGGCAGCCATCTTAGTGGGCAGAAGCTAATGTAGGCCGAAATCGGGAAATACGTGCTGTATTAAACTCACCACTGTGTTTTTATTTTTCGGTCTATTTTACTGAATTTTATATCAAATTTAACAGCTTTTATAGAGAATTTTAAATATCAAACCTATATTTTGATAGTGTAAAAGGTTAAAGAAATACAACCGAAAATGATTCACTGTTCATTTTGTTTTAAGTATGAGCCAATAGTTTTATTTATTTCTGTGTATTAATTCTGCATTTACCAAATGTAAAAATATTTTATTCTAAAAATATGAATTTCAACAGCTTTCCAATGGTATATAGCCTTTAATTGTCGGACCACAAATAAATTACAAGAAAATAAAATTTACTCTTCTATACAATTCATATGAAAATCCCTTGAAGTTACCATCAAAGATGGCTGCCAAGATAAGGGATTTTCACTGATGTGGAAACTATCTATCCAATTCAATTTGAGTTCATCATGTTTTCACGGATCTTCAAATTCTTAGTAAACGCATTTAAACGGAAGTATTTGAAAGCAATTAAAGAGAAATTAAATAAAATATAACTTAAATAGAGCCAAACTACTAACTATAATCCCACATTTTATTGAACTTGCAGTCAAATCATTTCACCCACTTTCGTTGACCCATCGAAATGACCGCGTGTTTTTAATTTTAATTAACCATCTGGAAGACATGTGTTAGGTAACCCGTCAACCTCTCGTGATTAAGGTCACGTATCTTCGAATGCAGTTTGATTCGCCTGACAACCATTCCTCGCCTGTCATCCTAGTTCTAGAGTACAGTTCTTGCCTAAAGTTGCAGCCATTTTTCTTTTCGAAGTTAACTTCCGGAAAGGTAGAGTATATATACTGGCCGAATATTCGTCACTGGCGTCTTGTGCTCTGGTAGGAATCGACATACCACAACAGTAAGTAGAATTAACCATAACTATTTATAAATATTTATTTTTTAAAATTTTCCTCAAAATGTTTCGATTTAAATTCTGCACAAGAAACTGACTTTGAGTTGTCATTTTGCATTTTGTTTGAAATTTATCAATAAAAAACCATAATCCATCAAGTAAATGCGACTTTTTAGAGAGAAAAAATCTCGCTGCAAAACAAAGGTGATTGTTAACATAGCAGAAGGGATCTGATGATTTTTTAAGATTTATTTCGCCGTCATTTAAAAGATAAATAAATAACTGAGTCATCTTTCCAACCATTTTCTGCAAGACTTTCAGATCAGTATCGTTGTACTGTACATAGTTTCCAGGTACAACTCCCAATCTACCAGTCCTGCTGTTGTTATAATGTATTTAAAATTGATTCATTCCATCTTTAACAAGATTACCTTTTTCATTCCATTTAACATTCACGAAACGTCTTTCCCGTCGCACTTTCGATTTATTTGGTTTGTTTACTAATATTGATACAAATGTCGATTGTCAACATGGCTGTAGATATAAGGTGATGCTTTGCTAAATAGTGTTAATACTTATTGAAGATTTTAGAAATATTGAAACTATCAATATGTAAAGCTCTTTATGAGAAAAATTAATTAAGAAAGCTCAGTAGGTGAAAATTCATATCAAACCGCTAACACTGTTTACTATTTTCTTAAATGTAGATCTAAGTATGACTTTCAGAGCACTCTGCTTGTATAAGGCACATCTTCTCTAACACTAAAATAAAATCTGATATTCACGATAAAGTTTATTGTAATCATTCTGTAGCCCGTGAAAGGAAGAAGTATATTGTTATCATCCAATGTTCACAGACGCGAGCAAGCTTCTACTTATTATTATTATTACCATATATTAAGGTGTCCTTATCACAGGAGTGCTCAAAGGCACCTAATAAAATATAAAATTGTAACTAAAAACGTTGACAAGAAATAAAACATGTGTAGCAATTGGCAATGAAAGATAATACATTTAGATGACAATATATAAGCAATTAGTGAAAAAGAGCATTGATAAAAAGGTGTGTTTTCAGAGCCCTTTTAAAGCTTTTCAGTGTGGAAAGGAACCTTCTAGGATTTTAGAGACTAATATGCCATGTACCATTTTTGTCAGGTACCGATCCACCATCAACAATGAAGTGTCTGCTGACCGCTGTCCTTGCCCTTGTCTGTCTGCTCGGACTGACCACTGCACAGTATGGTTACTATAGTTACTACCCTGTATATCCGCCCACCCAGGGCCAGGCAGGTTTCGGAAATGGTGCATGTAAGTGTTTATAGTCAGACTATGGTAGTTTGAGGACGCCCAAAGAAATGTTTTGACCATCTATATGCATCTATATGCATGTATGTCCAAGCATCTAGGTATATATAATATAGATTTCAAGGGGCATTTAGATTTAAAGGTCGTACACATGGCTAATTTTTGTTAGATCCGAGCTAAATCAAAGAAAACCCTCGACTTAATTGGAAATATTGATCAGCCCTTGGAATAATATTATCAAAGATAAAAGTAAAAGATTGGACATTTTTAAATGAAGACTAAAGACTCTCTCTCTCGCTCCCTCCCCACTCTCGCTATCTCTTATGATATAGTTCTTGTTAATACCGCTTCTGCTGCTTCTGCTGCTGGTAATAATAAATGTACGGATTTATTTATCACAGTCCTTGCTCTGATCGGCCTGCTATTCCTTCTGATGATTCTTTTCGGCACTAACAACAGCAACTCTGGCAACACCATCTCTTTCGTGAACTTGACAGGATAACGGTCTAACAAAGGATGAGGTGAGCAAAATGTACAATTGGCAGTTGTATGTACATGTATTAGTAAGATTTAACAACTGTACTGAAAAATGCAACTACGTACGTATACTTACATGAAAAAATAGCGCAGGAAAGTAAAAAAAATAGGGGAGATTGAATGTTTTTTATTATATTTTTATGATTTTCAATTAAAATCAAATACAATATTTTATCAATTAATAAAATCAAATACTATATTTTATCAATTATAACAGAAACAATTGTCAAATATTTAACAAAGCAAAAATAATTTTATTTCATATTTTTGCTACAACCGTTTCTTTTTCTCGGTCTAGTATAAAATTGATATCAACAGGTTCACGGATATTTCAAACGTTGTCAAATTTTAAACTATACATGCATATATGTTCAGTGAAATTGAATGCATTCACTAACCAAAGGATTTTTTTTCTTGTTACCGATATGTTCAATGTTTAGTTGATTATCAACCTTTGTGTATGTCATAATGTCATGTTAGAAATATTTTTTTCTTACTACCAAAATATCGCAATGTGCTTACATAATAAAACTCTGAACGAGCACTGGACGTACAGTATAAACATAAATATGTACTTATTAATAAGGTTTTGTTCAATGTCAGTAAAATTTAATACAGTTGTAATTTTTCATTTTACTAAACTGCAATCTGAGTCACACTAAAGAACTGGAAACAAAGTTTGGTAGGACAAATATTGCAGATCTGGGAGAAACTGTAATAGAAGCACAGCAGAAACACTTGGTGTGTCAGCAGAGCAGAACAGAACAGAACAGAACATATTTTTATTCAGATTTGTACTCATGTACATCATCGTATTATAAATACAATATACAAATATAGTATCCGGTTTAGTTATTGGTATGGAAGCGAAGAAATAATAATGACAATATATTAAGCTTTTTATGTGATAGTTGCATTATAAAAGAATAAAAGAAACAACATTAGAGAATGAACTTTATGTATTATTAACGCTTATGTTCCTTCTTACTAAGGTTGCTTTCTTGATAAAAAGGGCGAGATTAATAAGTACATATGTTCTTGTCTTTTGAATCAAACAGCAAACACATTTTATATACAGACGGTCTATTATACAAAGTTGAGTGTATACTGGGCATATACAAATAAAATGAAAGACATCTTCAATGTCTCTGTTATTACATAGCAAACAATATCTGCTTTCTCTAGATAAAGGATTTCTTGAAAATCGTTCAGTGTGAATTCTTAGAGAATGTGCAGAAATTATCATTTTTGTAATAAAATGTCTTAGATCATTTGGTAAAGCCTCGAAACGGGACACTTTATATTGCCACCCAATGACTTCGCTACGGATTCTTGACACTTCATATTCTATTTTGTTTTAATTAACACAGGCTTTCTTTGCCACTAACACAATGTTTACAAACAAGTTTTAACACAACCCGTGAAAGGATTTTTACAGGTTATTATTGTTTTATTGAAATTTTGCCATATACCCTTTGTGTTTATTTTAAAGTAAAGTTTTAATTTTTAAAGAATCAAAAATGAATTACGGAATGAAGAACTAAGTATGATCTAAACTTACATTTTGCTTTTATTTATTTTCAGGATATGATTTCCTCGTCCTCTTGGAATCAATATTCTCTTCCGGTAATTGTTAATCCCATGTTATGGTTGTTGACGCTAAAGATAAAAAAGAAAAGCATTGTTAACTTTAAAACAACACAACAACAACAAAAACACGAAAATATGGTTTATGTATCCATGTGCTGAAGGAGAAGCGATGCAAGAATTATATCGACTTTGTTTTAACATCTGACTATGATGTGTAAACAAATTTAAGATTCACACCAGAATATTTTTTTTGTAGTGATATATGTTGACAGAAAAGGAAACCATCTTTTTAAAAACATCAGCATGGACTTACTAGCTCTACAACGTATTTTAGGAGGGACAAACTTACTTCGTAAAAATCTGAAAAGGGACAAACTTACAATTTATTGGCGTTATATTGACATTTTGAAAGGAAATTTTTTTAATTTTTTTTTGTTGATATTTCTAACAGACCATGATTACTAAAGTCTAACTTTAAATAAACTTGATTTTTATTGTTAAGTTTTTCACATTCTTCAACCTGAGCAATTATCAAAATGATATTACCGTAGAATATTCTTTACCTTTTATAAGTTTTTATATATGTTTATTACACATTTAAAATAGAATCTAGACGATAAAAGGTCTTCTATATAAAACATGATATTAAAGGATTCCAAATTTTAAATACTTATGTCTTATCCAGTCTGTGTTGTTTCACTTTTCTTACAATGCATTTTTATCATTCTGTCGCATCTAGTTCTTCAAACCCGATTTAGTTACTGTTGTTATTGTGTTATTGTTATACCTTCTGGAAAAACAACAACAACAAAAACTTTAAACGTTGTTTCTTATTTACAACCCTATTTACCGATTGTTAATAAAACATATAAAACATACAACTAGCAGCATCCTTGTACTTATCGCAAAATATATTTAACAACACCACTATAAAGTTTTGATACCTTTTAAAACGCATAAAAAATAATAACATTTTAGTATTTATCACCAATTTAATAACACTCAAAATAAAGGTCCGTCCCCTTTTAGGCAAGCGAGTTGTTTGATTAAAACTTTAATTATAAGGTCCAGATATATATTTAATACAAGAGGGCCATGATGGGCTCTATATCGCTCACCTAAGAGTACCATAGACGCTAAGCAGTAGATTTTAAACATACTAGAATAAATGTAACATTGTTACCAGGGAATACAACTAGATTCAGCTGAATAAGTTGTTTCAAAATGAACTAGGAGTCTTAATTTGATGAGAAGCTTTTAAAAAGTTATACTATATGCATAACACTATATAAAACATGGCAAGAAGTCTTTTATGGATCAAATTTCTTTCAAAACTTTTGATAGAGGATCACTCAAGAAACGCGTATTCCCTCTCTTCGTATTTGAAGGGACTTTACTGTAACAATTAAAAAATACACTTTTACCTCCCTTGTGGATATGTATTTGGTACTGCAGAACAATCTCCAACGCAGTGATCTCCCCCTTTCAGTAAGGAGAATCTCTGCTACCACACAGAAATCCTTCCAGATCTGGAAGGATTTGATTTTTTTACTTTTAATTTTTGTTCAGTAAAATGACAATCGGAATGAATGTGTATGTTAGAAAAACGACTAATAATGGATGAAAAAACAAATTCTAACGATAAAGAAAAAAAAAAGATCTTATTTATCACTACAATCGTAACAACAGCCATTTCCGTCCTTTCGCCGAGGGCGAAATGTCAGTGTTACGCCGGTTCAATGTAAACAATCAACGGATCTGACTATCGTCACGTGATTTTGTATGATGGCAGTGGTTTTAAGCGAGCGTAGCGATGTCGTAAACCCTGTGCGGAGTTTGACTGCAGAAAACTTAAGATTTTTCCAATTTAAAACTTTTAAAAAACATTTAAGACTGAAGCCTGCACATGAAAAGCAATTTTATTGGTTGAGAGAAAAGAAATATTAAAAAGGTTGAGCTCTTTTCTAAAAAAATGCAAAATATTTTTTATATATAATTCTTATATAAAGTATATGAAAATACCGTCCAACAAGCGAGATAATTAAAACATTTCTTTCATTTCGTAAACAGGGACTACCAACCATCAAGGCTCTAGCTCTTGCAAGTTCTGACGAGATGTTTCCAAAGTTTATCTTAAATAGCCCACCTCTTCCCCTGGTGGCCACGATTTTTTGACGGATCATTTTTTTCTTTGAAATATCTTGAATCAGGGCCAACCAAGAAACACATATACCAAATACTATAGCTCTTGTCGTTTCGGAGAAAGAGATTTTCAAGTTTGCGTTGAAAAATATTTATAAATGCGAAACATTTTTTCTGACTAAAGAATATTTCGACTTTTCCACTTAATCAGTTTGACTTGGACGAGTTGTTCTGAATACAAAATAGGGTCTGCGTTCAATGATATTTCTCAACAAAATGCACAATCTATCAGCGTTCAATGATATTTTTCAACAAAATGCACAAGAGACCAACCTACATTTTTCAACGATTTTCAAAGTTTTACTCTCAATATGGACTATACATGTATAGCCATACATGAAAATTGCCACGTTCGGCCATACTTTTTTGACGGTTTAAAATGTTGAAACAAACTTCCGTCGCCACCCCCACCTCAATCTGCTTAAGCTTTTTGAATGGCGTTTGGTTGAACTTGGACAATGTGTTTCAGAAGTTATGTTGTTGAGATAAGAAAATGTGAAAAGGTCTCATGAAAATTACGGCATACGTGTGTTTTAAAATTTGAACTACAAACAATGTTGACGCGGGCAATCACGACATCGGACCCAGAGAATATGCTCAGGTGAGCTTTTAGAATAATTTCTGTTCTCTCCCTATTTTTCAATAATATGCCTTTTCAAGTTCCGCCCAAAGATACCTTAAGGAATTTACAGAACTTATATTCATCCGCCTGACGTTGTTATCGATAGGGAATTACTTCCGGTGAATGTTAGATCGATCCTATAATCACGTTAATCAAAAACCACGATACAATAACGCATTTTTAATTACCAGTTCTAGAGTCGGATATAGTTCGCCTGTGGACGTGTCCAACGAAGATACACCTCTCATTATTGGGACGACCGAACGCTTACCTGAATTATTGAAGACATACACTGGCCAGCAGGAGAGAGTAGTAATTGGTACTCGTGAGTTTGAAACCGGCTTATGACTTTCAATATTTGTGTGACATCGAAGGTATGAAATGCAGTTACGCACCGGTACAGGAGGAAACTATGTTAAGCACGAAACTTTCTGTGATTTTGACGATTGTGTAACATCTCTGGTTATTTAACAACAATAACAATAGCAACATCAAAATCGACAGCAAATGCAGCGAATGCAGCGACAACAACAGCTTATTAATCACTAAAATAACAAAAACCACATCACAACCACAAGCCACAACAACAACAACGACACCAACAATGAGCAGTATCTATGTGCTTGTTTTCAACTAAACTTCCATTAAAATTGGATTAAGACGGGTGTTTATTCTGATTTGCAGGCAGTAAATTAAATTATAGTCGTCTCGTGATAACAAACAAGTTTTGTTTAAAATTAATCAGTGTTATTGTTTCCAGTTGAACTTCGATATGTGAAAAAGGGGATGTTCTTTAATGATTGTGGATTAACTTAAAACCAGTAATGTTTTATGGTGCTAAACGGCAGTTACTTCAAGATAAACGATTAACGTGCTTTGGATTCGACGTTCTACATGGATATGTTAAATGCAAATTCCATTTCGATGTTCGGCGATCAAGAAATAAGATTAAATATATGTGATGTGGCGGAGGTGGAAAGTGGAAAACAGCAACAATTCCAATTTTTAATTCTAAACTCAAAAGTCAAACTGTAAAATAGGATAATAGTTGGATTAACATTTTTGTTTTGTTTTTCGTTTCGTAAAACATTCTATATGTTACAGTAATGGGTTGATATAAATTAGTTTGTAATAGCTACCCGGAAGTGATTGTGATTAAAACGACAACGTGTAAAATGCAGTACCTGATAAAACGTGAACACTATCACATGATCTACGTAAGTACATATGATATCATTTCATTTCATACCAAAATAATATATAAATACACCATTTTAGAATGATAAACATGTGTTTAGAATTATTATTATATTATATACGTTTCATTTAAAAATAAAGAACACTTACAAGATTTACCGATTAAAACAAGTTTGAAAAAATGTTTGAAAAAATGTATGTGAATTAGCATGCGAGTTGGTAGTCATGCGCATGCGCTGTACATAGAAAGAAGCGTCTCGTAAGAGAAGAAATGTGCATGGCAAAATAAGCAATGGAATATAATCAATGTTTAAACAGACCAGAATAATTGTAATGCATGTACAAGCAACACTTGGAATATCGGAAACGGCTATGACTTTTGACATTAAAGTACACACTTGATACAATGCCACCCTAGGAACATAAATACCAAATATTAAGGCTCTTGCAGTTTCTGGCCAGGATTGTTTTCTAAGTTTTCATATCTCACAATAGAAGGAAAGTATTTGGAATATTATGCTGCAATTTATATGATAATACTTGTAAAGAGGCAAGTTGTATAAACAATGTAAGTTAATTTTACCATTATTTCTTGAAGTGACGTTTCTTGTACCACATTTAACAGAGTAGGTAAATAATACACATACTACGTAATTTTACCATTCTTATTCATTTTTAATCACCCCATATACATCTCAATGGCTTTAGTTCTTTATTTGTGCATATCACTATTGTTTATACATATTTATTATTTCAAATAGTATAGCTCCGAAATCTAGTAAGTATGCGTCATCTTGAAAATGCCAAACAAAATCTTCTAAAATCATCTTTATCCTGTGAGCTTGTTACAGTTATTTCCATTGTAAAGGTCATTTTTTGCATATTGCATATTTTGTATAAGAGTTCTTTTTTATCAGATTTTTTCCTGTACATAAAAATATTTCGTTGAACTGACATTGGAAAACGACATAGATTCACAATATAGTGATTCGCGATTAGTTAACAATTTGTAATAAAACAATTTTCGACAGATAATTTTCGACATAAAACGGTACTTCGTTGACACGTAGGACAATGGCACGTTGTATAATTATGCGTTATGAGACACGTCATATAATTATACGTAATGTACTGAAATATGATAGAAGGACTTGTATTAAGAATGACACGAAATATAATGATTCATTATATAATGACACGTAATAAAAATGAATAAAGTAAAAATTACGCGTATTATTATGTCATTTAATAGTAATGACACGTTATAATAATATAACTGATTTAATGACACGTTGTTAATTTGAAAGTAAAACAATGACACGTAATATAATGACACGTAGTATAAAGTCACGTAATATAATGACACGTAGTATAAAGTCACGTAATATAATGACACGTAGTATAAAGTCACGTAATATAATGACACGTAGTATAAAGTCACGTAATATAATGACACGTAGTATAGTCACGTAATATAATGACACGTAATAAAATTATGTGTAATAAATTGATACGTAATATAATGGTACGTAATAAAATGATACGTTGTATAATTACACGAAATTAATGGCAAGCAATATATTGGCATTTGTAAATAATGACACGTAATATAATGAAATGCAATTTAATACCCCGAAGTTTGTTGGGTTTATCGTCCCACCAACAGTATTTCAGTTATCTGGAGACGGTCCCGAAGTAGGATAACTTGTAATATACTGACAGGTAACAATAATGACCCGTTTAAATGACAGGTTATAATTCCATTTTAGAAATTGTCAGCAATTTTCTGATATCAACAAGGTAGAATTGTACACAAGTTTCAGCTCACATGGAACAAAGTGGCCTAATGCTTATCTTATCTTTAATGGTCCCGTAGTTGACATTGAGCAAATATTGGTACAGCTACTTTCACAAATACTGTTCAACTAAAGTTGCGATTATTTGTACGTAGAGAGTTGATACTTCTACTAGACACAGGTACTACTACCTGACATAGTCGCGCAATAGAGCGTCGGCTCCAGGTACGGGAGGCAACTGGTTCGATCCCGGGCCGCAACATATCAAAGTCGTTAAAAATGGTAGTGGCATAGCTCCCTTGCTAACGCTCAAGCAAATATAAGGTAAGTTCCACAACGGGTTGCCCCGGTGTCAGGATAATGTGACTGGGTGTGGTATCATGCCAGGTGTTCATTGCATGCTATACACAGTGAAGGCAGCACTATATCTGCTTCAAGTGGACACCGTCTCCAGATAACTGAAATTGGTTGGACGATAAACCCAATCAACAAACAAACAAACAGATACTACTTTTTGCATAGGTAAAAAAAGACTTATGCACATATGTGTGTTTATGTTATTGGTAAAATAAATCGGCGAAGGTCAACTTTATATACAGAATACACTTATTTTTTAGTTTTCATTAAATATTTTTTATAAATGTAATTTTTTATAAAATATAACAAAATCTCATTTGGGGATTTGTTCTCCAGAAATTTGAAAGATAGCATTAAAACCGCCCTAATGCTTTTCGATTATTTATCATTAAAACCGCCCTAATGCTTTTCGATTATTTAGCATTAAAACCGCCCTAATGCTTTTCGATTATTTCCAATTACTAATAACAAAATGTAGCACCAAAAAGAAAACATACATAAAGGTAAAAAAGCAAAGCAGTTTTAATTTTTGTTTCCAGAACATCCTTTCCCCATATAATCTCACTATCCACTGTAACATTTCACTCATTATTTTTCCGGTTTAGCAGGACGTTTGCTTTTTGAACAAACTCTAAAAAATGCAAATTTGACCAGCTGTGAGCAAGCCGCTTTAACGGCTTCAAAATGTCAATAAGACAAACTGTACCCGGACCGCTTTAAGAAATTCTGCAAGAAATAATAAATGAACATGTAAAGAAACTCCCTTTAATGACATACACTCATGTGTCTTTTGAAATCTCTTCAGCGATCTGTACAGATAGCGGCCTTGTCATGGATAGAGAGATTATCTGCGACATAGATAGGCGAGCTATAGTCTGTTATCACTCAATCACATCAAACATACGCATTGATGCGTAAGATTTAGTAACATATTATACGCTTAGAACATACAATTATAGGTGTTCAATATGTTTAGCAAAGTCATTGGGAAAATGGGTGTAGGTTAACGATGATCCATGCCTCTACGGTGTTTTGAACGGGTCAATGTGAGGTTCCGGGAACAGAAATGATACATATTGAATTGTCAGGCTCTGTTCCGTTTTTCTTGTTTATTATCCACGAACTGAATTACTGGCGACATTTATATAAAATATTAATAACATGTTAAAATGTTTAGTAATAGATATAAAAATACAGTGTGCTTAGTTTGAGTTTGAGAAAAAAAGTTTGGTAAATAAATTATTACACCAACATAAATACCCGCCGATAATTCAACTCATACAAAAACGTTATTTTTATTGTGTGTCTCCTGGTAATTGCAGGCGATTGTTATTCTAACAACAGAAATATTTCCCACAACATAACAGAGATGTTCTAAAATGGGTTGCTATCAACACCATCAATGAAAGTATTGACACAATTTAACGATCCCTTTCCTGTGTAAACAACGTAATTATGGCGCGGTTCGACTTCCATATAACGTTACAACGTAAATATAACTTCGATGGCCATTTTCAATATTTGTTGAACGGGTGGTGGAAGTTTTTTTTCGGCGGTGAGTGTAGTTCTTTTATATATAAACTTTATGTGCAAATATCGGCGTGTATTTGGTATTTGCATACAGAAATACCACAAACTCACTGTATTTATCAACTATCGATCTTTTAGGCTAGAACGTACACAGGGAAAGATAGAAACTGTTTATTTTCCGATACCTGATGAAAAACAGGTGATTAAAAAGTTTTACCCCATGTTGGGAGCATGTAAGTATACGAGAGACGCACATGTGTAGACTTTGTGGATATATGAGTTGTGATTGATTGGATGTTTGATTGACAAAAAGTGATCAATATTTAATAATATGGAGGAGAAGTGTGTTTATTAATTGTGGGATATATTTAAGAACTTGTTAAAAAGGTCTGATTTTGTGAAGTGGAAATTTGAAAAAAGGCAATGATATAATGGAGTTTTTGTGTATATAAAAACGGGAAAACAGTTTTAATTGTAAAGTGCTGTACAATCATCTATGATTAACAAACACGGTGTAAGATTTTGAATAATATTACATGGAATATATAGAACATGTGAAATATAAAAAATACTTTAATTATTTATAAATATAAATTATATTTTATTGAAAGATCATTTTGTGATTTTGTAAACGAGATAAACCATGACCGAAGTACACAAGGTCTGGCGCATTTCACATAGTGTAAATGGTGGCATTTCTTTGAGTGTGTAAAATAATGTTTTATTTAAAGATGTAAAATAATGTTTTATTTAAAGATGTAAAAAGTCCATATAATCTGACAACAACGTTTTTCCATTTTCATGAGTTTAATGACCCCCAAACAATTTTAGTCATCCAAAGACAGTATTATAGTCACAATTAAAAGATTTAAAGAAAAAGACAGCAAGCTCTAAACAATAAATCACAGGCAGCGGCTGAGAACCAGTGAAACAGAACAAAAACAACAACAACAAAAAACAAGAGCTTCATCAACCTCTATACCTGTTAATTACTTTTGTGTGTCCGAAACACATAGGGCGTCAAACTTTAATGTTAATGTGACTTAACTCAGTAACAATTACATAAAGACAAGTAGAAACAAATCTGTACATCACGACAACAATATGGTCAGAGCAGTCAACAGTGCTTCGTATATACAAGCCAGACTGGACTGCGCTTAAATCTGTAATATGTGTTGTCAGTATCGCTAGACTATAGTCTCATCTGGTGCAGAAATTCAATTACGAATCTTGTTCAAAAACAATATGGCTACACCGTGCAGTTCGAAGGAATATGGATTTTCAGGAAGTGAAATCAATTAAATAAACAGGTCGTAATCTGGATTTAATTGAGATTTCTTCTTCTTCGTCACACGTTAGTGAGTGAACAGACATGTTGTCCGGAGTTGTATCAGGGGATATTAGGACTCTCATCGAGGTAAAAAGTCATCATCATCATCATCATCATCATCATCATCATCATCATCATCATCATCATCATCAGTACATCAGCAGCTTCGTCACATAATAATAATAATAAATAATAATAATAATAATTATAATAATAATAATATCATTAATTATTGTCATCCTACTCCTCCTCCTCATCATCATCATAATCATCGCCATCATCATCAATCATCATCACAATCATCATCATCGTAACCAAGATAAATATAACTAGATAAATTAACGATAATTTTCAAGCAATCACCTACAATTCTTGTTTACAAAAGTTCTTTTTTGTACTTGCATTAGCCCATTAGCCAATGTTAAATAGCGTTCGAGCCCGCCGGGCGTGTGGCGGAGAGTAAGGGTATTTAATGAAATCAAAATGATCTTCGTGTCATACTTTTCTGCACAATTTAACTCCCATTTAACTCTTGAATCTGGAGGGTTTTTTCCATCAAGTCATTTCAAGCTTGTTGTTTTTATTAAGAAAACATGTCTATGATAGTTAAGATAAGGTTTTAAAAGCAATTAAAGTGTTTTCAATTCACCGTATTTGAATTAGGAAGCGGTTATCTGACCTAACCTCCACATTGTTACTGATAAATCATGCCGCAAACAGATTAACAATTATTATCCTCCTTCTTCTCCTCCTCCTCCTCAGCAGCATAAGAATCACCATTTTAAACTGCAAACAGACAAGCGATGATCATGATCAGCGGCGGCGGCGGCAGCAACAGTAGCAGCAGCGTCATCATTATTATTTTAGACCAAAACTGAAACCGCTTTATAAAAGGAAACTTAATAAAACTCTTACGTCACTTTCAAAGAGTGTGTGTTGTTGTTTGTGTGTGTGTTGACAGGTAATATTCCAATACAATATATTCAGAACTTCCAACTCTGGGGACATAGTAAGTGTTAATGATTTTACTGTGATAGTGCGTCGTGGTCTGAACCTGAGACTCAATGACCAGGCACCGTATCCCGGCACTAGGTCAACTTATCATTGAATTAAACTTAACAAATATTAGAAGTTGATTATCTGGAGTGTGTTGGGGGTGAAAGATGTTACCTCAATGAAAGTCTAAGCTGGAAGTGGAGTCCCGTGTACATTTATAAAGCCTTCAATATGGCTCGGTCAGTCTTCACATTCGAGACCTCCTTCACCCGACGCCGACGATTTACGAAATGCGACATCAAGATCCGTCCTACAATATAAATAGCACATAAACTACATGCTGTGTTAATGTATCTAAGTATACCCACCGTTGGAATGTTCGTTTTAACTGCCTACATATTACAACAGACCACCGATTCAAAGCTGTCTCGACATTTAAATGTTAATTTGTTTGTGTCAATGTCTTACTTGGGCTCTGAAGAGAACACTGAGTTCTCCATTCAGACATTTAATCGCTTCTTGTTTACATTCATTGTAATTGCTTCATTTGTTACACTCAGCAGTGTTTACATTTATGATTTGTTCACAATTTATCAAAACGGTGTAAACATATTTGCGATTTTGTTTGCTATACATCGATAGCCACTATTGTGGAATACACCACACTTAAATCTAACCAATTATCTGAACGTGTTATTAAAAACACAATACAATTTGCTTAAAAGAAAATATTTAAGGAGATGAAAGTATGCGAATTACTTTTCCAGATAATATCTTATTGTCAAATACTTACATTTTATCTGGATGTATTTGTTTTACAGGTATCGAAACATCTTTTTTATGAGATGTCAATGTAAATGTCTCGACGTTTGCTTTTATCTTTAACATGACCTAGTCACAGTTGGTCAATTAGCATTTTCAATTTTGTTTAAAAACAATCTCTGTTGAATCACAATGAAAAATGGATTTCAGCTATTACCCTTTTCACTTGATTAAAAGCGAACATTCTGTCCTTTAAAATATTGAGTTTTCTTAGGTTGGAATCACGAAAAGCGTCGCGACGGTTTTCCACAATTTAAAGATGATGAAGATAAAACAAACTGTATATTCCTGAACTGCGCATGCGGGAGTATGCGCATACGTCAGTCATAAAAGGACAAAGATAAGCTTAATAGAGATGCCATAACTAAAAATTTAAACGAATATGAAGTGGACAGCGTGTGATTCTATGAGACATATACTTATACCTATGTTATATGTTTTATGTAGGTGCTTAAATATACATTACGTCCATTTGTTGTTTCTAAATCGGTCAAAATAATATTGCGTTCAAAATAATATTGCAATAGTTTTAATATCTTTGTGGGATAATTTCACTATTAAAGACAACCATTTTCCTTCTATGTTCAGGCTTGTTTTCATTTTATAAAATGTCATCAAAGCTTACTTCATGTAGCAATTTGCCGACATGAATTTGTAAAAACGCAAGTAATTTTCTAGACCGAACAGCTGAATAGTTTTCTTAACTAGAAAGCAACAACAACCTAATAAAATAATTCGATATATTGCCCAGCATATAACTTTAAAAATGTATACGTTATTGCAGAAATTATGTCTAAAATTCCCAGAAACTGTGGAGACATATTGTTACATGCGTTTGATATCGGTCTAAATGCAGGCGTTTCTTAAAAAAATGTCACCAGACGGGACATAACATCCCATTTCCTTCAATAAATTCTCTTATAATCCTCCTTCTATTTAATTTATATCCTTTTTGATTATAACAGAGCCAGTTGTCATTTTAAACACGTCACGTAATCCGTTGTCTTTCCTTTAACAAATACAAGATTTAGACTGGCAACATCGAAAAGAAAATCCCATCCTCTGCCATTTTCTTTACAGAGATTAGTAAAATACTGCAACAACTTAATTTTAGTTGAGTAATAGTTAATTTTCTTGAGAAATAAGAGAGAAATAAGCCATTTTATAAGCGTAAAAGGTGGCGATTACTTCGCCATTGCATAAAAGCGGCCATGCTTTCGGCCGAGTTGATTATCGACGGGCCTATTAGATTATCTGCAAACTCGGCCCGTTTCAATTTCAAACCGAAAATATCTTCTGATTTCATTCTGATTTCAACTCAAATGTTATTTTGCATATTTTTAGGTTAAATTTCTGTTCAAGCATTAATATTCTCCATTACTTGTCAATTTTTCAAACAAAAAGACCTCATTTCTTTCACCTTCCGCAATTTTGAATTTGTAATTTACATATGTGTTGAAACCGCAGTGGGTTTTGTATTAAAGTTGAAAGTCACTGCATCGTCAACATAGAGCATATTTATACATATTTGTACAGGACAATAATTTATTGATACGTTTTCACTGTGTACCGATTGTGTTGCGGGATTTTGCTTGTGGAATTAACGTTTGAAACTTGATACACTACTTTGTCGAGTCGCGGCGATGTCGCATCGCGGTAAAATTTTAACATAAGCGTCACTGATATTCGGCGAGAAAATAGGGCAAAAATCAACTCCTAAGGCTGACTCAATATGTGAAAAAGACAAGAACGAATCAACAATGTCATTTTTCCACGTGCTATATTTGACGTGTTTAAACCGTTTGCTGATTAAAATGCAACTTTCCTCTCAAAATTGTAATGTTTGTTATCGCATTCTTGCAAATGGCGACCATCTTGGATATCGAAGTGGCTGTGATTTTTGATAAAGCATAACTATCTATGAAAGCTTTAGCGCAAAAATTTATACTGGCATCACAAAATGCACGATCTTGCCTAAAGATGGGACTTATTTACTTAAATTGTCATATAGTTTGGCAATCTTCATAAGTTGAAGTTGCTAAGACTCTCGTGGTGTTTCGACCAACACCAAAAGAAACAACAACAAAAAAACAACAACAAAAAAAACAAACAATAAAAACAAACAAAACAAACAACAACAACAAAAACAGCAAACACTGCAGTGTTTTATATATCAAGTTCTTTCAAGCAGAACATCGACTTTTGAGTAAAAATAACAAATAAGAAACATAAAATGGTTAACTTTAAAAGGAAATGTTAGAACCTGTTGATTGATTTCTTATTTGTATGGGAGTTATCGTGAAACACCACAAACATGATTTCACTGGGGTCTCTGTAAAGGCAGCATAGTTTACTAATTTTAGATCCAGCTAATATATTTGTATCGCTTGTCAATTAACGCATAAACTAACCATATTGTCCAGTTCGGTTTATTTATGAGGTAAATTAGAGCACTATAATTAGCAATTATATCATTATAACAACAATTAGGTCACAGGTTTATGTCACAGAGATAGGTTTAAGGTGTAACTTTACGTCTATATTTACCAAGAATTTCCATTGCTTCTGAAAACAGATAATGATACTATGATAAATTTCACGAATATTTTAAGTTCCAGCATTACACTGTCTAGCCATTGAACTAGACGGCCGAAATCTGTTTCACAAAAACATGACTTAGCCCGTGACTTGTAATCATGCCCAAATATACACAAGTATATCATGGTACATTGACAAGTATTTGATAAAAAGCGATTTGTTCGATATCATTTTTAATTCGGGCACCTGCGTCAGAAGTGTCCTTCAAATACATTCCACACTGTCGAAGTAAATCACATCCTATAAACATTTAAACCTCACAGCTAGACTCCATAAGATGCGATTATACAATGTTCGTGCCAAATCAAATTCTATTCAGAAAAAACTTTATTATTCACTATACTTATATACAGTCAATCATTAGCAACAGGTTCATAGATATTAAATAAAAAAAGTAGTCCGATTTCTTTTTGGCTAAGTATATTTTGACATTATTTTGAATGGACTATAATGTTCTTCTAATAATATATTACTAGCGGATTAGTGATATTTACATAATTTATAATTGGATTGACTTTCATGTGTGAAGAAGTGACTGTAACGGGAAATATTCAGAGACAGATCAACCTTGAGCGATTTCGATTTTGTGACATTGAAATTCTATTAATTTAATATTATCAAAGGCAAATAGAGCGTGTTGACCTTCGGGCATTGCGGTAATACATTTGTAAGTACGAGATAAAATAGTCAATATTATAATATGAAAGGAATGTAACTAAAAATGCCAAAATCGAAACAATTATAAAAATAACGTATAAAGCCGAAAATTATATATAACGTAACCTATATAGCCAAAATCATAACAATTACATAACAAATAACGAGTAAAGCCAAAATCTGTAAATTGAATAAATTAAATAGCCAACATGTTAGTAATTACGTAAAAAATAACAAATAAAGCCGAATCTATCGAATTCTTTACAATGCTGTAAACTGTTCCAGAGGGACAAAACGCTCTCACTAAATTTTTGGCAAATTGCCTTTTTCAAGAGTTAAAAGAACAATTTCTGTCTCTACATATCTGCAAACATTTACGTGCGTTGCCATATGTAGAGACAGAATTTATTTATGTTGATCTCTGAAAAGGACAATTTGCCGAAAATTTGAGTTACAGCGTTTTTAGAAAAACAGATTACACATATTGTAAGTCACTTGAACCATGCTCTGGGATTGTCCATCTTTCTGGTCAAATTTCGCAATTTGATGCTTGCGGCATATTGTTAAATTATATATTTCCTGATCATAAAAATGTACATATATGCAGCAGTAGCCGGCATTTTACAATTGATACTGAAACAATATTAACACCAGTTACCAAATTAAGCTTAGTGACGTGGTGTGACGGTACGTCAATTTAAACAAGCACATGCAATTAAACAATATACCGTCAATTGAGAGCTTTATATCTACGACAAAATTGCCTTCCGATTCAATGTCATATTTTCTTAGAATTTGTCAAAATAAGGTAAGCATGGAAACCCCAGATAGGCTCGTGTCTAACAAAAACATTCAGGTAAAAAAATATTACAAGACTTGCAAAAACAAGCAAAAAATGTAACAAAACTTATACAGCCGAAATCTTAAAAATGTCATAACCGGTCACCATTTAAGGGAAATAAGTTATTATTTACCAAAAGTATCAGACACATCAAAAATACATCTAGCACATTGAAAATTTGACAGTCTAAAGAAAAAGCTCCATTTGACTGTTGCAGTATATTTTGCAATTTATGCGAAATGATTATACCGTTCAAAATCGAATTCAGATTATTCGTAATTAATCGCCAAACAGTTTTTAACACCCTTTCTACATAAGATTCTATTCTCCGTTCGTCGGTGATTAGAGCAGGTCGATGATGATAATCCGTGGATTATTTACATCTATTGTGTATTATACTGTTACAGCCGGATGCACATGCTGGCAGAATTATGAGAAATACAATGTATGTTAAGCCTGTGGTAATCCGATTAGGTTTTTTTTCAATCATCGCATGAACACAACAGACATGATAGCTGGATATAGAACACAGACAGTTAATCCCAGACATGTTTTAAGTGTACGCACTTCCTCTCCTAAACATACACTATAGCATGTTGCCATAAATAGCCAAAATACCACGACACATAGTTTAGCATAGCAAATCATATTGATATAATATACATATAATGTAATACAAATATCACATATACTGAAACAGTGTATATAATAATTTGCACTCGCTATTGTACTAAGCACTCTTTGCCTGTGTTGTATTTGTTTCGAATAGCTTGTCTTAGCTCAATCTTACCATGGCATCTGACCAACACCTCAACCCCAGTGCCAGTGCATTCCTGTGACAACACTACGAAGTCCTACGCTCGGTTCTGATTCATCGGTAGACTATGAACTCTCTTACCTAGACCTGGACACGGGCCGTGTCTTGTCTGCCACCAGACAACCAGCACAGATGTCGCCCTCCGCATATGACGCTGTGATGACGAAACTCATTGCGATGGAAAAGGGGCTGGCCAAGCTTGATAAATTAGATAAGCTTGATGATATTGAGAGAAATATTACAAATATGAGCGCTAAACTTTGCACTATTGAATCCAGGCTGGATATGAACGAACAATGCACAAGTGAACTGAAAGACTCTGTCGCATTTATTAGTGATCAATACGACACCATACTTGAAACCTGTAATAGGAGCAAAGCCAGTCAAAACCTCATGCAATTAGAGATTGAACGAACACAGTCCGTTAATGAAGATCTGAAGCGTTCTCTTCATGAACTTAGTGATCTCAACAAGTCACTTCGTGACGATCTGATTGACTTAAAATGCCGTAGTATGAGGGACAATCTCATTTTTTCTCACATCCCTGAACAGTTTCAGAACTCGAATGGGCGACGCTTTGAAGACACTGAAGAGATTCTGAGCTCTTTTCTAAAACAGCACCTACAAATCAGTGATGTCAAGTTCGATCGAGTGCATCGCATAGCCCCTACGCAACGGTCACGCAAAGACACACCGCGACCCATAGTAGCGAAGTTCACCCTCTTCAAGGAACGTGAAATCGTTAGGCGTGCTGCGTTCAAGCTTAAAGGGACTAACTTCGGAATTAGTGAGCAGTTCCCGGAAGAGATTGAAGAAGTTAGACGTGGACTCTATCCAACCATGCGGAATCTCCGACGCGATGGAAAACGTGTACATCTGGTGCGCGATAAACTGTATGTGGATGGTGTTCAGTACCGAGCAAATGACGCGCGGCGCCAGACAAACCGCATCCAGTCCCAGGAACAGCCCAGCACTCACCTATAAGACAGCCAGGGTGGTGATCCACCACTTCATCTATCGTGTTGCTCGCTAAACGTTTGTGGTCTTATTTCTAAGTTAAATCAACCAGAATTTTGTAATTTTGTATCAACTTTCGATGTTGTCTCATGTTGTGAAACAAAACTTGACGAATTTGATGTTATTGATTTTGAAAACTACGATTTTATATCTAAAAATAGAAAACAACCAACTGTACGTAAATCTGGCGGTATAGGAGTTTTCGTGAAACACGATTACGCCTCACACCTTACTGTCATAAATTCAGATTGTGAATATGTCCTATGGTTTAAGTTGTCTAAATCCTTATTTAAAACTGACGAAGATGTTCTATTTGGTGCAGTCTATATCCCACCAGAAAATTCCAAGTATTTCAGAAGCGATCTGCACGATTTATTTTTTGATGAGTTGCATAGATATGCTACAGAAAATAAGTTTATGTTTATATTTGGGGATTTTAATGGTAGAACCGGCTCTGAACCTGATATTCTAACTGCAGATAGTTTTGTTTTCGAACAGGTTGATATCGACACAGCTAACGTTTTTCAAGAGAACTTGACAAGTGTACTCATAAGTAATGACATCTCATTGACACGTGTTTCAAAGGACAGGTCTACAAATCGTGTTGGCCTGAACTTGATAGATTTTTGCAAACATCATGAATTCGTAATTCTGAATGATAGAGCGTTTAAAGATAAAGATATTGGTGAATCCACATGCAAAGGTATGTCTGTGGTAGATTATGTTGTTACATCTTGTAAAGCGATTGAACTATTGTGTGAATTTGAAATTGTTGAATTCTGCCCTCTGCTATCTGACGTACATTGTGCAGTCAAGGTAAACTTACGATGCATGGAATCTGAGCCAATAAAGTCGTTAAAAACTGTTACTATAATAAAAAAGTGGCAAAATGACATGAAGGATAGTTTTATCAATAACATAAGTCTAGATGCCATAATTGAATTACATGCGATTTTGGATAACACACTGAGTAGTGATGAGGTCATCATAAATAGTGTAGTCTCATCCTTGTGTAATACTTTAAACGGTGCTGCTAAACTTACTTTTGGCACTATCACTGTCAACAAGTCCCGTAAACGTAAGAGAACAAATGTTAAAAAATGGTTTAACACCGAATGCCAGAATGCCCGAAATAATTTTCATGCACAAAAGCGTAAATTCTCTAAAAGTAAAACATTGCAAAACAGAACAAACATGACTGCAGCTGGCAAAACATATAAAAAGGTAATACGTAAGTCAGTTAACGAGTATAAACATGGTTTTAAAAAGTATATACGGAACATGAGAAGCAAATCACCTAAACTGTATTGGCAGTATATAAATAGTCTTGGTCAACCAAAACGACATATTGTTTTAGAAAACAACATATTTTTCAAGTTCTTTGAAGATTTAAATGTACATGTAGACGGCGACGAGCCTGTACCTGATGTTAATTTTCCTGACGTCAACATACCAAATAATCTTGATGTTGATATAACAGCTGCCGAAATAAGTAAGTGTATTGCAGATCTCAAGTGTGGAAAAGCTGGTGGTCCTGATACGGTGTTAAACGAATATATTAAACACTCTTGCTCACTATTGTTGCCTGTGTATGTTAAACTTTTTAACCTTATATTGACAAGTGGTACTTTGCCAAAAAGTTGGCTAAGTGGCATTATAGTACCAATTTACAAAAACAAGGGTGACATTAAACAGCCAGAGAATTATAGACCTATTACCCTATTAAGCTGTCTGGGCAAATTATTTACATGTATTATTAATCAAAGACTTACTGATTATATAGAGTCTAATAACCTTTTAAACCATAATCAATGCGGTTTCAGACGTAATCATTCTACTGTTGACAATATCTTTGTAATACATATGCTTTCTGAATATTGTAAAACTAGACGAACAAAGCTTTTCTGCGCATTTGTAGACTTCCAGAAAGCTTTTGATTCTGTGTGGCGGTCTGCTCTATGGGCAAAGCTTGCTAGTTACAATGTAAGCGGGAAACTATTTAACGTTATTAAAAACTTGTATAGTGGTATAAAATCTAGTGTGCTATGTAATGGTGATATGTCACAGCCATTTGCCTGCAGTAATGGTCTACGTCAAGGGGAAAACCTCTCCCCAATCCTGTTTTCGTTATTTCTGAATGACCTAGAGAACTTTCTATCTGTTAAGGAGAGTAAATAAATAAGAAATCTTTGCCTACCTGTCGATTGCCAACTTAAACTTTTCGACAACACTATTGTCCCTGTCTTACTGTATGCTAGTGAGGTTGGGGGATACGGAGACCTAAGCCTTATTGAAAAGGTCCATACCGATTTTATGAAGCATATACTTAATGTTAAAAAGACTACCCCCCATGTAATGTTATATGGTGATCTTGGTCGTTTTCCAATGAGTATTTATATTAAGAAAAGAATTATCGGATTTTGGTACAAACTTTGCCATAATCATAGTACCTTGTCATCATTGTTGTACAAATTTCTCATAAATGATATAACAAATAATGGTAAAACATACAATTGGTTTGAAACTGTTAAAAATACATTGTATGAATGCAATCTTGGACATGTTTGGGAATCACAACATTTTATTGGATCTAGATCCACATTGCTATCCTTTGTTGAATGCATGCTAAAATCTAAATATACTGAAATCTGGAAAAACGATGTACATAATGCACCAAAATGTGTTTACTATAGAATATTTAAAACACAACCCGTACTTGAAAATTATCTCTGTACTTTGCCAGAAAAATATGTAAATTATATAGTTAATTACCGGATGTGTAACAATCGCCTGCCAGTTGAAACAGGTAGATGGTTTGGTCTAGAGAGAAACCAACGTGTGTGCAACCTCTGTAATAACGGTGATATTGGAGATGAATTCCACTACATATTTAGATGTTCATATTTCTCCGATAAACGTAAACGCTATATTGGCTTCTTAAACCTCATGAATGCTAACACTTTAGATTTCGCTAAGATAATGTGCGAGCAAGATACTAATATCCTCACAAAACTCGGTATATTTGTTAATATTGTTATGCAACACTTCCGCCGTCCACCTGGCTAGTCATTATTCGTTGTTAATATAGCTCACTATATCCTAGCTACAATTGTAATATCTACAACCATTAACATTACTGTATTTTATTTTAAAATATGTATTGTATACATGTTTACTACAGCCTGGTTTTCCCAACCGTATGTACTGATTATATATTTAATACCTCATGTCACATTTATCATATCATGTATTGTGTATATGTATGTGTTGAGAGTACAAATAAACTGTAAACCTATCTTCTTCATGATAGCGCAATAATAATAAAAAAGAAATCCACATTTACATGTTTTTATGACGTAGTAATATTTTAAGTTAATGGCGTTTAAACAATAAAAAAATAACCAAGAAAACTGATTGATTGAAGACGTTTTAAGAAAATGAGTACGTGCTGATTATGAGGATAACGGTACTTTGCTGTTCTTGAGGGGCATTGGATGTCTACTTTAATGAATATACATGTATATACCTGTACTTAAACTTATACGAACAGTAATTACGGTGTCAGAAAATATATGATAATCCCAAACCGTTTACGAATGCTCATTGAATAAATCTCTACAAAAGTCAGATAAATTTAATGAAGATTTTTTTTGCAACGGAACAATTGCTTGCGTTATCTATGGCGTTGAGGACTGTAATGTAAAGTTGATATAATTGAGTACTGATCGAAACTGACTTGATTCACGGAAACACTACACTAATATTTTTATTGAGCTGTTATTGGGCACACTGCATAAAATTATAAATAGATTTTTTTTATTATATACAAAAAGCTGCATTGTAAAATTGTGCGATACTTTATTTTTTTTGTTTTGAAAACTTCAGATGTTTAAATAAACAGCTAAGTATGGCTACACATATTGTAAATATTTTATGCCAATAAAAATTGTTCTGTTCTGTTCTATAGGCATCTGGTGTAACATGGTTAAGTCATGTATAAAACCTTTATTTTCTCCATTAAAAGGGAGATTACTCAAATGGTTTCAAATGTTTTGCAAAATTTTATTTATAAACAGTTCAGATGCTCTAATGACCAAACACTCTGCTTTATGTGTTTTTGTTTTAATGTCATAAGGCGTACAGAGGCTTATACATAAATAAAATCGTTAACATTTGTCTTGTCTTTTTTTAGAGCAACAACCGCCAGTCGTCTACAAGTCAGCGACAACAGAGCGAAACTTCCATCCAGAAACAGCTGGTGGCTTTCGAACGTCTGCTGCAGCACTCTATGTCTCGATTTTCCAAGGAAACGCTTTATAACGCGCTACGTCACGTGACAGAGTGGGCAGAGTCACAAGAACGGAAGGGAACAAAAAAAGGCGGACCGTCGTCATCGACAGTGCTTTTTAAACTTCGCTCGATAAATCAGCTGCGTGAAATTGTAAACAAAATGAAAATAAGCATAAAACCCGTAACATCCGATTATGAGAACATTTTCAAAAAGTGCGAATTGTTCATGAATGATATCCTTTATCTGAAAGATTTAAAGAAATATTTCGATGATGAAATTCACAAGGAATTGATAAAATATCATTTTGATCCGTTGGTTGGAAATGAAACGTCGCCAAAGCCGAACGTGAAACAGAAACAAACGTTTATAACGGACGATGAAGATAGCGGAAACGGGTCGCAGCCAGACACTGATGACGTAAAAAAAGGAAGTCGTAAAGCGGATGCCAAGCGTCGTAAAATGAAAACTGTTGACGGCGAAGATATTAAAAAGTCTGAAGCTAGATATAAGAATACCATTCGAGAACTAAGTGAAATTCTTCGTAAATGGGAAGGTTTACTATCAGAATACACATTAGATCTGAATGATTTCGATCCAGACAGCTATCATGAACTGATGCAATTCAGCAATTACTCTCAGTTCGAGCCCATACTTCGCATGGTCCCAGATATTTTTGCCAAATGCTATAAATGCATTGATCTTGCCAAATTGTGGTTGAAGGACTCGAACATTGTGATGCCCATTGAAGAAATCCGCGAGGAGCCGCCACCTCCGGAAGTACCTGCCCCTGAGGAAGATGAAGCATCTACAGAGGTGTCTGAGAAAAACCGAAAAGAGTTTGTGCGTCAAGTTAGAGATTTGCAATCGCAGATCGAAAATGTCGATCAGACTATAGCAGAAGACGAGATGGAGCTCGTAAAGCTGAATCGCGAAATGTCGGATCTTGCCGATCGTGAACGACGTTACTCTTTGGTATCTTCCGGCGTGGAACGAATAGATTCCGATATTGAGGCTGTTGCGGGAGAGTATCAGAAGACCAAAACAGAACAATATGCCATCGCTTCGAAACTAAGAGGCGTTCGAAAAGGAAGCACAGACTATGACGAGTTAAAATCGCATTTAAAAAGACTCGATAGCGCTGTTGCCGAGAAACATTGGAAACTGAAGTTACTGGAGTTTGAAAGAACGACAGTTCAGTCAGACTTTCTTGTCGAGCTTGATGTGCGACCGACTTTAATTAGATACGAAGGTGCGACTCAAGAAAGGATCGATAATTTAGAACGAGTGCTCAACGCCCGAAAGGAAGAGAAAATCAAACTTACCAAGCAGATGGCACTATTGAAAACGAACACTGAGCGTATGAGAAATATCATGCGATCATATCTTGGCAATTCCGAAACTCCACTTCCGCCGGATGAGAGTTTATCACGTGATTCGACAATTGCGTCATCGCTTGCGTCACATTCGGATGACCTTTCAGAATTTGCAGTTGACGGAAATGAGGCAGATGACGATGATGTTTCTACAATGAACGGAGCGAGTAGTCGAATTGAAACAGACCAGAATGTATCAACAATTCTGAAGAAGCCAACCCTGGTTAAACATGGACGAAGTCCGAATCTGGAAAGGAAATTAACAAACAAGACTGAAGCAAGGAAAACTGACAGAAGAGACTCGCCCCAGTCTCGAACAACACATTTTCGAGGACCAAAGGCGGCTCTCCGGTCAACACCGAGGAGGGTATGGGAAGATGCGTGAACTTCGGAGATTTTTTCATGCATTTGGTGGTACCTTATTTTCAAAGATACGCTTACTTGGTGGTGCTTTATTCAAGTTGTAACACGTAAAAGTACATTGATTTTTCCTTGATAGATCTCGGCCAATTAAAGGATAAATACTATCTTGTGTCAATATTTATACAAAGCTTAGTACACGACCGTTAATTATGTTTGTCGTTGGCAATGTGTAATGTTGATACCACTGTTTTACCAGACTTAGGTTTATTTTATTCGTTAGTCTTTTTTTTTAACTTTTTCAACTCTGCCTAGGTCACTTATATTCTGCAGTTTTCTTTTTAACCACGTGACAATAACATGGAGCCACAATACTCAGGGATCAACACCCAGATAACTTGTCTATGTGGAATTAAGCCTTTAGTGAATTCACAATGGTTAAGATTCGAGATGTGGCTGTTTTTAACTACATGTATACAAATTGTCAAGTATGGTGGCTGATATATATCTCCCTTGTTCTTATTTTGGTGCGAGTAGCAAGGCTAAGTGTCGGAAAGACCAAGGCACAAGACCAAGGCGATCCAACGGATATTGGTGACTTTAAACTTGTGTGCCAAAAACGACAAGACAAAATGCCATAAATCATGCACCATTATAAATTATTTATATATAAACAGAACAAATATAGTATAAACCTATTTGTTTGATAGTCGATTGGAAAACAAGTCAACTTTCAACTCATATAGCAGACCCCGCCCCCACACCCGACTGCACATTTCCTAGAGCATGCACAGTAAACATTCTTGCCCAGGGACTAACATCTCGTTGACAGTCGGGTTCAAAATTGGGACCCCCCTACCACAAATAAAACGTCTTAATAACAAAAACAGACTTTCTTGAATATGAAATTAGTATGTTACTTCCCGACATATGAACTTAATTGAAAATATTGAGCTTTGTAATATTGTCCATGCATGATCATTTTGTTTTGTCTTATCTGTCCCTTACTTACCCAATATCCCGGCCATACAATGTCTTCTTCTTTCTCCTCTTCTGCTTCTTCCCATTTCCTTACTATACTTCTTATTCCTACTTCTTCTTTCTTTTTCTTTTCTTCCTCAATGTTTCTTCTTTACAGCCTTTCGTTTTTTGCCTTTTGTATCGTTTGATCTTCCAATTTTGCTACTGATCTTTATTAGATCTTTTGTTATCAGTTGGAACGTTTATAAAATTATATTGATTACGTTTTATTTACACAAACCGTTTTATGTTTCTGTGTCAAATAAAGATCTGATATACCGCTACCATAAAAAAGTTGTTGAATTCTCTTTTGATCTAAACCCCATCAAAAGTGACTATTAGCATAGTTCGGTCAAATTGTGAATTTTTGTATCGTGAAATGATGGAACTCTCTCTCTCTCTCTCTCTCTCTCTCTCTCTCTATCTCTCTCTCTCTCTCTCTCAAAGCCTAAGCCTCGTTCTCATAACTTTTCATTCATATAGGCAACTCTTGTAAACTATAAACATAATGCTTACAGAGTTATCTCGCTTCGATGAGTATTCGCTTTCAATACACTACAGGAAGAAAGTGTTCCCAGTTAAACATATCATCTGCGTCATTTGTACAGTTCACCATCTGTCGATTTATTCCACATATTTACATTACATCTATATTCTGTTTTCAGCATATAATTGTAGTATAACAAAAGAAAACTGCTCATTTTCATTTCATTTGTCATTTCAGTCTTCAGAAGTCACTGTAGAGCAATGTAAACAGGCGCAATTTACTATTCTGATTAAAGATAAAGCATTCTAAACAGCTGCCACCAGCCGCTGAAATTTTCCATTAATATATGCATATAAGATAATTTGAACAGATAAAGGGTGTACTGGAGTAATAGGAGAGTCTTAAAACAAGTTAAGTGACAGTAATAGGAAAACTTACAATGAGAACTAACGACTAGCTTCAACAGTTCGTGGTACCATCCAAGATAACAAGGGACATAACTCTGTCAAACTAATATAACTATAAGTGTTTAAAGTAAAGCAAACTGCTCATTATATACAACGTTATCTTGTTATTTCGAGCTATTTTATTTTAATTTTTCACCAATCTGCCATTCTTCGGCTGTCGAAAGCACTGTACATATATAATGTTATGGTTGTACTTAAATTGTATGTGAATGTTTCCAGTAGGTCTCATAAGGTGCATGACATTTTAAGAAAGAGGCTTGGAAAAGGAGAAAACATATTATTGCTGTAGCAATAAATGATTTAATTGAAATATTTATTATAATTAGCCATCGGAATATGTGTTTAATACTGGCCTATGTGCTATTCATAAGCTATTGTAAAAACACAAGCATGTTTTCATTCATCCAGTACTTGGGTTTTGGGTGAAAAAAAAGGAAATTATTCTTGTTAATTACGTTATAATTACAGCAGAGTATAACTTGCTATACTGATGATACAACATGATTGTTTTTGTTTGTTTGTTTATTCTAGAACATTAATACACATTGCCAATTTGAATAATAAAACAGAGGTATTTGACTACGATTTCCATGACATCAGCAAGATACATCTGATGTTCCGTAACTGGTATGTCACAGAATTTAGGAATACAATCGTAATGATATAGTATGTGTTTTTTGTTTTTAAGAACAACAACAACCACAACAACAACAACAACAACAACAACACACTACAGTGATTTCTAAGCGAGATTATCCATTTAAATTTTTTTCTTTAGTTAAGACCGAATGTGGACCAACAACAACACTGAATCAATCAACAATGTAATACAACTCTCAACACACTGGCAACCTCAGAACACAGCCGACATCGTCGAAAAACTACACAACATCACGCGGCTCCATTTCATAGATTATCGAAGTGCCCTACATTCCTGTGGAAATTACCGTCTACGCGAAGAAGACACTACCTGGTTTCAGCCCAAGTTTGGCAGTGCAAATCCGAAGAAGAGAAGAGCACTATGTTCAGGGCATTCTTGAGGGACCCTAAAAGACGGAAAACCCAGAATCTCATCTCATCGCAGCAAGGAACAGCAAAAGCAAACATAAATAATATATATATATATATATATATATATATATATATATATATATATATATATATATATATATATATATATATATATATATATATATATATATATATATACAACCCCAAAAAACAACAACAAACAACAACAACAAAAACGGTGCCACGGTCTGATGTACCGTGCTACGATTTCTCTGTCTAGTCTGCGCATGTGCCAGATTGCTATTTTAACTACGCGTGCTTAAATTTCCGAACATTCCATACTGGTGTAAAACATGTTTATGGTTATATTTTGAGGCCCGGGTGGAGATATAAACCCATCTATAGACTGTCTGAAGTTTCTATAGGGCCTGTCTTTCTTTATCTTTATTAATACCCATTGTTTTTCGTTTATTTAATATGGATACATGCGCCCGGGTGGAAATATAAGGCCATTTATACATGGACTGATGTTTCTACCAGACCATTCTTTTCTACTAGGTCAACCTATCTTTCTCTACTATACAAAAAAGATAACTATGTTGTATTACGTTTTACTGAAGATGGAAATGTGCACCCGGTGGATGTCTAAGCTCGTCTATACACGTGCTGATCATTCTTTCGGGTCAATATTTCTGTCACAGGTAACATACGTTCGTCTATAACATACGTACACATAATATAATTCGTTTTCTTAAGATGAAAACATGTGCCCGCAGGAAATCTCAACCCCTTTATACATAGGCTGATGTCCCTTCAGGCCAATATTTCTGTCTCAACCATATACATTATATATAAACATAACGCGTAAACTTAAGATAGAAATGTGTGCCTGAGTGAAAATTTAAGTCTGTCTTTTCACGGTCGGACGTTTCTGTTGGGCCAATCGTTCTATCTTTACAATATACATGTATACCTAGAATATTTAACGTTTACTTTAGAGGGAAATGTGTGCCCGGGAGGAAATCTCGGACCATCACGGGCTCAAATTTCTATTTAAGTTTTGAACATGCGCATTTGGGCGAGTGAGAAATTTAGACACGGTAGAAATATGAGACCGTGACCCAGGACAACGCAAGCGCCCAATCAACAGAAGAACCAGAGCTATTAATAAATAAGTGTTGTTTTTACGACAATGTGAAGGGATAAAACTTTATTTATGGAAACTTTTACGAAATATGTTTAATGCTGTCATTTTAATGTTGTAACCTGTAACTTGTAATGTAATATAATAATATAACTTATAATAGAACTTATTACAATATTTTTACAGTTGTTTCGTAAACCATTACCTAATTAACTCACTTTTTTTATTTATGTAAGTATATTAAAAATGACAGCACAAATCATGTTTCAATCTGGATTGTTTAAACTGTTTTAATAGTTGATGTTTACGCATCGTTGATAATTTTGTAGAAGACGAATATCTGTTTGGTTATACCTTAATTCATATTCGTATTTTATTGATTATGCCTTATTAAATTGTTTTAAATAAAAGACATCTAAAACATTTGTTCATTGTTTATTCTTTCTCACTATTTTTAAGTTTATTTGAAATTTTCCAAATATTCACGTGTTTCCTTCTGGAAATAGTTATATAACTTCTTTGAGATATTTTACAGTCTTTGGGGTTCCTTGGGGGTCTTTGGGGTATTTCGACGGACCCCAAAGAAACATGATAAGGGACATAACTCGTATTTATAAAAAATATCCGTTTACAAGAGTTAGCTATCTTATATGGTTTATTTATGTAAATGTTATATATTAATTTAAAAAGATAGACGCGATGATGAACTTGAAATATTTAAAAAATACTCAATGCTTATGTTTAATATAGATCTAACTATTGGTCGGTTTCAAGTTCCCGGATATTATTTAACTTTTAAAAGATCGAAGACAGAAACCATTTCTAGATATATATTTTTACATGCGATTAAAACATTATTTCGTAAACTGTCCAGTCTGATACTCACGATTGAGCAATACTATATCCTTTATTAACCCTACATTGTAATTCGTCATGACATTACTAATTTGTGTTTTTAATTATGATTTTTTTTGCAACCATTTAGTGTATTGTAACCTACACAAGCAAGGGGACGTAACCTGCATTAGCTAGAAATAAACGATATTACTGTGTTTATTTTTTCCACTTGATCTGACATTTTTCTTATAAGCTGGTGATTGGAAATTAACGGCTTCCAATGATGGCTATGGCGAAAGTGAGGGCATGCTTATTTCGTATCGGGTAATGTATTCAAATGTTTCTATTCTGTATCTGTTTGGGCAGTCTGTCCCCGATAGGTAAATAATACAATGTACCATTTCGTAACTGCCAGAACTGACAGGAGAGCGAAACACCTATAGAAATACACATGTGTCCGTGTTTGTAACACATCTGATGCACTTTTACGCAATGTTAGGGCCATTGGGATTAAAGAAATAGTTAACAGCAAGGAAAGATGATTCATTGTTTGATCATTTTAAACATGGATTTTATTTAAAATCAAAATCAATTACAAGAATCTCAGATCAAGCCCACGACTGGAAACTCTTATGATTAACACATTTGTAACAGCAGTGATCCAGTGAGCAGCTTTACTATTGGATCATTTTTATTTTACTTGAAGCTTATGTTTTAATTATCTTACAGGTGTTTGGGTTAGGCAAAAAAAACCCAGAAGTATCAAACTTTATGTTCTATCATGGTTGAAACAACAGCAATGTTATCATTTACCCAAATGTTATCAATTTAGCTATGTTAAAGAGAGAGAAAGTTAAGCAAAGGTAAGAAAGGTGTGACTAGGTCAAGATAGGAGGTAAAATTTACCATCTTTGGTTGTCATTGACCAAGGAACCAGTGTGATGTGTCGGTTGTCGGACGTAATGTACCATTACCGTAATGTACCAGGACTTAATGTACCATTTTTGGATCGAATGTACCATATATAGAATATATAGGGATTATTGTTTACGTTTATATATATTGTTTTTAGTTCAAATGAAGTTAAAACATGTTGTAAATTTGTGTATATGATATTTAAATGTGTATGTATTGAAATTTTAATGAGTTTTATTTAAATAAAATGTATAAGTACCTGTGTTTGTTCTTTAAAGTAAGTGGTTATAAACCTATATTTTCGTAATTTAATCCAGTCACAAATGTGTTTTGTATTTAATTAAATTAAGATTGGAATGGATAACAATTTAATGTATTAGATTATTGTCCCACACATCTCCAAGTGATGTGTTTAAACAATCATTGTGATTGCTTGTTTTTTTAGTTATTCACACATTAATTTAAACTGTGAATGTTTTAGCACAATTGTGTAATTAAGGGTATTTAAAGTTTCAAATGGTCATGATTAAAGTATTAAAGATGTGAAAGTATGCTTTTGAAGATGATTTATAATGGTAATTATTATGGTCATATGAAATGGATCAATGGATGACCGCCCGGACGACGAGTGACCAGTGACATTGACTGTGTGACATTGACTAATATCGGGATATATATATTTAAATGATGATGTGTTGTATTGTTTTTGATTATTTTTTACTATTAAAGTTTATTGATAAATTCTTTACTTAAGTAAAACAATCTTATAATTTCTTAAACACATGGAACAATTGTTAATAACCCATACAAGATTTGTTGTTTATTTTCCAAACAGATTTATAAATGGTTAAAAACTAGCCTGTTATATTAACAAACAGGTTTGTCAATTGACAAATACACAACAGAATGCCCCAGGGAGATTTTCACACCTAATTATCACCCCTCAATGGGGTCCTCCACACTGAACAATAGGCCTACCATAATCCCTATATAAACTATAGATGGTACATTCGATCCAAAAATGGTACATTAAGTCCTGGTACATTACGGTAATGGTACATTAAGACCACCACCCGATGTGTCTGTGTCTGTTTGTATCTGTATTGAACGTGACCCTAGTATTCATTAAATGACCATCAATAAGGTAGATTATAAAGGGAGCTAATTAATTAAATAAATACATTTTTAGTAAAAGTTTATAACATTTATTTCTGTCAAAGGCTCTGAGTACAGTTCTTTTGGCCAATCAGATTGTCGAGTGACATTAAGTGAAAAAGTCGACACTTTTATAACAGTTTGGTCATTTACCACATATTTACACATATTACTATGCCATTGTTAGTAGGTAAATAGTTCTCAAAGTTCCATTTGTATTACAGTTACTTACTAAATATTGTGCTTGTTAGGAATGTTTCCACCCAATACGATTTTAGCTGTGACAACATCACTTACATTAGGCAGTCAGCAGATACTGTAATGGTATAAAAACAACAACTAGGAGACAATGGACTTTTAGTCAACTCCAGAGGTACATGCTAATATATATGTAGCTGGGTGATAGGGGGAGAATGTGTAAGCGGTCCGGTTAGCACAGTCGGTAGAGCATTCGGCCTGAAAGCAAAGTGTCCCGGGTTCGAATCCTGGACTGGCTGCACATTTTTCTCCCTATGTTACATTGGTGCCCAACGTAAATGACCCGCGGTCGTTACGTACAAGTGCTTGAGAAGTGCTTGTGAGTTGTATGTAAAGTATTTAGTCTGTGGAAATTTGAGGACGAATTTCAAGTTGCCCGGGGTGTATGTAGCCGGGTGATAGGGAGAGAATGTGTAAGCGGTCCGGTTAGCTCAGTCGGTAGAGCATTCGCCCTGTTAGCGTAGGGTCCTGGGTTTGAGTCCCGGACTGGCTGCACATTTTTCTCCCTATGTTACATATATATATATATATATATATATATATATTTTTTTTTTTGCTCAGATTTTTTAGCAAAAAATCATATTTTTGGATGTTTCTAACCCTACACCCACATTTTTTTCAAGCAAATAGAAAGTTAGTACCACAACTGGTCTCCCAGGTGACAGGATAATGTGAATTGGAATGGTATCATGCCAGTGTTCACATCATGGGTGAAGGCAACTATATCTGGATACATTATCTGAATAACTGTAGTACTGTTGGTGTGACGTTAATCATTACTAACAAACCTTACATACAGGTCAAATTGTTATTGCCCTTTATATAATGAAGAAAAATGTGAACCAAGATAACAACTCATTATAAGCTTTTATCCATTTTTCCTCAAGTAAGAAATTGTATTTTTCTTGTCAATATGTAGACGTCATTTGAAGCAGAAGGATGATACTTTCTGGATGTCATTTATTTGAAAGTTGAGTATTTCACAATGTTGAATAAATTTTCATAATTTCTACTTTCAGATATTTTCTGTATACCAGAACACGCTTTGGCAAATACTATTTCAGAAAGGATATTATAAAGGCCAAGGACAAATATGACGACAAAGGACACACAGTAATAGAACCAACAGAATTTGAAAGTAAGAATATCTTTGTTATATCACATTGTTAAACGTGATGGAAGAATTTTTAAAATATATCCAAGATATTAAACCATTCATTGGCCGACGACAACACATGCATGTTTATAGTAAAATACTTAGGTAAAAGAAAACAAGTAACTTAAGGTAGAAATTCTCTTCTTTGTATTCAGGTGTCCTTTTTATTGAAAGAAAACCCCTACTTATAGACAATGTTTACATTAAAAACCCTACATAAACAAAATGTTTACATTACAAAACATACATATACACAATGTTTAAATTAAAACCCCTACATATACACAATGTTTACATTAAAACCCCTACATATACACAATGTTTACATGAAAGTCCCTACATATACACAATGCTTACATTAAAACATTACATTTATGCAATGTTTACATTAAAAGCCCTATATATACAAAATGTTTACAATAAAACCCATACATATACACAATGTTTACATTAAAACCCTACACATACACAATGTTTACTTTAAAAAACCCTACATATACAAAATGTTTACATTAAAACCCCTACATATACACAATGTTTACATTAAAACCCCTACATATACACAATATTTACATTAAAACCCCTACATAAACAAAATGTTTACATTACAAAACATACATATACACAATGTTTAAATTAAAAACCCTACATATACACAATGTTTACATTAAAACCCCTACATTTACACAATGTTTATATTAAAACCCCTACATATACACAATGTTTACATTAAAACCCCTACATATACACAATGTATACTTTAAAAACCCTACATATACACAATATTTACACTAAAACCCTACAAATACACAATGCTTACATTAAAACCCCTACATATACACAATGTTTACATTAAAACCCCTACATATACACAATGTTTACATTAAAACCCCTACATATACACAATGTTTACATTAAAACCCCTACATATACACAATGTTTACATTAAAAACCCTACATATACACAATATTTACACTAAAACCCTACAAATACACAATGTTAACATTAAAACCCCTACATATACACAATGTTTACATTAAAACCCCTACATATACACAATGTTTATATTGAAAACCCTACATATACACAATATTTACACTAAAACCCTACATATACACAATGTTTACATTAAAACCCCTACATATACACAATGTTTACATTAAAACCCCTACATATACACAATATTTACACTAAAACCCTACATATACACAATGTTTACATTAAAACCCCTATATATACACAATGTTTACATTAAAACCCCTACATATACACAATGTTTACATTAAAACCCCTATATATACACAATGTTTACATGAAACCCCTACATATACACAATTTTTACATGAAACCCCTACATATACACAATGTTTACATTAAAACCCCTACATATACACAATGTTTACATTAAAACCCCTACATATACACAATTGTTACATTTAAGAACCCTTCATATACACAATGTTTACATTAAAATGTTACAATTTCATCAAGCTAATTTGCTTGCATGCTCTTTTGAACTCTTTCAATAGTGGGGATTATTCTTAAATCTGTTATTGTTGACAACTATAGTATGCTTACATCATAGCAAAATTTAAGTTTTAAAATATAATGACACATTTTTTCAGTTAAAAAGTGTAGATAAAATTTACTTATATTCTCTATAACTCTTCACAAGTGGTCTGTGGAATACAAATTACTTGAATGCTCTTTATAACACTTCAGTATTAGAGATACAACTTACTTTAATGATCTTTAGAAGTAAATGTACAATCTTACTGATATGCTCTTTAGAAGTGGAGATACATATTTCCTATAAGTTGTTATAACTTTTCACAGATGTGGGAAGACAACTTTGTATGTCATTTTATTTTCTGTCTCATCAGAGATGGAGATAACTCCCATACCTGTTGCCCTTGACAACTACGCCTACATTATCCTTGAGACAGAGTCCAACACATGTGTAGTGGTAGATGTCGGAGATGAAAGTATAGTCATTGTAAGTCATTAAACTCATTGGACACATATAGATAGTTTCCACATCAGTGAAGATCCCTTATTTTGGCAGCCATCTTTGGTGGCAACTTCAGGGGATTTTCAGATGAATTGTATAGAAGCATAAATGTTATTTTCTTGTTATGTCTTCATTTGTTGTCCAAACATTAAAAGCTCCACACCATTGGAAAGCTCTTGATATTCATATTTTTAGAATGCAATAGTTTTAAAATTGATAAATTCACAAAGAATGAATACACAGAAATAAATAAAATTATTGGCTCATCCTTAAACAAAATGAACAGTGTATCTTCTTTGGTTGTATTGTTTTACCTTTTAAACTATCAAAACATATATTAAAAATACTTTATAAAAGCTGTTTAATTTGATAAAAATTGCCATAAAGTAGACTGAAAAATAAAAACACAGTGGGGAGTTTTAAACAGCACATATTTCCAGATTTTGGCCTGCATTAGCTTCTGTCTTCAAAGATGGCTGCCTGAACCTGGCTTATCATTGCCTATGACATCACATGGAAACTATCTGTACACATTTTTATGAATACTACCTTTAACCCTTAGCAAATTGAAATAATGGTGACCAATTCTAAATTTCCTGCTCACAACGTTAGTGCATAAGTAACAGGATGAATTGATAGAGAAGATCCTGATTTGACAGGACCCAGATTTAAATCTTCACTGTTTGCATAAGTGACAAGTCGGATTCATCCATGTTACTGTCTGCCCATCTGATCCTGACTTTAGTTTTCTGCTGCAGTTGTCCCAGTTTCTGGGATAGGCAGCAGGCAACTGGAATGTCTTGCACCCGGTCTCAATGCAACTCTGTTCAGGTTAAAATGTTCTAGTCGTAAACTTCTGGCCCTGAATGTGTAAGCTTTGTACAATGCACATAACAGTTGGTACATAAAATAAGCTTGTAGATTTAATCATCTTAGTTTGCCTGGAAATGATTATGGTTTAATAGTGTAAAAGAATGAATTAACCATTATGTCTTAAAAGGATAGTACCATTTTTTCTGACCCATATTTCTCATCAAACCCATGATGTGTCATGAAACCTATAAACCTATTAGGATGAAATCAATTATCAAGGTATATTGTGACATTATGAGTGCAATTTAATACCACTAGTTTCAATTAAGTGTTCAAAGTTTCTTTTTGTCTTACAATCAGGAGTTCCTCGACAAGATGAACGTGACACCAGCTGCGGTGCTGACCACTCATAAACACTGGGACCACAGCGGTGGCAACGCTGGGATGCGGGTGCGATACCCGGACCTGCAAGTCTACGGAGGGAAGGGAGACAATGTGCCAGATGTCACACAGTATGTATTTCATCTGATAAGGGATTGCAACGGTCAATCAGTTAACTAGTTTAACTTTTATCCATGTAGGTTAACCAGTTACACATTCACCGAACCTGGTAGCGCAGTCGGTAGAGCATCGGCTCTAGGTACGGGAGGCCCCAGGTTCTGTCCTGGGCCGTGACATACCAAAGTTGTAAAAAAGGGTAGTGTTATAGCTCCCTTGCTAACGCTCAATCAAATATAAGGGTAGCTCCATGACTGGTATCATGCCAGGTGTTCACAACATGCTATAGACAGTGAAGACAGCACTATAACAGCTTCAAATGGACACCGTCTCCAGATAACTGAAGTACTATTGTTGGGACAATACACCCAATAAACAAACAGTTACACATTCTGTCATTTAGTTAATGACTTGTAATAGTGATATTTCGAATCTGGTCAATAAAGTTTAAATCTATTCATTATTTTTATGAATGATAACCATCAAAATTGCTAGATGAATTAATGTTCCTATCCCAAGCATGTACCGGTAATCACTGAAATATCAACTGTCTGGGGTATCAAAGTGTGACCTTGATAAACTGTGTAAACACAGCTCACTATCCTGCCAGGTGAGTCATAGTCACCTTTTGTCCCCACTGAACAGATCTTTTCCATTTTGGATGTGCTTTTAGACTAAGTCAGTGTGATGTAGTGGACATTTTATTGTTTCACAAAAGTTTAACCAGATTGTACACATGTTCTGTTCATACCTCCTTATATATTGATATGAAACATCGGTACGTACATCTTTCTTATTTTCTTTTGAGACTCTGCCTTTAAATACAGCTTAACGACTACATAACTAGAAAAGTGGATCTTTTTCTGTGTATTAGTAACACAATATGCTTAGGGAAAATGTTCAGGCTAACTAGTAAAACATTTCAAAAGGTAAACAGGTAACTGATTTTGTAATCTTTACTGTTCTGATGTTTTTGTCTATGTTTGTGATTGGTGGTCATGTTTGTTCATTACATGTCCTGAAAAAAATGTTTTTTCTTTATATTTTTCTTTTATGAATGTTTATTTTAGGAAAAATACGTATTCTGCATTTATTTGAATCACATGAATTAAAATAAGAGGACCCCAATTTGTTTGTGAGGATCGTTGTAATAATTGTCTCTGTATATTTTTATAACTACTTAGCAGAACAGTTTAAATTGTTACGTTGAAAACATACATGTGAACTCTCCTGCTTTTGGAGGGAGATTCCCTCTTATGGTTCAAAATTATTTGAAAATGAGGGTTGTTTTGCACATTTTCAGAAATCTCCATACTTGAAAACAGACAACTTCTTTCTTTGATAATTTGAAAATAACAAATCTCCCACTTTGCAAGTGAATAACTTGTGCACTAATTTTGACTATTTTCATTTTACTTACAATGAATAAATATCACTGATACATGTGTCTTTTCAAAAACAATAACAAGCAAAAAATTCTCCCTGATTTATTCAGTGAGGTAGAAGACAAGCAGACTCTTCAGTTTGGAGGTTTGATGTTCACTGTCCACACTACTGTTGGTCATACTATTGGTCACTGCGTGTACGTCCTGGATGGAGCACCGCTGGGCGCGCCAGGTTGTCTCTTCTCCGGCGACCATCTGTTCCTAGGAGGTTGTGGTGGGTTGCTTTTAGTAATAACACATGGAAGCTTGCAGTGAACCCTGATTTTATTAAAATAAAATAAAATTGCATAAATTTTGTCTTTATATTGTATTCAGATTTTTATTTGATTGAACAGTTTGCAAATTCATTTTTTTCAAAGGGGTGAGATGTTAATTTCTATTCATAATTTTGTGGTTGATTGTGTTGAACCCCTTTTTCCTCATGAGATAAAAACTATCTTTGAAAGTTTTGTTACAATTATAACATACAGGTAATGTCAATGTAAAGAACCTCTCTTTAATAAGTTATCAATTTTCAAACTGTTTATTAAGCTTAACGTTATAATTTTTAAACTGTGTTATATGTTAACTTGTTTTCAACTACAGTTCACATTATTTTAACCAGATAGATTTTTTATATTTCTACTCATGTGTTTTAATTTTTTACCTGATTATACTCTCTTCAAGTTAAACTTCATTGTATTTGGCTGCGTATGAGCTATCTAGTGCCGATGTGCCATAAAACCAAAAATACCATTCTAAATAATCTCTTTCAGTCATACAAAGCTTTTTCAAAGGGTTTTGAGGCCTTTAACAGGTCTTGAAAGTAAATAAAAGTGTAGTCCTTGTATCTTTCATCTGGTGCCCTCCCCTTCCCCCAAACCATATTCCTAAGTTATTGGCTAACAACTTCATGCAAATATTAAATAAGGTGTATTGAGAAAGATTTTGCAGCAAGTTGAGCACGTCCTGTTTAGGAAGTTTAGACAGCTTTAGGCCGAAGCAGGCAGATATATATCTACACCATTTTCCATAACCTTTTTAAATTATCCTGAGCAGAGTTAGGGATATATGTTACATTTTTCAGGTCGAATGTTTGAAGCAAAGCCAGAGAAGATGCTGAGATCGTTAGATCTTATCTGTCGTCTGCCACCAGATACTTTGATATGGCCAGGTAATGTTTGTTGATAATGAAGGCATAGTAATTAGCCTTAAGTTTCCCTATCAAGTGGCTTTTTACTTTAAAAATTTCATGGAAGTTTTATTCTTATTCTGACATTGAGAAAAATGATTGAATATGTAACAGTTAAATATAAATTTCAGAACTATGTTTGTTTGATTGTTAACCCAATATGAAGTTAAAAACAAGCTTAAATTGAGAAAATTGTCTCTAACAAGTTTGGACATGGTTATCATCCATTTTATTGTATTTGTCTTGTAATTTAAAGCTGCTTTTTTCTATTCAAAACATTCGTTTTTGGCCGGATTCTATAAATGACTTTCTAATGATTGCAATTTAAGATCGGGTCCCTTGAAAACAAAACAACATACATGCATACACAAACATATTGTTCTGAATATTATTTTTTTTACAGGTCATGAATATGCTGTTGAAAATCTAGAGTTTGCAGTTCATATTGATCCAGAGAATGAGAAAGCAAAAGAAAAATATGAATGGGCCAAAGTCATGCGAAAGAAGAAGCTTAAAACAGTAATGCATTTTTTATGTATGGTAATTTATTTGAGTATTGGCTTTTGAACATTCATTGTTAAAGATTTTGTTGGACTAGAAAGTTATACAAAATATTGATTTCTAATTCGTCTCATGATGGTTATGATTATGATTTTTTTTCTTAGCATGTATTGACATTGTTTTTATTTTTATGCTCCCCAAATGAAACTTTGTTATTTGAAGTCGCATTTCAAAAATTATATAACAGAAATGATTGTGATATCAAGACAAATTGTTGCACGCGATATTTGTTTTGCTACCTTAAAGGTCAAGGTCACAGATTGACCTTGAAGCAAAATCGTGTCTAGCCAGTCTATCAGTCTACCTTATTAAATACAATACACAATGAATTGTATTTCTTAAATTCTTTGCCATTGCTAGTATGACCAGTTCCATTGTTTCTCAAGTTAACTCAGTGATTGAAATAGCCATTCCCTTCAACCTTCATAGATTTTATAGCACTACTTCATTTACAAAATTCACCTTCATAGTTATACAACAAACCAATTTTGTGACAAAATACCCATTTGGGGAGCATCATCCGTCTTCGACGGTCTTTTGCCATATTAAGAGATTCAAAAACATAATTATGGCCATTTATTTTCTTTTCTAGCTATATCTGGTTAAGATTAGGTTAAGATAGTTGTAGCCTAACACATGGAAGTTGTTTGTCTTGACTGCAAGTCAAACCAACATGGAGTTATTTATATATCAGACTCTCACCACTCCACATTGGTTGCTTCTACTGACATGTTTACTATTTACATATTTACTATTTACATATTTACTATTTTACTTTTTTTACTATTTACATGTTTACTATTTACATATTTACTATTTTACATGTTTAATATTTACTATTCACATATTTACTATTTACATATTTACTATTTACATATTTACTATTTTACTTTTTTACTATTTACATGTTTACTATTTACATATTTACTATTTTACATGTTTAATATTTACTATTCACATATTTACTATTTACATATTTACTATTTACTTCTTTACTATTTTACTTTTTTACTATTTACATTTTTACTATTTACATATTTACTATTTTACATGTTTAATATTTACTATTTACACTTTTACTATTCATACATTCACTATTTACATATTTACAATTTACATTTTTACTATTTACATTTTTACTATTTACTTTTTTACTATTCACATTTTTACTATTTACTATTTTACATGTTTAATATTTACATGTTTACTATTTTACATGACTTAACACTATATATTTTGTAACCTTATCATCACTTTTTTAGTGCCCATCAACCATTGAAGAGGAACTGACATATAACCCATTCTTACGGACTTCAAGTGATTCATTGTTGAAAAGTCTTGCCTTTGTGGCTAATGAAGAAGGACATGAACTGATTGTGCATGATGACGTTGTACGAGCGCAGGCCCTGAAAGAGCTGAGAGAGAGGAAAGATGCCTTCAAGTATATACTGTAGTGGGATTAAAGTTCCCTGTACTGTGTATTATTAAGGTCTTGGGTCGCCAGATTTTAATGCCAAAGTTGGCAGGGATATACTATAGATAGTTTCCACATCAGTGAAGATCCCTTATCTTGGCAGCCATCTTTGATGGCAACGTCAAGGGTTTTTCAGATGAATTGTATAGGAGAGTAATTTTTATTTTTTCTTGTAATTTCTTTATTTGAGGTCCAAAAGTTAAAAGCTATACACCATTGGAAAGCTCTTAAATTTCATATTTTTAGAATACAATATTTTTAATATAAATGCACAAAGAATTAATACACAAAAATAAAAATAATTATTGGCTCATCCTTAAACAAAATTAACAGTGTATCTTTTTTGGTTTTATTTTTTTACCTTTTAAACTATCAAAAAATAGATCTGATATTTAAAATACTTCATAAAAGCTGTTAATTAGATATAAAATTAATTAAAATTGACTGAAAAATAAAAACAGTGGTGAGTTTAATACAGCACATATTTCCAGATTTCAGCCTGCATTAGCTTTAGCCTTCAAAGATGGCTGCCCTAAACTGACTTATCAGTGCCCATGACATCACATGAAAACAATCTATAAATGGGTAGGCACAAGTCACTGGTGTGCAACATATATGGTTTACGGTACTTATGAGTCTCTCATTTTTTTTCCCAACTTGATGTCGGTACCCTGGTTATGATCTCCCACTATAAAGATTTCAGGTGAGAATTATCTGGGTTAGTTGAGGAGTCTGAAACATGACAACTTAATATTAGGTTACTCCCCTTGTTTATAGGTCTTCAAATTGTTTGGATATATTTTTACTGATTTATAGATATATATACTGGGTATATATAGTAATTTGTTTTAGACTTGCTTTCAGCTAAGACGGCGTATTGGACTTAGATCTCTGAAAGAGAAAGGATGCCTTTATATGTTTACAAGTGTCTGATAATACTTAGATCTCTGAAAGAGAAAAGATGCCTTTATATGTTTTATAGTGTCTGATAATAGATATGTATGTAATGAAGTTTAACTATTTGACTTACTTTGAATATAGATCCATGATTAATACTTTATGGTACTTACGCTCTGTGAGAGTTACCATATTCATTTTTGATGGGTTATTATTTGACAGACAAGCAATTTAAAAAACTATTCCTGAAAGAGATTTAACAGATTAAAGTGTTTGTATTGAAGTTACTGCCCTTGCTTATTTTCCTTAGCAAATTCTTGTGATGGTAATTTTTCACAGATAAATCATTATTTTCACCTGTTGCTTGAACGTCTTTGCATCATTGTTACATTAAAGATATAAGGTCATGATAAAATCAGTTTCATCTGAATTTCCATATTTTTATGAATTTTAAATGAAACTGCAGTATTGAAATCATAATTATCAAGCTAGAATCTAAAGTGTGATCATTGATGTTATATTTGCAGGATATAGACATGCAGAAGAAAATATTAACAATTGAGTGTATATTACTGATATATGAAAAATGTAGATGTCAGTATATATCTACTCTAATAATAATAATGATAATAATAATTGTAATTTATTTGTAATAAAAATGTTATTATTTTTATGAATTATTAATTATTATTATTGTCTATGGTCTCCATGTATCTATATTCAAACAAAACTTTAACTTATTTTTACTATTATTATTGTAGTTATAATAATAATATTTAATATTGTATATATTTATATGTATATTTGAACAAAACTAACTTTTTATCTTGGTTACATAAAATCTTATTATATTTATACTGATCTGAGGATGATCACAGATAATGAAAAAACAACAACAACATACCTTCATCCATTCTCTCACCAGAGGGCTTGCTACACAAGTTTCGTTTACACCTCTGTCAACGCCGGGAAAAGTAGTTCTCATACACGTGATAGTGATCTTATTTTTAATTTTTACCTCCGCAAAATAGTTCCCCGAGAATTTGGGTTAAAATATATCTTAAACATTGTTCTAAAAAATACCCATTTTCATTTTAAGTAAAATATACAGAGATCAAAGTAATCTCACGAGCATTTTATTCATTATTTATATTTTGTACAAGAATCTTGTACACCGGGCGTTGACAGAGGTGTAAGCAAAACTTGTGTAGCACGCCATCTGGTGAGAGAATGATCTTCATCCAGTTACACATTAAAAAGAAAAATAATGTAAAGACAATACAAGTGTTGTGTTATTAGAAAAAGTCCTAATTGACCAAAACGTTTATTTGCATTTTTTACATTTTAAATGAAGGAATGCTTTTGTTTCAAGAAAATGCAAATATTTAAATAAAAGCATGTCTTTTTCAGTAAAATATGCATTTTTCATGAATAGAGGTAACCGTAGTAACCTTTTGCATGTTGAATTTGGCATTATCCTGTGTCAAGATTATAATAAAATATTCATAATTAAATACAAAAATGTTCAGTGGTTAACAGTAGCCTATCCAGATTCCACAAACATTGTTTATACTGTTTTTATCCTAGATCAGAAGTTGTGAGACCAGATCCAGGATAATGCAATTATATTTCTGGTCACATTTAAATAAACTTGGTAAACATGACATCATTTCATGGCAAAACACAGTCATACTTGAAATCTGCAAGATTAAACATAAATATTGTTGTAAGTTGTGAATCAAAGAATTCAGCAATTTATTTATTTGTTTATGAAGATATTCAGGATAGAATATAGAAAAAAAAAAGAATGTTAAATGATATAATTGGATATTATTTATTTTATATATATATATTTGTCTGTTTGGAAAAGCAACATTATGAATGCTGCATTAGCAATGTTTTGTAATTTTATGCATTGTGATATTATCTGTACATTTTTTATTTATGTTTTTCTTTTCTTTAAACAATATTATTAATGGTAGAATACTTTTGTAAATTGAAGGACAACATATTAAAGGTATTTGTTATGTTAAGTGTGACATTCAAACAATGCAATTTAGTGTGTGTGTATATAAAGATGTTGGTATTGATGTATTTGATGTTTTACAAATTGTGAACATTTAAGAACAAAGATGGAACTTTTGAGAGGAAAAATGTGCTTTATGTGGTGTTAGTAGTTGTCATGGTAATCTGTGGCATGACCAGTGTATGAGACATTTAACTGATACATAAACATCATCAAAAATTTCAGTTACAGGTAGGTGCAGCATTTTTGATATATCTAAAAGGTGGTTTTAGGGTATGGTGCACAACGTTAGGTTGTAAGCAATTTCTTGTGCAGCATGACTCCTCCTTTTTTACTTTTTGGATAAGTTATTTAAATTTTCATTGATGTAAAGTTGTTTATAAAAGTGACATAACTCAAAATGGCATTGTGAGCTCTGGAGTTATGGCCCTTTGTTGTTTTTATTAACAAATTTATGTGCGGATGGCTCCTTTTTTCTCAGTAGTTTTTTTTTTCACAGACATATCCTATTAATGTGTACTTGACATTCAAACCTCTGATGTTCTGTCTTCAGCTCTTATGATCTGGTTTTCCTTTCGGGTATTTCTTTTTCTTAATATTCAGATATGTATGGCGTGTTCATGTACACCTACATGGGTAAATATATATGTTGAAATTTAAGTGCTGTTTAATAAACTGTCATGTACAAATTATTTAAATATTGTAAACCATTAAATATTCTACTGTGTATTGTAATGTGTTAATCTTTTTAATCAACTAATGAAAAATGCATTTCCTTTTTTTTGTAAAAAAATGTTTCTGCTGTAAAGAAAGTCACTAATATTCAAAATGTACACATTTGCAATAATTTATTTGTGATATAGTTAGGCTTAATTTTTGTCTTTCAGACTCTAATTAGTGGTATTCACAGTGAAGTGAAAAACATATTGGCCGAATGTCAAAACTGAGATAAAAGACCTCCTCAAGCCATTAGTTACTTTGATTTAAAGTTATTAGTTGTACAAAAATCTAAATTATAAGACTATTTTAAAGCTGTTCTAAAGTTCAAGGTACAAAAAAACTAAAATTCAAAAAGGACCTTCCCAATAACAGTTTTATGTCCCAATAACAGTTTTATATGTTTGTTTTTTACACTACCACAATAGCAAACTATTTGTCCACACATTTTGGAGAAACATATGTGCAAAATAGTGAAAGAGAACAGGAAAATACAAAAAATGTAATAGAAGCAAACATATAGATAGGTTTGGAGCAGTAAACTCCTGTATGGCAATCCATCACTTCAACATTGTGCCAGAGAGAGTCTTTGTAACTTAACATCATGATGGTTTATGTAGTTATAGAAATACAGTGTGACCGCCTCAATTAGTTATATCAATAAAGTGTGACCGCCGCAGTAAGTTATATCAATACATTGTGACTGCAGCAATTAGTTATAGCAATACAGTGTGACCGCTGTAATAAGTTATATCAATACAGTGTGACCGCTCAATTAGTTATATCAATAGAGTGTGACCGCCGCAATTAGTTATAGCTATTGTGTGACTGCTGCAATTAGTTATATCAATACAATGTGACCGCTGCAATTAGTTATAGCAATACAGTGTGACCGCCGCAATTAGTTATATCAATACAGTGTGACCGCCGCAATTAGTTATATCAATACAGTGTGACCGCCGCAATTAGTTATAGCAATACAGTGTGACCGCCTTAATTAGTTATATCAATACAGTGTGACCGCCTCAATTAGTTATATCAATACAGTGTGACCGCTGTAATTAGTTATAGCAATACAGTGTGACCAATGCAAAAAGTTATATCAATACAGTGTGATCGCCTCAATTAGTTATATCAATACAGTGTGACCGCTGTAATTAGTTATAGCAATACAGTGTGACCAATGCAAAAAGTTATATCAATACAGTGTGACCGCCTCAATTAGTTATATCAATACAGTGTGACCGCCGCAATTAGTTTAGCTATTGTGTGACCGCTGCAATTAGTTATATCAATACAATGTGACCGCTGCAATAAATTATATCAATACAGTGTGACTGCTGCAATTAGTTATAGCAATACAGTCTGACGGTGCAATTAGTTATATCAATACAGTGTGACCGCTGCAATTAGTTATAGCAGTACAGTGTGACCGCCGCAATTAGTTATATCAATACAGTATGACTCCCGCTGTTAGTTATATCAATACAGTGTGACTGCTGCAATTAGTTATATCAATACAGTGTGACTGCTGCAATTAGTTATATCAATACAATGTGACCACCACAATTAGTTATATCAATACAGTGTGACCACCACAATTAGTTAAATCAATACAGTGTGACAGCCGCAATTAGTTATAGCAATATTGTGACCACTGCAATTAGTTATATCAATACAGTGTGACCGCCGCAATTAGTTATATCAATACAGTGTGACCGCTGCAATTAGTTATAGCAATAGTGTGACTGCTGCAATTAGTTATATCAATACAGTGTGACTGCCGCAATTAGTTATATCAATACAGTGTGACTGCCGCAATTAGTTATATCAATACAGTGTGACTGCCGCAATTAGTTATATCAATACAGTGTGACCGCTACAATTAGTATATCAATACAGTGTGACCAGTGCAATTAGTTATAGCAATACAGTCTGACTGGTGCAATTAGTTATATCAATACAGTGTGACTGCCGCAATTAGTTATATCAATACAGTGTGACCGCTGCAATTAGTTATAGCAATAGTGTGACCGCTGCAATAAGTTATATCAATACAATGTAACTGATGCAATTAGTTATTTCAATACAGTGTGACCGCCTCAATTAGTTATAGCAATCGTGTGACCGCTGCAATTAGTTATAGCAATACAGTGTGACTGCTGCAATTAGTTATATCAATACAATGTAACTGATGCAATTAGTTATTTCAATACAGTGTGACCGCCTCAATTAGTTATAGCAATCGTGTGACCGCCGCAATTAGTTATATCAATACATTGTGACCGCCGCAATTAGTTATATCAATACAGTGTGACCGCTGCAATTAGTTAAATCAATACAGTGTGACCGCCGCAATTAGTTATATCAATACAGTGTGACTGCTGCAATTAGTTATATCAATACAGAGGGACCGCTGCAATTAGTTATAGCAATAGTGTGACCGCTGCAATTAGTTATATCAATACAATGTGACCACCGCAATTAGTTATATCAATACAGTGTGACCGCCGCAATTAGTTAAATCAATACAGTGTGACCGCCGCAATTAGTTATAGCAATATTGTGACCAATGCAATTAGTTATATCAATACAGTGTGACCGCCGCAATTAGTTATATCAATACAGTGTGACCGCTGCAATTAGTTATATCAATACAGTGTGACTGCCACAATTTGTTATATCAATACAGAGGGACTGCTGCAATTAGTTATAGCAATAGTGTGACCGCTGCAATTAGTTATATCAATACAGTGTGACTGCTGCAATAAGTTATATCAATACAGTGTGACCGCCTCAATTAGTTATATCAATACAGTGTGACCGTCGCAATTAGTTATATCAATACAGTGGGACCGCCGCAATTAGTTATACCAATACAGTGTGACAGCTGCAATTAGTTATTTCAATACAGTGTGACCGCCGCAATTAGTTATATCAATACAGTGTGACTGCTGCAATTAGTTATATCAATACAGAGGGACCGCTGCAATTAGTTATAGCAATAGTGTGACCGCTGCAATTAGTTATATCAATACAGTGGGACCGCTGCAATTAGTTATAGCAATAGTGTGACCGCTGCAATTAGTTATATCAATACAGTGTGACCGCCGCGATTAGTTATATCAATACAGTGTGACCGCCTTAGTTAGTTATATCAATACAGTGTGACCGCTGCAATTAGTTATAGCAGTACAGTGTGACCACTTCAATAAGTTATATCAATACAGTGTGACCGCCGCAGTTAGTTATACAATACAGTGTGACCGCTGCAATTTGTTATATCAATACAGTATGACCGCCACATTTAGTTATATCAATACAGTGTGACCACCGCAGTTAGTTATACAATACAGTGTGACCGCTGCAATTTGTTATATCAATACAGTATGACCGCCACATTTAGTTATATCAATACAGTGTGATCACCGCAATTACTTATATCCATACAGTGTGACCGCTATATCAAAACAGTGTTACCGCCGCAATTAGTTATATCAATACAGTGTGACCACCGCAATTAGTTATATCAATACAGTGTGACCGCCATAGTTAGTTATATCAATACAGTGTGACCGCTGCAATTAGTTATAGCAGTACAGTGTGACCACTTCAATTAGTTATATCAATACAGTGTGACCGCCGCAATTAGTTATACAATACAGTGTGACCGCTGCAATTTGTTATATCAATACAGTATGACCGCTGCATTTAGTTATATCAATACAGTGTGACCACCGCAGTTAGTTATACAATACAGTGTGACCGCTGCAATTTGTTATATCAATACAGTATGACCGCTGCATTTAGTTATATCAATACAGTGTGACCGCCGCAGTTAGTTATACAATACAGTGTGACCGCTGCAATTTGTTATATCAATACAGTATGACCGCCGCATTTAGTTATATCAATACAGTGTGACCACCGCAGTTAGTTATACAATACAGTGTGACCGCTGCAATTTGTTATATCAATACAGTATGACCGCCGCAGTTAGTTATATCAATACAGTGTGACCGCCGCAGTTAGTTATACAATACAGCGTGACCGCTGCAATTTGTTATATCAATACAGTATGACCGCCGCATTTAGTTATATCAATACAGTGTGACCACCGCAGTTAGTTACATCTATACAGTGTGACCACCGCAATGTTTTCATGCAGCTTTCGACATAACTTATGTTATAATTTTGACTGGTCTTCTTTTTAAGTCAAAATGACAAAAAGAAAAATGTCCCCTCCTCTTCATGCAGTATTGATTTTCAGTCCATAGACTTGTATTTGAAATGGAGAAAAAACACCCACAATAAAGCATATGGCATGAATGTATTGTCCTTGGTAACTGTGCATTTATATAACGGAAATAAGGCTTACTTTTTATTCACTCTCTTGAACCGAGTGATGCACATTGGACCTCAACATGGTACCCGAGGCTTGGTGTCAAACAAAACATGGAAGATCATGGAAACTATGAATTGTTAATTTGAAAGTTATTGCTGGCCAGCGGCTTGTTGGTGTCAGACTTGTGTGTGAGATTCCTTGTAACACCACAAACATTCAGTTGGAAGGATCCTATCTCTGTATATGCAGCATGAATAGCTTTTCTTAGAATCGGCCACCAGAAGTTTGGAACTGCTTGGCCCCAAACACTTGACAAAGTAACAATGCTGTCATTGTTTGAAATGTATTGAATGTATTGAATAAGAATAATTGGTCGCAAAATTCTGTCTTGAAAGTCCATACTTAGAGGATCCGTTGTTTTATCTATAAAATTAAAAAGTGATGAAAAGCCAAATTAAGTGTTTAATGAACAGCAACTATGTATTTCCACTTACCAATCAACCTTTGATAGTGAGTTGCTATCGTTACAAGTAAACAGGATGTGTTTCATACAGTCGAGTCGTTAGATATCATCTTTAAACACTAAAATATTCATAACATGTAATGGTAAGGGAATAAGTATTCCACGTTATATGTTAAGATGTTAACAACAATGGTAAACTCGAAATTGTGATATGTATGGCCCGATGTTTTAATTTTCGCTAAAGCCCTAAGCAGATATTCCTAAAAGAAAAGCAATGAATTGAAAACGTGCTTTACTCAAACTATTCTTATTTCATTAGAGATTTCAAAACACAGTGTTCAGTAGGCATTAAATACATTCGTATATACCTAGATCCCCCAGAATTTGATGTTACTGGAAAAATGAAATGTATGACAAAATTGCAAAAGAATTATTTACACTCGTGAAAAGTTCAATAAGATGCCGATGATTATATGCAAAAGTCTCTAAATGCGACCCTACTGGATGCGACCGAAAGCCATTTAAATGTGATTGTTTTTAAAACGTTTTGTTGTGTACAGAAAGTATGCGACTGTATCGGCCTACAGATTACCAGGAACATTATAACTATAATAATAAAATTTAAAACCGGTCGAAAACAAAAAGGATTATAGTATTTTTTTTTTCGATTCGGGCTTGTATTTGTTCCTCATAAAGAGATGAAAATGTGTTTAAACGTGACATTATATTGTAATCATAATTTCAACAGTAACATGTTCGATATAACATTTAATGGCGGCATATAAATACTTTAATGACTTCATTGGCAATTGTAAAGTAATATTTGAAAGGGTGGCCTTTTTGCCATTTTATTCCGTTTTAAATTAAAACTTTTAATGCATTGTTTGTCATATTTTTATCGGTAATCTGATAGCAATGCATTCCTTTGTACAATGTAAAAGAAGTTCATTTCACCAATTCTTTAAAAAGAGAGTCGTTTTTGGCTTAATTCGATTGTTGCCCTTTAATACTTCTTCCTTCTTAGCAAACACGCACAGCTGAGTATACTTCTTTTGTCTAAAAAAGCATAAAAGGTAAGGTTTAATTTATCATATACATGTATGTTTTTTATTAGATATACCTTAACAATCTTCATATTCTTTATTAAATATTACTATAGAGTAATATATATTCATTTTTGATAATAGTACTAAATCAACATATGCCGAACTCGTCTTCGTGTCTTGCTTCATGCAACACGAAGACTCAAGTGGCACCACGAAGCAAGACAATGATTATCGAAACAACATTAACCATTAATAATAAAAATGTTAAGACAATATTCGAATCAATTTGTAGCGCATCATTCACGTTTATAATATTCAATGAAAGCTGAGATCAATGTGTCACATACTTTCTACTCTGTGTCATCACGTAAACATTGTTAGAGATTCATTGTAAATAAAGTCCGTTTATTGTTAACTACTGCTATGCCTGCTCTTCTAAAAGAAGCGTATATCTAACAATGCGATATTTATTACCTGAACAAAATTACAACACAGACGACGATGTCCGTTACGATGTCCAGAAATAAGAAACGAATTTAAGCATGGTAACAGTTTATGAGGGGCCCGCTGACTTAAAAGCCATAATAAATCTTGCAAACACGTTGTTTCATCTAATAAGTAACAGTTTTAAACGGTATGTGGTTTAAAAATAAAAACTCATCCTGCGTTTTAATTCAATAGCTGTTTATATCAAAGATGATGAAAAAGACAAAAATAAAGAAAGACCTATAAATACAAAAAATGCTTGGGTTTTGCAGAATTCAAACAATCGCTTTCAGTGCCATATACTTATTGTTACTAATTGTTTCAAACTGTTTTGTACGTATTTAATTGCTTTGTCTCAAATAGTATTGCTTTAAATTACTGACGTGATAACAATAGATCTCCGGTTTTTGTCGAGTGAACCGATTTGAAAATGACGAGTACTCTTACGGCCAATTCCGAAGATTACCGAATGAACACGATAGCTTTATAAAAGCTTTAGTCTCTCCATCTTTCCATCCAGAGCCACGTCGGCATCTGCAGTATCATGTTTCATGTTCTTGTCACATATTCCTATACTGTCCTGTGCCATTTTATCTCCTGGGGCAAGCTCTAGCACTTTCTTAAACATTCCCATCGCTTTCTGGAACTGGCGGATTTTCATGTAACTGTATCCTAACAACGCACAGCTTTTGGCGTCGTTCATTTGAGTGCAATACTCGCCAAACTGTTTCAGAGTTTTAAGCAGTTCGTCTTTCTTTTTTAGTTGAATAAGGCTCTCGCATAAACCGTAATAGGCAAAACTACACGAAAAGACCTCCAAGCCATCAGTCGCCTCAATTTCTCGCTTTACAAAGTCATCAACGACGAGCGCTTCCATCTTGCCATAGAAGTTTATACTTTCTGGTTTTTTAGCTTCCTTCATAACGACTTTGCGAAGCACGGGAACGCTTTCTTGGTATTTCTTGATACCAGCCAGGAAGTTCCCATAGTCAACAAATGTTCCAATTCCGCAGTCCTCCTTGCTGAGGGCGTCTTTGAATGCCTGTTCAGCTTTCAGGATTACTTCTTTCCTTTGTTCAGTAAAAACCGTCGAGGCTGCGTGATACATGCATGCCAGATGGTCATAGAGATGTGACCCCGTCTTCCCGTCGGCAAACTTCTGAATCAACATCCTGCACATTCTTATCGGTCGCCAGATTTCTGTCGGTGGAAGCTTCTCACTTAATGTGATATTCTTTTGTGACAACAGCTGTGGCAAGAACTGCAAATGCTTCTGCGCTTCCTTGTCGCCCTGTAGAGGTTTTACGAAATACTCAATGGCTTCTTCAAAACCGGACACTCCATGGGCAATGATAGAGTTGATGTAGTAGGCTATTTCTTCAAAAGATTCCTCATACGCTTCGAAACCCGTGTCCAGATAGAAGCTATTGCACAGCTCGTCTGTGATGGTAAGCAACGCTCTGACAGACTTCTCAACCTCTTTTTGCTTGGCAAAACCCTTAGCATCTTCGAGAAAAGGAGCAAAGAGTTGACTGACGTTGCAGTAAAATGGGAAAATGTTCACAAAAGCGCAGGATTTAGTCAACGAGAGGAGTTGTGTAACGGAGTTGTTGCGCAATCTTGACACCTCTGCTTCAAGTTTGACCAATGTCTCTTTAGCTAGAGAGCTGAGTGTATTGTTCTTGATTACGAAATAATCTGGTAGATTTGCACTCCTGACACTGTCTTGTAGATGTTCTAACATGATGTCCACGCAAAGCGCCTTATTGATGCGCCAATATTTCGGATCAGTGGTCTCGCACACGAAGAAAAAGACAGATTTCAACTGCTGCAAAGACAACATTTCAGATTCAACGCAGTCCAGCAATATCATACAAAACATTATAAAGCATTGTCGTTGAGCTGAGGAAACTGCTTCTTTGTTCAGAATCCGTTCGGCTTCATAGAAGTTGAATGTCCATTCTATTTCAGGATCTCCGCTAAGCGGGTGAGCGCCTGGTGACACGTGACAACCTCCGGAAACGATCTTTTTCTCCAGACGCTTTCCGGGCCATCCGACATTTCGCGTACGAGTACTCCACTCGGAAGCAATTTCCGGCCATGACGGATGCCGGAGCGCAAGAGCGTACTCTACATTATCAGGTAATTTCTTTCGCTTCGATTTCGCAGAGGCATTAGCGGAGAATGTTCTGGGTGTTAGAGATTCACTTTCTTCCACAATATCCGATTCCTCCTGAATCTTATTCTGATTTTTTAAGTACATTCGTGATGACGTTCCTCTAGAATTGACTTCGCTCATCAACATGGATCTGGACTTTTCTCGCGTGTACGCTGGGGCGCTCTTGGCTTGTCTTACGGGGCCTCGAGGGTTGAGGTTAAGGAAGCCAGGTCGAGTAGCCGCGGTGTTGGCAATGCAGTCACAATCTTTGGACTTTTCGTCATCTGGACCAACAGTTTCTTTGCCAACCATCATACACACGACCTCATCGTCAAATGAAGTTTTCTTTACCACGTTACCTTGTCCGTCATTCCTGAAAGAACAACTAAATAATTATTAATATATTCATGGTTATATCATTTATTTAGCACTCACTACATTTCGTGTTTTCCTTTTGATATCGCCTTAATACTTCAGTATGTGGAGTTTGCCACCTCCCAGCTGTAATAGATGGAGAAAGATGCCGAGCGAACACCTGGCTATACAACAAAACAATTTTCTTAGGTGAAAGAATTTATTCATAACGCTTTATTTTAAATTAAATAACCTAAATCTTATATAATTAAAGAAAAATGAGAAGTTTTCACATATTTAGATACATTTATTGACACAAACACTTACGTCAACATCGTAGGTATTCGGAATCCCTCTGGATACATCCCCACAAAGTTTGGGTCATCAAAGGCCTTCTGTCGCCGCACATAGCGGATGGGTACGAACGTGTGAAGGACGAAGGTTTCATGCAAAAATGGCAGACCAGTCGCTTTGTTGATGCATGTCAACTCGACGTTCTTTGGGTCTACGGGCATTCTGGACCTTAAATAAATAAATTTAAATAAATAAATGTAAGAATATGCGCATTAATCCAAATAAATCAATCATTCATATACATAGCATAGGTTTTCCCATTAAAATATTTTAATACACACATAACAGAAAGAAAGCGCATTCTTTGTATGATTCGTACTTATCAACAAAATAAAACATTTTCTCAGGAGATGCGGGATTTATATTTTTTATTTTTATGATAAAATTCTCCCAACTATCCCAGGTCATGATTAAATGAGAGAATAACTATATTAACATGAGTTTGCCAGAATTCGTCCAGACACCATTTCTGGGCAAAAACTACGTTAATTGCAGAGCGGGATTTCTTCGTTTTAAAGGGATTGCATTGGGCTATTTATTTATTAACAAAACGTTTATTTGATTACATTTGTTTTTTGTTTTTTTTTATTACAAAGCGGTTTTTATTACAGAACGGACTGTAACACTGCAAGCTGACAACTCTCACAACTTTTCTATCATAGACGATATCTGAAGAACCATCTTCGTGCATGCTGATAATAAACTAGCATTATTCAAATTATTTAAAATTTAATTCTAGAACATAAAAATGTGTTTTATTATCTATGACTGGAGCGAGTCTAACATAAGTTGAATGGTTAGTGCATTTAATCAATAAATATGCATCCATAATTCACAAAATGCGAAGGGTATTAATTTATAAATCGATCATGTATTGATGTTATTAAATATTAATATACAACTCCTATAACATAACAGCTTTAGTTGGAAATTAACAAACTCAACAGCTTTAGTTGGAAATTAACAAACTCAATTTGTCCAATGGTGCGACACAGACGCATTTCATATCAACCAAACACGTTCTCTGAGGCATGCATTTGAAAATCCATGTCATACCGTTCGGCTTTGTATGCATTAGATACATGGATTATATTTTCGTTAATATTAGAACCACTACATATCCAATATGAACAATCACAATAGCACAGCTATTTAGTTAAACTCAATGCACTTCGCAGACCGAAATTGAAACTCTGGGTTGCTATTCGTGTTGAGAATTACATTCAAACAGCGTAAAGTAAACATACAAACAATAATCTATTCAAATAGGCAGCTCAGAATGTAACTAAATCTTCCGTCAGTTCATTACTTTTAGAATTTCTTGAAATGATTTTAAACTTCTTACAGTGCATGGAGATACTTTATTGCATACGCACGGCAATCTGGCCCATCGGTACAGAATTAAATAATTGACGATAAAATATAGCATTGCTTCAATGGCGAGATATCTGTACAGTTATAAACATGTTTTTTTTAGAAAATTCAATGTTGCTCTCAGAAATTCGGTTTATGTATGACTTTCTGTATAATTAAGATCTTACAAGGATGACAGTTAGATGTTTTTGCACATTGTTTGTCCATTGTCTGTCCATTGTTTGTACTTTGTCTGTACATTGTTTGTACATTGTCTGATCATTGTCTGACCATTGTTTGTACATTGACTGTACATTGTTTGTACATTGACTGTACATTGTTTGTACATTGTTTTTCCACTGTTTGTACTTTGTCTGTACATTGTTTGTCCATTGTTTGTACATTGTCTGTCCATTGTTTGTACGCTGTCTGTACATTGTTTGTCCATTGTATGTCCATTGTTTGTACATTGTTTGTCCATTGTCTGATCATTGTTTGTACATTGACTGTACATTGTTTGTACATTGTTTGTCCACTGTTTGTACATTGATTGTACATTGTTTGTACATTGTTTTACTTGTGTGCACGGTCTCATTGCTGTTGGTTATATTAGAAACTTAAATAGTTATTATTTTTACATCTAAATCGCGTGTTATATATTATGTCTTTCTTTCCTTGGGAAGTAGTGTTTGTATACAATAATTCACAATATTGGCAACGAGTTATTCGTACCTATGTTTTAAGATGTACAATGTATGTCGGTGATACAGACATGCGGTACGGGGTTCTACTTACAAACCTCAGCTAATGTGGTCCGGATTTTCGTATTGACACAATGTATACTTTAAACCTTTCATCCGCCCTTAAACCCTTGTAAAGTTGAAGCTCGGCGGTCAAAAGATTGTAACTCTTAGAATCATTATTGGTAAATCGTGCCGTTGCTGCCTAGAAATGTATGATTCGATTCAGGTCGCATTTAGCAGTTATCTTAAATGATAGATGTCAAGATGTCAACAATGAAATGAAACGTCAGCATAAAAGTTAGGCACTATTCAGCACGTGTTAATTCAATTGACGGACAATAACGTATTACAATCCTTAATAATAAATTGTTCGAATGTTAAATCCTTCCCCATATTATGACAGGCGAATAAAACAATGCATACATAAATCTACTTAGCCTTTCAAAACTCGTTTAGTCAAACATGGTTAACTAGCAATCTAGTAATGACATAAAGTTATTGACATATCAATGGATCGAGTTATGTATAAATGATATGTCAGTAAACGGACTGACAATAATTTCAGATCAATGCACACACTGATCTTGACTTATCCGTGGATCGAGTTATAAATTTAAAATAGTTTTAAGTAGCAAAAGTTGAGACCATGAATTCAGATCTTTTCCAATAGAAACAATAAATCGCTTTGCTTTTCCACGTCTCCTATTATATTCATTATCCTTACTGTATCTGAGTATGTGCGTGTGGTAATTATTTAAAGGTGGTATCCGACAGTTTGGACCAATTTTATAAAATATTCAAATAATTCATTAAAACCTGAAAAGATAATGCAAAATACTGTTCGTTGATGTTCTACATCTGTGGCATAAATGAAGCATTACACCCCAATCGTCATTACAATCAGGACTTTCTATCTGAGTCACGCTGCAGAGATATTTTAACTAAGAAAACCACGTGACAACTTACTTTTGAGATGTTATATCGTCATCCGGGTAGTCCGCTCTGACGTCGGTATCTATTTTAAGCAGACAACATTATGGTGCTTATTTATAGATTTGGAAAAAGGATTTAATGGTGTTTTTTTTTTCACAATGTGTTCTGTCTTAAACGATATCGGTAGATTCAAACTCGTTTTTACTGAGATTACTTTCGTGCTTATTTATAGATTTGAAAATAATGAACACGTACAGTTATTTTTCGCAATGAATACTGTCTCATATAAAGGTAGTGTCCTACATCATCTGTACTCAGACTAAAGTAGAAGGTTATGCAGACGTTATGCCTACATTCCCAGAAACCGTGGGAAAATATTGTTGCATGCATTTGGTGTAGGTAAACTGTCGGATATCACCTTTAATAACTAGTTTATTGTGTGTGTGTGCGTGTGTGCGTGCGTGTGTGTGTGCGTATGTGTGTGTGTGCGTGTATGTGTGCGCGTGTGTGTGTGTGCGCGCGTTGTGTGTGTGTGTGTGTGTGTGCGTGTGTGTGTGTGTGCGCGCGTTGTGTGTGTGTGTGTGTGTGTGTGTGTGTGTGTGTGCGCGCGTTGTGTGTGTGTGTGTTTGTGTGTGTGTGTGCGCGCGTTGTGTGTGTGTGTGTGTGTGTTTGTGTGTGTGTGTGCGTGCGTGTGTGTGTGTGTGTGTGTGTGTGTGTGTGCTTCACCTCTGTTTATAATTTTATACAAATATATGTTTATGTGTTTGTTTCATATTTAAACAATTTAATAGGTCTTGATCTTCTGGTGCAAATAAAATTATTTTCCTTCGTCAATATCATCAAAGGCCCCAGGACGCTACCTGTGAATGCAGCTTGATGATATCATTACTAAGCAAAATAGCCGGCGATTCGTTTGAGTTAAGATCTTCAAATCATAATTACTAGACCAGTCCAGGTATGGGTGGAATGAAAAAGCAAATCAATAACAAACCAATATCTGATTATGTAGCTTTATCTTTGATACTCGATCAATGTTGAGACAAATCTGGACAAGCTTGAATGAATAATTCGGTCATTGTTTTGTATCAGTGTTTGAAATGCATCATTCAAATTAAAATACAAATCAAGAATTAGTTGAGTATAGACTTTCTATTGAATGATAGTGGCGATGACGACGGTGATGATGATAATAATAAAAAGTAATAATAATAATAATAAATATATAATAATAATAATAATAATAATAACAATAATAATAATAATAATAATAATAATAATAATAATAATAATAATAATAATAAAATGATAATAATAATAATAATCATCATCATCAGCAGCAGCAGCAGCATCAATTAATAACGATAACAATTTTTAAAAAAACCAAAAGGAACAATGTTCCTTTCAAGAAAGTGTGGATTTTACAGGAAAACCTTTCCTGTACTGAGTACACATGTGGAAGTTAAGGCAACCTTTTTGTGTACATAAGGCAAGTTATATTTATAAAGTAATTTGACAAAATAAACATGCCGTTAAATAACAAATACATCTGTATTTACACAATACAGCTAGCTTATCTGCCTTTATTCCTTGTCTCTATCCCATTAATTTCGAATGTTAACGTACTTTTAAGATAGTTTACAAATAGGAAGACTATGTTAACTTGTGTCTTGTACAGTGTTGTCGTTATTATTATAAGGCGAGGAACACATGTCCTGTAACCTGGGCCTGAGGTCAGGCAACTGTGAGTCCTGGATGAGCTCATGGGTTTGATTGGTCTGATGTGAAACTCAGCTCAAGTCCAGCCAATCAAACCTCGAGAATGGTGCTACATTCAAGCTCCATAACCTTTGACTTTGCTAAACTATTCACGTAAAAACATTCCCATTTGAGCGTTTGCAATGAAAAAATAACAACTATTTGGGATTTTTGAAATGATTTTATTAGGAAATATAGTTTTCAACCCGTGATTTTTTTAGATAACAGTAAACAACATTTAGTATATTTTTCTCTCAAATGACACATGGAGATGAAACATACATCATAATAATAACCGGTCAGATTACGCAAATACACGACTTACAGCAATAACATACATAATACTATATTAGCAGCGATCTTGGGAGAGGGTACCATGAATAATAATGCAAGCTCATTTTAAATCAAATTACCCCCACCCCATCTCCTCCCACTCACCGATTTCCCATTAATCCCTTACATGTTGTAACATTCCTCTTATCTTAATTTGGATTTATTGTGTATCGGATACACATGCTCTTGTGTTTAGCATATAAGCCTAAATAATTGACTATTGATACAAAGGTATTCACGGTTTCCAATAGACAGGTCGTATGTGTGTCCGCCAGGTAAAATGATACTAGCATTAAGTTATGATAGCCATAGCCACTTACTGTATTATATAGACTATGAGAAATAGTTGCCGGTGTAGAACTAAAAATCAATTTTATAATGACGAATTGTTTGAAGTATAAGCATCATCATCATCATCATCATCAGCAGCAGCAGCAGCAGCAGCAAGTAGTAATATTAGTTTGCCAGTAGTATTTGTGGCAGTATAGTAACATAATTTATTGATTCTATACCTGGCATTTATAATACATATACCAGATTTTTTTGGCTCAAATGCTTATCTGCATAGTGTGGTTGAAAATATTGGTGGCCTTAAATGAACGCAAGTTTTTGTGTGTGTTTGTGTGTGTATACAAGTGCATGATACAGAGTAAGTGTAACGTTTACCTGTGAAGTGTATCCAGTTGTATGGTGAAGATTAGCAAATCACAACATCGACAAACCGCTCAGTACATTTGTATTTTATGATCTTTGACTGTTTTTAAAAGGTTTCCAAACTTTCACATAAAAATTGTACACACACACACATACACGCTTATCCATATAAGGGCTACACACTAGATGTTTACCCATCCACTAGCTAGTATGTTGTCAGCCGCAGTGCTTGTAGGCCTTTCGTGATATCAAACGAGATAGTATGGTATGCATTATTTAAAGGGGAGACGATGGTAACAAATCGATAGATATTCATTCGGGGAGAGTTTTGGTATAAATTGTCGGCCATTTGTTTATACGGCGACGCTGTTGCTAGGAAACTTCACGAGTTTCGAGGGGCATAAAATTGATAAACGTTACGGGTTGTTGAGAAACAAATGAAAGTAGTCCATTAAGAAAGAAAATTGAGTTTAAAATGCTCACCGTTCGGTTGCGGGCTTCACGTTCACGTCATCCATTATAGCGATCGATGGTTAATCTTTTCCAAGTTCTTGTGATTATATTTCCCACTTTGTTGATATGAGTAGAGAATACACGATCGATTTGAATCGAGAGGTAAAAAAGAACAGACCTTCTCGTGTGTCACTTCAGTATCGACGTATTGTCAGAAGACAATGAGTCGGTGCAACGTACAAAAGAGCGAAAACACAATGGTCTAACTATGACCATGGCCGGTTGTTAGTTCAGCAGGGCCCAGTATAGTCAGTGGTTAATCATGTATACACAAGATTTGTAGTCTATTCATGACCTTCAAGCCATTCTTTTATTTGTAGTTAATTTAAACTGCAAAGATTTAAAGGTCACGTTCATTCACTTGTTCCATTGACCTTTAAAGGTGATATCCGAAAAATTGGAACATTTTTATGTAACTACCCAATAAAGTTTGGTAAGGCTATTAGATAAGGATAGTGTGAAATGATGTTTATTGAATAAAGTATGGTTAGGCTGTTTTATAAAGATAGCGAGAAATGCTGTTTATTGAGTAAAGTATGGTTAGGCTGTTAGATAAAGATAGTGAGAAATGCATGCTGTTTATTGAATAAAGTTTGGTTAGGCTGTTAGATAAAGATAGTGAGAAATGCTGTTTATTGAATAAAGTTTGGTTAGGCTTCTTAACCAAGTAGATACGACCATTTTAAGCCACTTTTTCGATTTGTATTTTCCAACAATTGAGGAAATGTTCAAAATTGTCTTTTCTTAGATTTCTTGTGTGCGGTTATGCAGAAACGTTGCCAACATTATTCAAAACAGTGGTAAGATATTGTTACATGCACTTGATGTAGACAAACTTTCGGATACCACCGTTAACAGCTTAAACCGCAGTTTAGGTACACATAGAACCACTGACTCCGCACTTAATGTACACGTTGTATAATAAATGCATCTTATATCCTGGCAGCATGCACTGTTCCAAGATACTACTAGTTGTGTTATTAATTTAATGGCGAAAAGCAAAGTTGAAAAGCGTCGGAAAGCTTTTGATTTCTCTTAATCTGTTTGGAACTATAGTCTAGTGATCACGAGGTGGAAACTGGAGGCAATTGAAATTTGGTCCCTTAGGATAATTTTGAACATATCCTGGACAGAAAAGAAAACAAATCAAGAGGTGCTAGAAATGGCAAACACAGAAAGGTCTCTAATAAGAACAGTACGAAAAAGACAGACGAGGTCCATGAGTCATGTCTACAGAAAAATGGAATTGACAGATTAGTTTGACGGGAAAGATCGAGGGTAGAAGAAGTAGAGGATGGCAGCGAGAAACATACGTGGACAGTCTGAACACCTGGGTAACATCAAAAGTGATGAGCAACAATGAATTCATGAATGCCTCGAGGGAGAGAGATGGAAGGTCATATCCGTCGATGCCTGTTCCAGACAGGACACCACTTGAAGTCTAGTGATCCAATGTAATAGTTTATTATTATTCCAAAACGGTTTGACAAATTTAAGTTTTACTTTTCCAAGCATAATACAAAATGCAAATATAATCGATCGTGTGCAGATACTATGAAAGTTTAGCTTTATTAACAACAGACATAAATATAATTTAACTCTAACGGATTATACTGCAAAGTGTTCACAGACGTTTTCTTCCTGTCCTGACATAGAACAAAGTGACTGAGCATGTTCCTGTTAAAGTATAGAACAAAGTGACTGAGCATGTTACTGTTAAAGTATAGAACAAAGTGACTGAGCATGTTACTGTTAAAGTATAGAACAAAGTGACTGAGCATGTTACTGTTAAAGTATAGAACAAAGTGACTGAGCATGTTACTGTTAAAGTATAGAACAAAGTGACTGAGCATGTTACTGTTAAACTATAAAACAATGTGACTGAGCATGTTACTGTTAAACTATAGAACAATGTGGACTGAGCATGTTACTGTTAAACAATAGAACAATGTGACTGAGCATGTTACTGTTAAACTATAGAACAATGTGACTGAGCATGTTACTGTTAAACAATAGAACAATGTGACTGAGCATGTTACTGTTAAACTATAGAACAATGTGACTGAGCATGTTAATGTTAAACTACAGAACAAAGTGACTGAGCATGTTACTGTTAAACTATAGAAGAACGAGTGACTGAGCATGTTTACTGTTAAACTATAGAAGAACGAGTGACGGAGCATTTTACTGTTAAACTATCGAACAATGTAAATAAGCATGTTACTGTTAAACTATAGAACAATGTGACTGAGCATGTTACTGTTAAACTATAGAAGAACGAGTGACTGAGCATGTTACTGTTAAACTATAGAACAATGTGACTGAGCATGTTACTGTTAAAACTATAGAACAAAGTGACTGAGCATGTTACTGTTAAACTATAGAACAAAGTGACTGAGCATGTTCCTGTCAAACTATAGAAAGACGAGTGACTGAGCATGTTACTGTTAAACTATAGAAGAACGAGTGACTGAGCATGTTACTGTTAAACTATAGAACAAAGTGACTGAGCATGTTACTGTTAAACTATAGAAGAACGAGTGACTGTTAAACTATAGAACCAAAGTGACTGAGCATGTTACTGTTAAACTATAGAACAATGTGACTGAGCATGTTACTGTTAAACTATAGAAGAACGAGTGACTGTTAAACTATAGAACCAAAGTGACTGAGCATGTTACTGTTAAACTATAGAACAATGTGACTGAGCATGTTACTGTTAAACTATAGAAGAACGAGTTACTGAGCATGTTACTGTTAACCTATAGAACAATGTGACTGAGCATGTTACTGTTAAACTATAGAACGAAGTGACTGAGCATGTTACTGTTAAACTATAGAACAAAGTGACTGAGCATGTTACTGTTAAACTATAGAACAAAGTGACTGAGCATGTTACTGTTAAACTATAGAACAAAGTGACTGAGCCTGTTACTGTTAAACTATAGAACAAAGTGACTGAGCCTGTTACTGTTAAACTATAGAACAAAGTGACTGAGCCTGTTACTGTTAAACTATAGAACAAAGTGACTGAGCCTGTTACTGTTAAACTATAGAACAAAGTGACTGAGCGTGTTACTGTTAAACTATAGAACAATGTGACTGAGCCTGTTACTGTTAAACTATAGAACAATGTGACTGAGCGTGTTACTGTTAAACTATAGAACAATGTGACTGAGCATGTTACTGTTAAACTATAGAACAATGTGACTGAGCGTGTTACTGTTAAACTATAGAACAATGTGACTGAGCGTGTTACTGTTAAACTATAGAACAATGTGACTGAGCCTGTTACTGTTAAACTATAGAACAAAGTGACTGAGCCTGTTACTGTTAAACTATAGAACAAAGTGACTGAGCCTGTTACTGTTAAACTATAGAACAAAGTGACTGAGCCTGTTACTGTTAAACTATAGAACAAAGTGACTGAGCATGTTACTGTTAAACTATAGAACAATGTGACTGAGCGTGTTACTGTTAAACTATAGAACAATGTGACTAAGCATGTTACTGTTAAACTATAGAACAATGTGACTGAGCATGTTACTGTTAAACTATAGAACAAAGGTGACTGAGCATGTTACTGTTAAACTATAGAACAAAGTGACTGAGCCTGTTACTGTTAAACTATAGAACAATGTGACTGAGCATGTTACTGTTAAACTATAGAACAATGTGACTGAGCGTGTTACTGTTAAAACTATAGAACAATGTGACTGAGCCTGTTACTGTTAACTATAGAACAATGTGACTGAGCGTGTTACTGTTAAACTATAGAACAAAGTGACTGAGCCTGTTACTGTTAACTATAGAACAAGTGACTGAGCGTGTTACTGTTAAACATAGAACAATGTGACTGAGCATGTTACTGTTAAACTATAGAACAATGTGACTGAGCATGTTACTGTTAAAACTATAGAAAAAAGTGACTGAGCATGTTACTGTTAAACTATAGAACAATGTGACTGAGCATGTTTACTGTTAAAAACTATAGAACAATGTGACTGAGCATGTTGCTGTTAAAACTATAGAACAAAGTGACTGAGCATGTTACTGTTAAACTATAGAACAATGTGACTAAGTATGTTACTGTTAAACTATAGAACAAAGTGACTGAGCATGTTACTGTTAAACTATAGAACAATGTGACTGAGTATGTTACTGTTAAACTATAGAACAATGTGACTGAGCATGTTACTGTTAAACTATAGAACAATGTGACTGAGCATGTTACTGTTAAACTATAAGAACAAAGTGACTGAGCATGTTACTGTTAAACTATAGAACAATGTGACTGAGCATGTTACTGTTAACTATAGAACAAGTGACTGCGCATGTTACTGTTAAACTATAGAACAATGTGACTGAGCATGTTTACTGTTAAACTATAGAACAATGTGGCTTGAGCATGTTACTGTTAAACTATAGAACAATGTGACTGAGCATGTTACTGTTAAACTATAGAACAATGTGACTGAGCATGTTACTGTTAACCTATAGAAATACGAGTGACTGAGCATGTTACTGTTAACTATAGAACAATGTGGCTGAGCATGTTTACTGTTTAACTATAGAACAATGTGACTGAGCATGTTTACTGTTAAACTATAGAACAATGTGACTGAGCATGTTACTGTTAAACTATAGAAGAACGAGTGACTGAGCATGTTACTGTTAAACTATAGAACAATGTGGCTGAGCATGTTACTGTTAAACTATAGAACAATGTGACTGAGCATGCTACTGGTTAAACTATAGAACAATGTGACTGAGCATGTTACTGTTAAACTATAGAAGAACGAGTGACTGAGCATGTTACTGTTAAACTATAGAAGAACGAAGTGACTGAGCATGTTACTGTTAAACTATAGAAGAACGAGTAACTGAGCATGCAACCATTAAACTTAACATTTCAAAGCGATGACACTTTGTTATTTTGACAATAAATAAAGGACACATACAAGCTAATATCGAGAAAGAACATTACTAACGTTTGATTGGGATGGACTTCAACATTGTCTATTTACATAACTGTCTGGTCAAACTTTTTAATCAGCAATCCAGTATTATTGCATACTTTTGATACCATAAAACACGTTCAATTGAACAGTTTGGCACTTCAAAGAGTCGTTTTGGCCGATTGTATGAGTTAATCCAGAGGACATCATGCCATCATTTTTGTCTGTTAATGAAATTTTCCTTTTACTTACTTGGTTTGAAAACACTAAAGTTTTTCACTTAATTGCTAAACTTTTTGAAAGCAACTTCATGTGACAAATTCAAGAATTGTGTATTGTAGAAAATAAATAATAGTATATAAAAAGTATCAAAGAGGTTTTATCATATTTATTTGTCATGTAAACATATCGAATACAGACTTATTCAATTACAAACGAAAAACTCACAGAAAACGTACGATAAATTTTGTTCTTGTATATGTACATGTGTATAATTTAACACATTAAAACTGAGTAAAATTCCATGTAATAGAAAAGTGATATAAATATAATTTAACAAAAATTAAAACAAACATTAAAACGAACACAACTATTAAGGACATATCTGACAAATATCTATTGGAAATATGTACATTCACATTATTACGTGGCATAAATATAGTTGTTGTGTCGTTTGTTTTCTGCAGTAACCTCCCCTGTATGCTCTCCTGTACGACCGGATTTGTTTGTGTTCACTCCGTAACTATAAGTTCTATAAGTTGGTTATTTATAATACATAGCTTGATGCTCTGCTGTTATCCTCTTTTGTTTCTTGCTGTTATGTTACTTTGTGCGTGTCTATTGCATTGATTAGTGTCTTGGCATGAATAAAAACGTACAAGTCATATTTTTACACGTCAAGCCACATCCAGCCGAATTCAAGATCTCTGAGCTATGATTGTAAATATAAGTAAACATTATTTTTTTACATCAGCCAGTGCTAACGACACAGAGAACTTCAAAATGTGTATTCTTATGTATTCTTAACTTTTCTACCTCGAGCAATAATAGGACCAACGTCACTGTAGGACCAACGTCACTGTATCGACTTATCCGTTTTAGGAACTGCATGTTATTTTCTCTCAGTATTTAAATAATAATAATACAACAGTCATCGTCAACACTTATAAATGACCCGATGCACCAGTAGTGCACAATAAGCGACTAAGTATGATTGTGAGACTAAGCATTCTGACATAAGTTTAACAGAATACTTACACGAAATCTTCATTACACCCATTCATCGTTGCCAGAATGTCTTAAACAACATCAATAAGGCATACATTTATTACTTCCTTCAAAGCTCTTAAACAGTAGATTTAGTAATTTTTATTGCTGATTTATAATCGGAAATATCAATTATATATATCGTTGAAAACTGAAATGAAATTGCCACTTTGTCTTCGTTAAAATTAGATCATGAAAAGAAACAACACATTTTAAGAAATAGAGAACGTGAATTTACATCAATATGATGTGCTGACTGTCCTTGACACTTACTTGACGAAATAATAACGTTTGACAAAATCCTTGTTTTTTTTATTTCCCCCAAAAAATTGAACCTGCCATTTGCCATGATTTCGTGTGGTAAATGTTTAAATTACGTCTTTTCCGGTAAGACATCACGCTGCCATTTCCGCTTCCGTACCGTGAGTTTGTTGGAGCTAAAAACAAAAATTGAAGCAATGTCTTTAAACAGTTACCTATAAGGCCAGATTTTTTTGTACTGCTAATAAAATATGGTATTTAAATAAACGAAATGTTCGTTTAATCAATGGATATGAAACTATTTATTTCATGCAAACAACTTGG
>CM017567.1:26162868-26364934 GCA_007844125.1 Sinonovacula constricta
TGTAACTGTGCATTTATATAACGGAAATAAGGCTTACTTTTTATTCACTCTCTTGAACCGAGTGATGCACATTGGACCTCAACATGGTACCCGAGGCTTGGTGTCAAACAAAACATGGAAGATCATGGAAACTATGAATTGTTAATTTGAAAGTTATTGCTGGCCAGCGGCTTGTTGGTGTCAGACTTGTGTGTGAGATTCCTTGTAACACCACAAACATTCAGTTGGAAGGATCCTATCTCTGTATATGCAGCATGAATAGCTTTTCTTAGAATCGGCCACCAGAAGTTTGGAACTGCTTGGCCCCAAACACTTGACAAAGTAACAATGCTGTCATTGTTTGAAATGTATTGAATGTATTGAATAAGAATAATTGGTCGCAAAATTCTGTCTTGAAAGTCCATACTTAGAGGATCCGTTGTTTTATCTATAAAATTAAAAAGTGATGAAAAGCCAAATTAAGTGTTTAATGAACAGCAACTATGTATTTCCACTTACCAATCAACCTTTGATAGTGAGTTGCTATCGTTACAAGTAAACAGGATGTGTTTCATACAGTCGAGTCGTTAGATATCATCTTTAAACACTAAAATATTCATAACATGTAATGGTAAGGGAATAAGTATTCCACGTTATATGTTAAGATGTTAACAACAATGGTAAACTCGAAATTGTGATATGTATGGCCCGATGTTTTAATTTTCGCTAAAGCCCTAAGCAGATATTCCTAAAAGAAAAGCAATGAATTGAAAACGTGCTTTACTCAAACTATTCTTATTTCATTAGAGATTTCAAAACACAGTGTTCAGTAGGCATTAAATACATTCGTATATACCTAGATCCCCCCAGAATTTGATGTTACTGGAAAAATGAAATGTATGACAAAATTGCAAAAGAATTATTTACACTCGTGAAAAGTTCAATAAGATGCCGATGATTATATGCAAAAGTCTCTAAATGCGACCCTACTGGATGCGACCGAAAGCCATTTAAATGTGATTGTTTTTAAAACGTTTTGTTGTGTACAGAAAGTATGCGACTGTATCGGCCTACAGATTACCAGGAACATTATAACTATAATAATAAAATTTAAAACCGGTCGAAAACAAAAGGATTATAGTATTTTTTTTTTCGATTCGGGCTTGTATTTGTTCCTCATAAAGAGATGAAAATGTGTTTAAACGTGACATTATATTGTAATCATAATTTCAACAGTAACATGTTCGATATAACATTTAATGGCGGCATATAAATACTTTAATGACTTCATTGGCAATTGTAAAGTAATATTTGAAAGGGTGGCCTTTTTGCCATTTTATTCCGTTTTAAATTAAAACTTTTAATGCATTGTTTGTCATATTTTTATCGGTAATCTGATAGCAATGCATTCCTTTGTACAATGTAAAAGAAGTTCATTCACCAATTCTTTAAAAAGAGAGTCGTTTTTGGCTTAATTCGATTGTTGCCCTTTAATACTTCTTCCTTCTTAGCAAACACGCACAGCTGAGTATACTTCTTTTGTCTAAAAAAGCATAAAGGTAAGGTTTAATTTATCATATACATGTATGTTTTTTATTAGATATACCTTAACAATCTTCATATTCTTTATTAAATATTACTATAGAGTAATATATATTCATTTTTGATAATAGTACTAAATCAACATATGCCGAACTCGTCTTCGTGTCTTGCTTCATGCAACACGAAGACTCAAGTGGCAACCACGAAGCAAGACAATGATTATCGAAACAACATTAACCATTAATAATAAAAATGTTAAGACAATATTCGAATCAATTTGTAGCGCATCATTCACGTTTATAATATTCAATGAAAGCTGAGATCAATGTGTCACATACTTTCTACTCTGTGTCATCACGTAAACATTGTAGAGATTCATTGTAAATAAGTCCGTTTATTGTTAACTACTGCTATGCCTGCTCTTCTAAAAGAAGCGTATATCTAACAATGCGATATTTATTACCTGAACAAAATTACAACACAGACGACGATGTCCGTTACGATGTCCAGAAATAAGAAACGAATTTAAGCATGGTAACAGTTTATGAGGGGGCCCGCTGACTTAAAAGCCATAATAAATCTTGCAAACACGTTGTTTCATCTAATAAGTAACAGTTTTAAACGGTATGTGGTTTAAAAATAAAAACTCATCCTGCGTTTTAATTCAATAGCTGTTTATATCAAAGATGATGAAAAAGACAAAAATAAAGAAAGACCTATAAATACAAAAAATGCTTGGGTTTTGCAGAATTCAAACAATCGCTTTCAGTGCCATATACTTATTGTTACTAATTGTTTCAAACTGTTTTGTACGTATTTAATTGCTTTGTCTCAAATAGTATTGCTTTAAATTACTGACGTGATAACAATAGATCTCCGGTTTTTGTCGAGTGAACCGATTTGAAAATGACGAGTACTCTTACGGCCAATTCCGAAGATTACCGAATGAACACGATAGCTTTATAAAAGCTTTAGTCTCTCCATCTTTCCATCCAGAGCCACGTCGGCATCTGCAGTATCATGTTTCATGTTCTTGTCACATATTCCTATACTGTCCTGTGCCATTTTATCTCCTGGGGCAAGCTCTAGCACTTTCTTAAACATTCCCATCGCTTTCTGGAACTGGCGGATTTTCATGTAACTGTATCCTAACAACGCACAGCTTTTGGCGTCGTTCATTTGAGTGCAATACTCGCCAAACTGTTTCAGAGTTTTAAGCAGTTCGTCTTTCTTTTTTAGTTGAATAAGGCTCTCGCATAAACCGTAATAGGCAAAACTACACGAAAAGACCTCCAAGCCATCAGTCGCCTCAATTTCTCGCTTTACAAAGTCATCAACGACGAGCGCTTCCATCTTGCCATAGAAGTTTATACTTTCTGGTTTTTTAGCTTCCTTCATAACGACTTTGCGAAGCACGGGAACGCTTTCTTGGTATTTCTTGATACCAGCCAGGAAGTTCCCATAGTCAACAAATGTTCCAATTCCGCAGTCCTCCTTGCTGAGGGCGTCTTTGAATGCCTGTTCAGCTTTCAGGATTACTTCTTTCCTTTGTTCAGTAAAAAACCGTCGAGGCTGCGTGATACATGCATGCCAGATGGTCATAGAGATGTGACCCCGTCTTCCCGTCGGCAAACTTCTGAATCAACATCCTGCACATTCTTATCGGTCGCCAGATTTCTGTCGGTGGAAGCTTCTCACTTAATGTGATATTCTTTTGTGACAACAGCTGTGGCAAGAACTGCAAATGCTTCTGCGCTTCCTTGTCGCCCTGTAGAGGTTTTACGAAATACTCAATGGCTTCTTCAAAACCGGACACTCCATGGGCAATGATAGAGTTGATGTAGTAGGCTATTTCTTCAAAAGATTCCTCATACGCTTCGAAACCCGTGTCCAGATAGAAGCTATTGCACAGCTCGTCTGTGATGGTAAGCAACGCTCTGACAGACTTCTCAACCTCTTTTTGCTTGGCAAAACCCTTAGCATCTTCGAGAAAAGGAGCAAAGAGTTGACTGACGTTGCAGTAAAATGGGAAAATGTTCACAAAAGCGCAGGATTTAGTCAACGAGAGGAGTTGTGTAACGGAGTTGTTGCGCAATCTTGACACCTCTGCTTCAAGTTTGACCAATGTCTCTTTAGCTAGAGAGCTGAGTGTATTGTTCTTGATTACGAAATAATCTGGTAGATTTGCACTCCTGACACTGTCTTGTAGATGTTCTAACATGATGTCCACGCAAAGCGCCTTATTGATGCGCCAATATTTCGGATCAGTGGTCTCGCACACGAAGAAAAAGACAGATTTCAACTGCTGCAAAGACAACATTTCAGATTCAACGCAGTCCAGCAATATCATACAAAACATTATAAAGCATTGTCGTTGAGCTGAGGAAACTGCTTCTTTGTTCAGAATCCGTTCGGCTTCATAGAAGTTGAATGTCCATTCTATTTCAGGATCTCCGCTAAGCGGGTGAGCGCCTGGTGACACGTGACAACCTCCGGAAACGATCTTTTTCTCCAGACGCTTTCCGGGCCATCCGACATTTCGCGTACGAGTACTCCACTCGGAAGCAATTTCCGGCCATGACGGATGCCGGAGCGCAAGAGCGTACTCTACATTATCAGGTAATTTCTTTCGCTTCGATTTCGCAGAGGCATTAGCGGAGAATGTTCTGGGTGTTAGAGATTCACTTTCTTCCACAATATCCGATTCCTCCTGAATCTTATTCTGATTTTTTAAGTACATTCGTGATGACGTTCCTCTAGAATTGACTTCGCTCATCAACATGGATCTGGACTTTTCTCGCGTGTACGCTGGGGCGCTCTTGGCTTGTCTTACGGGGCCTCGAGGGTTGAGGTTAAGGAAGCCAGGTCGAGTAGCCGCGGTGTTGGCAATGCAGTCACAATCTTTGGACTTTTCGTCATCTGGACCAACAGTTTCTTTGCCAACCATCATACACACGACCTCATCGTCAAATGAAGTTTTCTTTACCACGTTACCTTGTCCGTCATTCCTGAAAGAACAACTAAATAATTATTAATATATTCATGGTTATATCATTTATTTAGCACTCACTACATTTCGTGTTTTCCTTTTGATATCGCCTTAATACTTCAGTATGTGGAGTTTGCCACCTCCCAGCTGTAATAGATGGAGAAAGATGCCGAGCGAACACCTGGCTATACAACAAAACAATTTTCTTAGGTGAAAGAATTTATTCATAACGCTTTATTTTAAATTAAATAACCTAAATCTTATATAATTAAAGAAAAATGAGAAGTTTTCACATATTTAGATACATTTATTGACACAAACACTTACGTCAACATCGTAGGTATTCGGAATCCCTCTGGATACATCCCCACAAAGTTTGGGTCATCAAAGGCCTTCTGTCGCCGCACATAGCGGATGGGTACGAACGTGTGAAGGACGAAGGTTTCATGCAAAAATGGCAGACCAGTCGCTTTGTTGATGCATGTCAACTCGACGTTCTTTGGGTCTACGGGCATTCTGGACCTTAAATAAATAAATTTAAATAAATAAATGTAAGAATATGCGCATTAATCCAAATAAATCAATCATTCATATACATAGCATAGGTTTTCCCATTAAAATATTTTAATACACACATAACAGAAAGAAAGCGCATTCTTTGTATGATTCGTACTTATCAACAAAATAAAACATTTTCTCAGGAGATGCGGGATTTATATTTTTTATTTTTATGATAAAATTCTCCCAACTATCCCAGGTCATGATTAAATGAGAGAATAACTATATTAACATGAGTTTGCCAGAATTCGTCCAGACACCATTTCTGGGCAAAAACTACGTTAATTGCAGAGCGGGATTTCTTCGTTTTAAAGGGATTGCATTGGGCTATTTATTTATTAACAAAACGTTTATTTGATTACATTTGTTTTTTGTTTTTTTTTATTACAAAGCGGTTTTTATTACAGAACGGACTGTAACACTGCAAGCTGACAACTCTCACAACTTTTCTATCATAGACGATATCTGAAGAACCATCTTCGTGCATGCTGATAATAAACTAGCATTATTCAAATTATTTAAAATTTAATTCTAGAACATAAAAATGTGTTTTATTATCTATGACTGGAGCGAGTCTAACATAAGTTGAATGGTTAGTGCATTTAATCAATAAATATGCATCCATAATTCACAAAATGCGAAGGGTATTAATTTATAAATCGATCATGTATTGATGTTATTAAATATTAATATACAACTCCTATAACATAACAGCTTTAGTTGGAAATTAACAAACTCAACAGCTTTAGTTGGAAATTAACAAACTCAATTTGTCCAATGGTGCGACACAGACGCATTTCATATCAACCAAACACGTTCTCTGAGGCATGCATTTGAAAATCCATGTCATACCGTTCGGCTTTGTATGCATTAGATACATGGATTATATTTTCGTTAATATTAGAACCACTACATATCCAATATGAACAATCACAATAGCACAGCTATTTAGTTAAACTCAATGCACTTCGCAGACCGAAATTGAAACTCTGGGTTGCTATTCGTGTTGAGAATTACATTCAAACAGCGTAAAGTAAACATACAAACAATAATCTATTCAAATAGGCAGCTCAGAATGTAACTAAATCTTCCGTCAGTTCATTACTTTTAGAATTTCTTGAAATGATTTTAAACTTCTTACAGTGCATGGAGATACTTTATTGCATACGCACGGCAATCTGGCCCATCGGTACAGAATTAAATAATTGACGATAAAATATAGCATTGCTTCAATGGCGAGATATCTGTACAGTTATAAACATGTTTTTTTTAGAAAATTCAATGTTGCTCTCAGAAATTCGGTTTATGTATGACTTTCTGTATAATTAAGATCTTACAAGGATGACAGTTAGATGTTTTTGCACATTGTTTGTCCATTGTCTGTCCATTGTTTGTACTTTGTCTGTACATTGTTTGTACATTGTCTGATCATTGTCTGACCATTGTTTGTACATTGACTGTACATTGTTTGTACATTGACTGTACATTGTTTGTACATTGTTTTTCCACTGTTTGTACTTTGTCTGTACATTGTTTGTCCATTGTTTGTACATTGTCTGTCCATTGTTTGTACGCTGTCTGTACATTGTTTGTCCATTGTATGTCCATTGTTTGTACATTGTTTGTCCATTGTCTGATCATTGTTTGTACATTGACTGTACATTGTTTGTACATTGTTTGTCCACTGTTTGTACATTGATTGTACATTGTTTGTACATTGTTTTACTTGTGTGCACGGTCTCATTGCTGTTGGTTATATTAGAAACTTAAATAGTTATTATTTTTACATCTAAATCGCGTGTTATATATTATGTCTTTCTTTCCTTGGGAAGTAGTGTTTGTATACAATAATTCACAATATTGGCAACGAGTTATTCGTACCTATGTTTTAAGATGTACAATGTATGTCGGTGATACAGACATGCGGTACGGGGTTCTACTTACAAACCTCAGCTAATGTGGTCCGGATTTTCGTATTGACACAATGTATACTTTAAACCTTTCATCCGCCCTTAAACCCTTGTAAAGTTGAAGCTCGGCGGTCAAAAGATTGTAACTCTTAGAATCATTATTGGTAAATCGTGCCGTTGCTGCCTAGAAATGTATGATTCGATTCAGGTCGCATTTAGCAGTTATCTTAAATGATAGATGTCAAGATGTCAACAATGAAATGAAACGTCAGCATAAAAGTTAGGCACTATTCAGCACGTGTTAATTCAATTGACGGACAATAACGTATTACAATCCTTAATAATAAATTGTTCGAATGTTAAATCCTTCCCCATATTATGACAGGCGAATAAAACAATGCATACATAAATCTACTTAGCCTTTCAAAACTCGTTTAGTCAAACATGGTTAACTAGCAATCTAGTAATGACATAAAGTTATTGACATATCAATGGATCGAGTTATGTATAAATGATATGTCAGTAAACGGACTGACAATAATTTCAGATCAATGCACACACTGATCTTGACTTATCCGTGGATCGAGTTATAAATTTAAAATAGTTTTAAGTAGCAAAAGTTGAGACCATGAATTCAGATCTTTTCCAATAGAAACAATAAATCGCTTTGCTTTTCCACGTCTCCTATTATATTCATTATCCTTACTGTATCTGAGTATGTGCGTGTGGTAATTATTTAAAGGTGGTATCCGACAGTTTGGACCAATTTTATAAAATATTCAAATAATTCATTAAAACCTGAAAAGATAATGCAAAATACTGTTCGTTGATGTTCTACATCTGTGGCATAAATGAAGCATTACACCCCAATCGTCATTACAATCAGGACTTTCTATCTGAGTCACGCTGCAGAGATATTTTAACTAAGAAAACCACGTGACAACTTACTTTTGAGATGTTATATCGTCATCCGGGTAGTCCGCTCTGACGTCGGTATCTATTTTAAGCAGACAACATTATGGTGCTTATTTATAGATTTGGAAAAAGGATTTAATGGTGTTTTTTTTTTCACAATGTGTTCTGTCTTAAACGATATCGGTAGATTCAAACTCGTTTTTACTGAGATTACTTTCGTGCTTATTTATAGATTTGAAAATAATGAACACGTACAGTTATTTTTCGCAATGAATACTGTCTCATATAAAGGTAGTGTCCTACATCATCTGTACTCAGACTAAAGTAGAAGGTTATGCAGACGTTATGCCTACATTCCCAGAAACCGTGGGAAAATATTGTTGCATGCATTTGGTGTAGGTAAACTGTCGGATATCACCTTTAATAACTAGTTTATTGTGTGTGTGTGCGTGTGTGCGTGCGTGTGTGTGTGCGTATGTGTGTGTGTGCGTGTATGTGTGCGCGTGTGTGTGTGTGCGCGCGTTGTGTGTGTGTGTGTGTGTGTGCGTGTGTGTGTGTGTGCGCGCGTTGTGTGTGTGTGTGTGTGTGTGTGTGTGTGTGTGTGCGCGCGTTGTGTGTGTGTGTGTTTGTGTGTGTGTGTGCGCGCGTTGTGTGTGTGTGTGTGTGTGTTTGTGTGTGTGTGTGCGTGCGTGTGTGTGTGTGTGTGTGTGTGTGTGTGTGCTTCACCTCTGTTTATAATTTTATACAAATATATGTTTATGTGTTTGTTTCATATTTAAACAATTTAATAGGTCTTGATCTTCTGGTGCAAATAAAATTATTTTCCTTCGTCAATATCATCAAAGGCCCCAGGACGCTACCTGTGAATGCAGCTTGATGATATCATTACTAAGCAAAATAGCCGGCGATTCGTTTGAGTTAAGATCTTCAAATCATAATTACTAGACCAGTCCAGGTATGGGTGGAATGAAAAAGCAAATCAATAACAAACCAATATCTGATTATGTAGCTTTATCTTTGATACTCGATCAATGTTGAGACAAATCTGGACAAGCTTGAATGAATAATTCGGTCATTGTTTTGTATCAGTGTTTGAAATGCATCATTCAAATTAAAATACAAATCAAGAATTAGTTGAGTATAGACTTTCTATTGAATGATAGTGGCGATGACGACGGTGATGATGATAATAATAAAAAGTAATAATAATAATAATAAATATATAATAATAATAATAATAATAATAACAATAATAATAATAATAATAATAATAATAATAATAATAATAATAATAATAATAAAATGATAATAATAATAATAATCATCATCATCAGCAGCAGCAGCAGCATCAATTAATAACGATAACAATTTTTAAAAAAACCAAAAGGAACAATGTTCCTTTCAAGAAAGTGTGGATTTTACAGGAAAACCTTTCCTGTACTGAGTACACATGTGGAAGTTAAGGCAACCTTTTTGTGTACATAAGGCAAGTTATATTTATAAAGTAATTTGACAAAATAAACATGCCGTTAAATAACAAATACATCTGTATTTACACAATACAGCTAGCTTATCTGCCTTTATTCCTTGTCTCTATCCCATTAATTTCGAATGTTAACGTACTTTTAAGATAGTTTACAAATAGGAAGACTATGTTAACTTGTGTCTTGTACAGTGTTGTCGTTATTATTATAAGGCGAGGAACACATGTCCTGTAACCTGGGCCTGAGGTCAGGCAACTGTGAGTCCTGGATGAGCTCATGGGTTTGATTGGTCTGATGTGAAACTCAGCTCAAGTCCAGCCAATCAAACCTCGAGAATGGTGCTACATTCAAGCTCCATAACCTTTGACTTTGCTAAACTATTCACGTAAAAACATTCCCATTTGAGCGTTTGCAATGAAAAAATAACAACTATTTGGGATTTTTGAAATGATTTTATTAGGAAATATAGTTTTCAACCCGTGATTTTTTTAGATAACAGTAAACAACATTTAGTATATTTTTCTCTCAAATGACACATGGAGATGAAACATACATCATAATAATAACCGGTCAGATTACGCAAATACACGACTTACAGCAATAACATACATAATACTATATTAGCAGCGATCTTGGGAGAGGGTACCATGAATAATAATGCAAGCTCATTTTAAATCAAATTACCCCCACCCCATCTCCTCCCACTCACCGATTTCCCATTAATCCCTTACATGTTGTAACATTCCTCTTATCTTAATTTGGATTTATTGTGTATCGGATACACATGCTCTTGTGTTTAGCATATAAGCCTAAATAATTGACTATTGATACAAAGGTATTCACGGTTTCCAATAGACAGGTCGTATGTGTGTCCGCCAGGTAAAATGATACTAGCATTAAGTTATGATAGCCATAGCCACTTACTGTATTATATAGACTATGAGAAATAGTTGCCGGTGTAGAACTAAAAATCAATTTTATAATGACGAATTGTTTGAAGTATAAGCATCATCATCATCATCATCATCAGCAGCAGCAGCAGCAGCAGCAAGTAGTAATATTAGTTGCCAGTAGTATTTGTGGCAGTATAGTAACATAATTTATTGATTCTATACCTGGCATTTATAATACATATACCAGATTTTTTTTGGCTCAAATGCTTATCTGCATAGTGTGGTTGAAAATATTGGTGGCCTTAAATGAACGCAAGTTTTTGTGTGTGTTTGTGTGTGTATACAAGTGCATGATACAGAGTAAGTGTAACGTTTACCTGTGAAGTGTATCCAGTTGTATGGTGAAGATTAGCAAATCACAACATCGACAAACCGCTCAGTACATTTGTATTTTATGATCTTTGACTGTTTTAAAAGGTTTCCAAACTTTCACATAAAAATTGTACACACACACACATACACGCTTATCCATATAAGGGCTACACACTAGATGTTTACCCATCCACTAGCTAGTATGTTGTCAGCCGCAGTGCTTGTAGGCCTTTCGTGATATCAAACGAGATAGTATGGTATGCATTATTTAAAGGGGAGACGATGGTAACAAATCGATAGATATTCATTCGGGGAGAGTTTTGGTATAAATTGTCGGCCATTTGTTTATACGGCGACGCTGTTGCTAGGAAACTTCACGAGTTTCGAGGGGCATAAAATTGATAAACGTTACGGGTTGTTGAGAAACAAATGAAAGTAGTCCATTAAGAAAGAAAATTGAGTTTAAAATGCTCACCGTTCGGTTGCGGGCTTCACGTTCACGTCATCCATTATAGCGATCGATGGTTAATCTTTTCCAAGTTCTTGTGATTATATTTCCCACTTTGTTGATATGAGTAGAGAATACACGATCGATTTGAATCGAGAGGTAAAAAAGAACAGACCTTCTCGTGTGTCACTTCAGTATCGACGTATTGTCAGAAGACAATGAGTCGGTGCAACGTACAAAAGAGCGAAAACACAATGGTCTAACTATGACCATGGCCGGTTGTTAGTTCAGCAGGGCCCAGTATAGTCAGTGGTTAATCATGTATACACAAGATTTGTAGTCTATTCATGACCTTCAAGCCATTCTTTTATTTGTAGTTAATTTAAACTGCAAAGATTTAAAGGTCACGTTCATTCACTTGTTCCATTGACCTTTAAAGGTGATATCCGAAAAATTGGAACATTTTTATGTAACTACCCAATAAAGTTTGGTAAGGCTATTAGATAAGGATAGTGTGAAATGATGTTTATTGAATAAAGTATGGTTAGGCTGTTTTATAAAGATAGCGAGAAATGCTGTTTATTGAGTAAAGTATGGTTAGGCTGTTAGATAAAGATAGTGAGAAATGCATGCTGTTTATTGAATAAAGTTTGGTTAGGCTGTTAGATAAAGATAGTGAGAAATGCTGTTTATTGAATAAAGTTTGGTTAGGCTTCTTAACCAAGTAGATACGACCATTTTAAGCCACTTTTTCGATTTGTATTTTCCAACAATTGAGGAAATGTTCAAAATTGTCTTTTCTTAGATTTCTGTGTGCGGTTATGCAGAAACGTTGCCAACATTATTCAAAACAGTGGTAAGATATTGTTACATGCACTTGATGTAGACAAACTTTCGGATACCACCGTTAACAGCTTAAACCGCAGTTTAGGTACACATAGAACCACTGACTCCGCACTTAATGTACACGTTGTATAATAAATGCATCTTATATCCTGGCAGCATGCACTGTTCCAAGATACTACTAGTTGTGTTATTAATTTTAATGGCGAAAAGCAAAGTTGAAAAGCGTCGGAAAGCTTTTGATTTCTCTTAATCTGTTTGGAACTATAGTCTAGTGATCACGAGGTGGAAACTGGAGGCAATTGAAATTTGGTCCCTTAGGATAATTTTGAACATATCCTGGACAGAAAAGAAAACAAATCAAGAGGTGCTAGAAATGGCAAACACAGAAAGGTCTCTAATAAGAACAGTACGAAAAAGACAGACGAGGTCCATGAGTCATGTCTACAGAAAAATGGAATTGACAGATTAGTTTGACGGGAAAGATCGAGGGTAGAAGAAGTAGAGGATGGCAGCGAGAAACATACGTGGACAGTCTGAACACCTGGGTAACATCAAAAGTGATGAGCAACAATGAATTCATGAATGCCTCGAGGGAGAGAGATGGAAGGTCATATCCGTCGATGCCTGTTCCAGACAGGACACCACTTGAAGTCTAGTGATCCAATGTAATAGTTTATTATTATTCCAAAACGGTTTGACAAAATTTAAGTTTTACTTTTCCAAGCATAATACAAAATGCAAATATAATCGATCGTGTGCAGATACTATGAAAGTTTAGCTTTATTAACAACAGACATAAATATAATTTAACTCTAACGGATTATACTGCAAAGTGTTCACAGACGTTTTCTTCCTGTCCTGACATAGAACAAAGTGACTGAGCATGTTCCTGTTAAAGTATAGAACAAAGTGACTGAGCATGTTACTGTTAAAGTATAGAACAAAGTGACTGAGCATGTTACTGTTAAAGTATAGAACAAAGTGACTGAGCATGTTACTGTTAAAGTATAGAACAAAGTGACTGAGCATGTTACTGTTAAAGTATAGAACAAAGTGACTGAGCATGTTACTGTTAAACTATAAAACAATGTGACTGAGCATGTTACTGTTAAACTATAGAACAATGTGACTGAGCATGTTACTGTTAAACAATAGAACAATGTGACTGAGCATGTTACTGTTAAACTATAGAACAATGTGACTGAGCATGTTACTGTTAAACAATAGAACAATGTGACTGAGCATGTTACTGTTAAACTATAGAACAATGTGACTGAGCATGTTAATGTTAAACTACAGAACAAAGTGACTGAGCATGTTACTGTTAAACTATAGAAGAACGAGTGACTGAGCATGTTACTGTTAAACTATAGAAGAACGAGTGACTGAGCATGTTACTGTTAAACTATCGAACAATGTAAATAAGCATGTTACTGTTAAACTATAGAACAATGTGACTGAGCATGTTACTGTTAAACTATAGAAGAACGAGTGACTGAGCATGTTACTGTTAAACTATAGAACAATGTGACTGAGCATGTTACTGTTAAACTATAGAACAAAGTGACTGAGCATGTTACTGTTAAACTATAGAACAAAGTGACTGAGCATGTTCCTGTCAAACTATAGAAGAACGAGTGACTGAGCATGTTACTGTTAAACTATAGAAGAACGAGTGACTGAGCATGTTACTGTTAAACTATAGAACAAAGTGACTGAGCATGTTACTGTTAAACTATAGAAGAACGAGTGACTGTTAAACTATAGAACCAAAGTGACTGAGCATGTTACTGTTAAACTATAGAACAATGTGACTGAGCATGTTACTGTTAAACTATAGAAGAACGAGTGACTGTTAAACTATAGAACCAAAGTGACTGAGCATGTTACTGTTAAACTATAGAACAATGTGACTGAGCATGTTACTGTTAAACTATAGAAGAACGAGTTACTGAGCATGTTACTGTTAAACTATAGAACAATGTGACTGAGCATGTTACTGTTAAACTATAGAACGAAGTGACTGAGCATGTTACTGTTAAACTATAGAACAAAGTGACTGAGCATGTTACTGTTAAACTATAGAACAAAGTGACTGAGCATGTTACTGTTAAACTATAGAACAAAGTGACTGAGCCTGTTACTGTTAAACTATAGAACAAAGTGACTGAGCCTGTTACTGTTAAACTATAGAACAAAGTGACTGAGCCTGTTACTGTTAAACTATAGAACAAAGTGACTGAGCCTGTTACTGTTAAACTATAGAACAAAGTGACTGAGCGTGTTACTGTTAAACTATAGAACAATGTGACTGAGCCTGTTACTGTTAAACTATAGAACAATGTGACTGAGCGTGTTACTGTTAAACTATAGAACAATGTGACTGAGCATGTTACTGTTAAACTATAGAACAATGTGACTGAGCGTGTTACTGTTAAACTATAGAACAATGTGACTGAGCGTGTTACTGTTAAACTATAGAACAATGTGACTGAGCCTGTTACTGTTAAACTATAGAACAAAGTGACTGAGCCTGTTACTGTTAAACTATAGAACAAAGTGACTGAGCCTGTTACTGTTAAACTATAGAACAAAGTGACTGAGCCTGTTACTGTTAAACTATAGAACAAAGTGACTGAGCATGTTACTGTTAAACTATAGAACAATGTGACTGAGCGTGTTACTGTTAAACTATAGAACAATGTGACTAAGCATGTTACTGTTAAACTATAGAACAATGTGACTGAGCATGTTACTGTTAAACTATAGAACAAAGTGACTGAGCATGTTACTGTTAAACTATAGAACAAAGTGACTGAGCCTGTTACTGTTAAACTATAGAACAATGTGACTGAGCATGTTACTGTTAAACTATAGAACAATGTGACTGAGCGTGTTACTGTTAAACTATAGAACAATGTGACTGAGCCTGTTACTGTTAAACTATAGAACAATGTGACTGAGCGTGTTACTGTTAAACTATAGAACAAAGTGACTGAGCCTGTTACTGTTAAACTATAGAACAAAGTGACTGAGCGTGTTACTGTTAAACTATAGAACAATGTGACTGAGCATGTTACTGTTAAACTATAGAACAATGTGACTGAGCATGTTACTGTTAAACTATAGAAAAAAGTGACTGAGCATGTTACTGTTAAACTATAGAACAATGTGACTGAGCATGTTACTGTTAAACTATAGAACAATGTGACTGAGCATGTTGCTGTTAAACTATAGAACAAAGTGACTGAGCATGTTACTGTTAAACTATAGAACAATGTGACTAAGTATGTTACTGTTAAACTATAGAACAAAGTGACTGAGCATGTTACTGTTAAACTATAGAACAATGTGACTGAGTATGTTACTGTTAAACTATAGAACAATGTGACTGAGCATGTTACTGTTAAACTATAGAACAATGTGACTGAGCATGTTACTGTTAAACTATAGAACAAAGTGACTGAGCATGTTACTGTTAAACTATAGAACAATGTGACTGAGCATGTTACTGTTAAACTATAGAACAAAGTGACTGCGCATGTTACTGTTAAACTATAGAACAATGTGACTGAGCATGTTACTGTTAAACTATAGAACAATGTGGCTGAGCATGTTACTGTTAAACTATAGAACAATGTGACTGAGCATGTTACTGTTAAACTATAGAACAATGTGACTGAGCATGTTACTGTTAAACTATAGAATAACGAGTGACTGAGCATGTTACTGTTAAACTATAGAACAATGTGGCTGAGCATGTTACTGTTAAACTATAGAACAATGTGACTGAGCATGTTACTGTTAAACTATAGAACAATGTGACTGAGCATGTTACTGTTAAACTATAGAAGAACGAGTGACTGAGCATGTTACTGTTAAACTATAGAACAATGTGGCTGAGCATGTTACTGTTAAACTATAGAACAATGTGACTGAGCATGCTACTGTTAAACTATAGAACAATGTGACTGAGCATGTTACTGTTAAACTATAGAAGAACGAGTGACTGAGCATGTTACTGTTAAACTATAGAAGAACGAGTGACTGAGCATGTTACTGTTAAACTATAGAAGAACGAGTAACTGAGCATGCAACCATTAAACTTAACATTTCAAAGCGATGACACTTTGTTATTTTGACAATAAATAAAGGACACATACAAGCTAATATCGAGAAAAGAACATTACTAACGTTTGATTGGGATGGACTTCAACATTGTCTATTTACATAACTGTCTGGTCAAACTTTTAATCAGCAATCCAGTATTATTGCATACTTTTGATACCATAAAACACGTTCAATTGAACAGTTTGGCACTTCAAGAGTCGTTTTGGCCGATTGTATTGAGTTAATCCAGAGGACATCATGCCATCATTTTTGTCTGTTAATGAAATTTTCCTTTTACTTTACTTGGTTTGAAAACACTAAAGTTTTTCACTTAAATTGCTAAACTTTTTGAAAGCAACTTCATGTGACAAATTCAAGAATTGTGTATTGTAGAAAATAAATAAGTAATATAAAAAAGTATCAAAGAGGTTTTATCATATTTATTTGTCATGTAAACATATCGAATACAGACTTATTCAAATTACAAACGAAAAACTCACAGAAAACGTACGATAAATTTTGTTCTTGTATATGTACATGTGTATAATTTAACACATTAAAACTGAGTAAAATTCCATGTAATAGAAAAGTGATATAAATATAATTTAACAAAAATTAAAACAAACATTAAAACGAACACAACTATTAAGGACATATCTGACAAATATCTATTGGAAATATGTACATTCACATTATTACGTGGCATTAAATATAGTTGTTGTGTCGTTGTTTTCTGCAGTAACCTCCCCTGTATGCTCTCCTGTACGACCGGATTTGTTTGTGTTCACTCCGTAACTATAAGTTCTATAAGTTGGTTATTTATAATACATAGCTTGATGCTCTGCTGTTATCCTCTTTTTGTTTCTTGCTGTTATGTTACTTTGTGCGTGTCTATTGCATTGATTAGTGTCTTGGCATGAATAAAAACGTACAAGTCATATTTTACACGTCAAGCCACATCCAGCCGAATTCAAGATCTCTGAGCTATGATTGTAAATATAAGTAACATTATTTTTTTACATCAGCCAGTGCTAACGACACAGAGAACTTCAAAATGTGTATTCTTATGTATTCTTAACTTTTCTACCTCGAGCATAATAGGACCAACGTCACTGTAGGACCAACGTCACTGTATCGACTTATCCGTTTTAGGAACTGCATGTTATTTTCTCTCAGTATTTAAATAATAATAATACAACAGTCATCGTCAACACTTATAAATGACCCGATGCACCAGTAGTGCACAATAAGCGACTAAGTATGATTGTGAGACTAAGCATTCTGACATAAGTTTAACAGAATACTTACACGAAATCTTCATTACACCCATTCATCGTTGCCAGAATGTCTTAAACAACATCAATAAGGCATACATTTATTACTTCCTTCAAAGCTCTTAAACAGTAGATTTAGTAATTTTTATTGCTGATTTATAATCGGAAATATCAATTATATATATCGTTGAAAACTGAAATGAAATTGCCACTTTGTCTTCGTTAAAATTAGATCATGAAAAGAAACAACACATTTTAAGAAATAGAGAACGTGAATTTACATCAATATGATGTGCTGACTGTCCTTGACACTTACTTGACGAAATAATAACGTTTGACAAAATCCTTGGTTTTTTTTATTTCCCCCAAAAAATTGAACCTGCCATTTGCCATGATTTCGTGTGGTAAATGTTTAAATTACGTCTTTTCCGGTAAGACATCACGCTGCCATTTCCGCTTCCGTACCGTGAGTTTGTTGGAGCTAAAAACAAAAATTGAAGCAATGTCTTTAAACAGTTACCCTATAAGGCCAGATACTTTTTTGTACTGCTAATAAAATATGGTATTTAAATAAACGAAATGTTCGTTTAATCAATGGCATATGAAACTCATTTATTTCATGCAAACAACTTGGTCTATATATAAATATACCGTTAAGCAACTTTAGTACAACCCCCCCCCCCCCCCCCCCCCCCCCCACACACACACTATAAATTCACTGCCTCATACAGTTAAGTACAGTGTAGCCACTATACTTCGCTTTGAACAACTTTGGCAATCTCTGCGACAGGCGTCACGTGCCTTTCATAACACAGTAACTTCTGTCAGCGCGGAAAAAGACATGTATTTGAGATTTGAACAAGATTATGTTATTTATAAATTTTTTAAAATGTTTATATCGTTTTTATATAATTTTAACTGTAAATTCTAAGGAATGTTTATATTTTAAAAGTAAATAATTTGACTTAAGTACATTTTGGTGCACGTAACCTCTATTTCTTACTTCACCAAGTATAGGGCACATAAACCTCTCTATGTCTTATCTAACCAAGTACAGTGCAATATAACCTCTACATTTCTGACTTCACCCAGTGTAGTGCAAAATTACCTCTATATTTATTACTTCACCCAGTGTAGTGCAATATAACCTCTATTAGTCTTACTTCACCCAATTTAGTGCAATATAACCTCTATATTTCTGACTTCACCCAATATAGTGCAATATGACCTCTATACGTCTTACTTCACCCAATATAGTGCAATATAACCTCTATATTTCTGACTTCACCCAATATAGTGCAATATAACCTCTATACTTCTTACTAAACCCAGTATAGTAGAATATAACTTCTATATGTCTTACTTCACCCTTTTTGTGCAGTATAACCTCTATATTTCTTACTTCATCCACTGTTGTGCAATATAACCTCTATATATCTTACTTCACCCAGTATATTGCAATATATCATCCATATTTCTTACTTCACCCAGTGTAGTGCTATATAAACTATATATTTCTTACTTTACCCAATATAGTGCAATATAACCTCTATATTTCTGACTTCACCCAGTGTAGTGCAATATAATCTCTATATATCTGACTTCACCCAGTGTAGTGCGATATAACCTCTATTAGTCTTACTTCACCCAATTTAGTGCAATATAACCTCTATATTTCTGACTTCACCCAATATAGTGCAATATGACCTCTACATTTCTGACTTCACACAGTGTAGTGCAATATAACCTCTACATTTCTGACTTCACCCAGTGTAGTGCAATATAACCTCTATATTTACTACTTCACCCAGTGTAGTGCAATATAACCTCTATTAGTCTTACTTCACCCAATTAAGTGCAATATAACCTCTATATTTCTGACTTCACCCAGTGTAGTGCAATATAACCTCTATTAGTCTTACTTCACCCAATTTAGTGCAATATAACCTCTATATTTCTGACTTCACCCAATATAGTGCAATACGACCTCTATACTTCTTACTTCACCCAATATAGTGCAATATAACCTCTATACATCTGACTTCACCCAATATAGTGCAATATAACCTCTATACTTCTTACTAAACCCAGTATAGTAGAATATAACTTCTATATGACTTACTTCACCCTTTTTTGTGCAGTATAACCTCTATATTTCTTACTTCATCCACTGTTGTGCAATATAAACTCTATATATCTTACTTCACCCAGTATAGTGCAATATATCATCCATATTTCTTACTTCACCCAGTAGAGTGCTATATAACCTCTATATTTCTGACTTCACCCAATATAGTGCAATATAACCTCTATATTTCTGACTTCACCCAATATAGTGCAATATAACCTCTATATTTCTGACTTCACCCAATATAGTGCAATATAACCTCTATATTTCTGACTTCACCCAATATAGTGCAATATAACCTCTATCTTTCTTACGCCAGTCAGTAAAGTGTAACTTAACCTCTATATTTCCTACTTCACCCATATATACTGCAACTTAACCTCTATATTTCCTACTTCACCCAATATAGTGCAATATAACTTCTATATTTCCTACTTCACCCAATATAGTGCAACTTAACCTCTATATTTCCTACTTCCCCCAATATAGTGCGATATAACCTCTATATTTTTTTTACTTCACCCTGTATAGTTCAGAACAACTACTATTACTTCCTTCTCTCTGTATAGTGCAGAATTACCTCTTTATTATTTCCTTCACCCAGTTAAGTGCAGAATTACCTCTTTATTAGTTCATTTACCTTGTATTGTGCAATATAACATCTATATTTCTTACTTCACCCAGTGTAGTGCAGAATTATCTCTTTATTATTTCCTTCACCCAGTATAGTGCAGAATAACCCCTATAACTTTTCTATAACGGTCTTACTTCGGATGAACATTAAGTAGTCCATACCGAGACTCCAGCCGACATATTAGAAGGCGGTCTCAATGGTTCTAAGTTATAAGCCCTCCTCTGAAGCGACCGATGGTGGCGCCACATTCGTCCATGAATAGACTGGTATAGGTGCTCTTCACGTTTCTAAAAAGAAGATAATTTTTTTGGCATCCCGTAACTTTTCATTTCTTGAAAAAGTATTCCATGAAAGAAATTAAAATTCTTTAAACAGCACCACCACTAACAACAGGAAAGACAACAACAATGTCATCACCACGACCAACAAAAAGAACGAATAGTATATGTACAGTAAAAAACTTAAAAGGGGTAATAGCTGTGCCAATTTTGTCACAAATTTTAAAAAGCGAGATTTTTATTCAAATGTTTGACGACGCCGTTTCCACGCAATTTAAATGAAACGTTGCAAAGGATACGAGCATTTTTCATTGACTTTATTTCTCAAAGATACATTAGACCTATATATACCCTCTTTCAAGCTGTTTTGTGTTTGTCTTGATACGTCAAATGTTGATTTTTATTTGTTATCTCAATATTGGTGTTCAACATCGTCTAAAAGTATTGTCTAATACAAGCTCACTGCTTCAAAACCACATCAAAACATTTACAACTGATAAATAACTATATATTTATTTTGTTTCAAATACTCGGAATACCTTCTCTTCCATCCGAGCCAATGACTCCAGCAACATCTCGGACCGTTTGTTAATTGTCTCTCTTTGTTGTCTCACCTTCAGGTAAATGTCACGTGCTCTCTTTTCGTACTTTTCGAGATTTTCTTTGGCAACAGCCTCGATTCTTAACCACTGACCCTGTTGAAAGATCCCAAACAATCATGGTAAAAATCACGAAGTTTAAACAACAAAAGGCAAATTTGGAAATAAATGCACAAACACATTTTAGTCTCAGTTTTTGATTATGGTTGCACCAAATATTAGCCGAAGCTAAGCTTCTGTATGTACATGCCTTCACAATTTACACTAATTCTTCATATATACGAACAAGTCGCTGTAGCCACATGGATGCTATGACCTTCCTCGACAAAATGGCGTCCATTGTCCGTCTAACTATTGGTGAACAAAACCACAGATGGGCGTCAAGGTAGAGCCATCGGCTCACCGCAGGTCAGTTAGAAAACCTCCCCACATAAAAGATTTGGCCCCGACCGGGACTCGAACCCACGTGGTAAGGTGATGAGGATTTACAAGTCGGCGACTCTCACCGCTCGGCCACGGGCGCCCCTGATGTGTTATGATATTCCACAAGTTAAAATATGTTAAATACAACATATAATTCTGACACCAGCTTATGCTAACTTTCCCACGAAATCGACGATTCTACCAGTTCATTTGTTTAAAAACGTATTTGTCGACACAAACATCCATCTGTATTTTCTTGAGACGCTTCAGTCCTGGAAGAATAAGAGTGTGGCGAAATTTTAGCGATCTAATTCATAATTCCTCAGTCGATGAATTATTAAATATTGTTCCATTGTTATAATAATGTTCATACCTCATTCCTTCTTCGCATATGTTCACCAAATGACAGTGGAGCAGTCTCTTTGTGTTTATGGGGCGTGGCGTCATCTTCCGGATCTTTCTGCAGAAGGTGTAGAATAGGATTCGTAGAATACATGTATGTAATACAGAACAATATTAGATAGCAGAGGAAATAAACCTTTTATAGTAAAATGTCGGATGTATCGACTGCAGAATATCACCAAAACGGATAAAAGGCGCCAAACACAATACACCGAATTAATGATTGAAAGCACGCCTGAAGCTTTTGTCCACTTATTGAGGATTTTATCTACAGATTGTCATGTTTTATCACCACTGCAACAACCAGTAAAACAGTCTGTTGATGAAGACCGTAGAAGTGTGGGAAGAATATACATGTAAATGAGTACAACATACACTCATATAATAAACATTTGCATATAAAATCTAACCTTTTTGGAAAACGTCTAATTCAACTTCTTGGAGAAAGTACATAAGACATTGAGTTGGATCATAAACATACATGTCCACAGTGACAGATTAAGACGGGGACGCCCCGCTCCGCCCACTCCCGCTTAAACTTTCGAAAATAATTTATAACAATGTATACAAGAAACTAGTAAAGTATCTCTGACAATCCAGAAATCAATAACGATGGTTTTCAAAATAATCCTAATTCCGCATAAAGAGCATTTTGAAAATAAATCACGTTTTTTAGAGAAAAATGCTAGATGGCTCCTGGTCTATTGAGTTTGACAATCTTAGGGACAATTTGTATAACATCCACCCAAGATACGTTACCGATTTTAACTGTCTCACTTTCTTCTTTTTCTGTGATCTGTTTGTATTTGTACCAAGGTTACTGAATAGGCTCGGAAAAGTGGAACTGTTGTAGTTCACAGGACTAAGCTCGCTGTAGAATGACGACTGTGAATTCACACCACGATGACTCGTGACGTCACTATTATCTGTCTCCATGCGCGTGCGCGTCTGCTCCTCTTGAAGACTGGCAAGAAGCTTATTTTTCAACAAGATTGTTCTTTGATCCTAAGAAGAGAACGGTTTAATTGAAACATATTTTATTTCTGTTATAAGAAATTGGGGTTAGTCACAGTATCATCGTCATCATCATCATCACCACCACCATAATCATTATCATCATCATCATTATTTGGAGCACTTTTAAACATACTTAGAAACAATATGTGTTCTAAGGATCACAAAATGCAGCTTACCGGTAATTTCAAATAAGTTCCACTAGATAAATGTGATACTCGCTTTGGGAAAAAGCGAATGAATTGAAAGGGACTGCCAGAAGAAAACTTGTGCGACACTGAGACACAAAGAGAAACACAAACTGATAGAAAAAACTCATAGATAGAAAAAATTATAAACAACAGCGTAATAATGTATACTGTATACACTAAAACGTCTTTAACCCCAAACGAAAATGTTGCTATCAAATCTATAATTCAATTTATTTCATTTAAACACAGAAAATGATACATACCTCTTCAATCGGCATCCCTTTTTTTTTACTTCCGTTCCACCATTCAAATTATATCCGTTCTGATTTTTTAATTACGAAATATGGTTCAAAGTATACATCACCTGTGATCTATTGTTTATAAATAAACACACAAAGCATGTACTAGTATAACAACTATTTTTAAAACAATCGCAGACTGTCTTCCAAAAACGAAGATAGCCATTTGCGATAAGGAACATGTCAGAGGACTCGCAAACAAACGTCGCGATATTGACGAGAGAACAATTACAGTGGTGGTTAATGGTCTGGATGACTGGTCGTGTTGTCAGAGTTAGGTTTTAAAGGGAGTCTTCCTTAATCAGATTTAAAAATGTTACAAACAAAACAAGACTATTTAATCCTTAGAGGCGGATCTGAGATTTTTTTAAAGTGGTAGTGTTTGTTGTTGTTGTTGGTTGTTTTAAATGTTAGTTATGCGGAAGAAGTATGTTTACTGACCTAATGACCTAAATTTATGTTTCATACTCGTATAGAGCATTTAGTGCATAGCATTATGCACATACAAGCAACATGAAAGTTTATTTTAAAATTGATTGTTTTGTCTAATTTCATAAACTTTTTTTTAATTTATATGTATTTTGTATGGTCCTGGCATTTAGCATGTGCATGTATGTGTGTGCGATCGAACGCGGATGTTTGCAGATTTAATATTTTCATTAATTGAGTACATCTTACAGGACCAGATGTTTATTTTTTATGTGGTTTTTCAATCACTGACTTTTTGTAACATATGCGTGAAGTAAAATGAATCAGTTAACTTACAGTTTCTGTGATATCATGAGCCAATATTTTGTCATGCTGAATTACCGCTCATTTCACTCGCCTGGCAAAGTGGAGTAAAATCTTTAAAATGTAGTGGATGGGGGGGGGGGGGCATTATTCCAGCCAGCAGGTGTTCCTTCAATTGATGTATGGTGTGTCTTGGGTTTATGTTGTATTTCAAAAGTGACCAGATATTTTTGTTGGACTAATATCTGGGGATTGTGCAGGCCAGACAAAAATGGAACTGTTGTCTTCCTTCTCAGATGCAGCTGCACGTGATATATGCGCTGGGGCATTGTCTTCTTGAAAGATCCAGAATTATAGTAACCAAAATGTTTTACAGCAGAAGATCACAAATACTGGTAATTTTTTTTCAACGTATTTGTGTGTGTTCATATTCCCATCTACTACAGCTAACATCTCTACAGCTGCATAGCACATACAATCCATACATACTGTGACCGACACATAACGCAAACACTCGGGACGTCACTTTTCACAGGCCTCTAGACCTTCCGCTGACCACCAGACATGAAACTGACAATCAGCTTGCCACTAAAATCACATTTGTTCACTCACAATCAACTCTCCATGATAATTTTGTTCTACGCCAAAACATTTTCTTTCTCTTAAAGAGTGTCTCCCTTTTTGAAGCTACACCAAATTTCCAAGTAAATGCTAGTTTTGCAGCGCGCGTAGATTCAACGCTGAACGACGCCATTGAAAAAGAAATCACTAATTTTTGGCACGAAGCTTGTACTTCAAAGCATTTGAGCAAAGACCACATTAACTGCTTGTGCCAATCCCTCGGCCAAGCTGTAACCCCCCTCCCCCCCCCACCCCCAAAGCCATACCACCCACCACCCATCTCTCGCCAAAGCCATAGCATGCGCCCACCTACCCCCGCCCAAGCTGTACGACACGAATCCCGCCTAAGCTGTAACACATATCTCCCTTCCAAGTTGTAACACCCATTCCTCGACCAAGCTGTAACACAAACATACACCCATCCCCCGACTAAGCTGTAACACAAACATACACCCATCCACCGACCAAGCTGTAACACAAACATACACCCATCCCCCGACCAATCTGTAACACAAACATACACCCATCCCCCGACCAAGCTGTAACACAAACATACACCACTCCAACAACCAAACTGTAACACACGTCAACCCATCCCCCGACCAAGCTGTAACACACGCCTACCCACCCCCTCCCAAACAGTAACACACGCCTACCCATCCCCTCCCAAACTGTAACACACGCCCACCCATCGCCTCCCAAACTGTAACACACGCCCACCCATCCCCTCCCAAACTGTAACACACGCCTACCCATCCCCTATCAAACTGTAACACACGCCCACCTATCCCCTACCAAACTGTAACGCACGCCCACCATCCCCTCCCAAACTGTAACACCCACCCACCCATCCCCAACCCAAGCTGTAACACACTTCCACCCATCCCCCACCCAAGCTGCAACACCCATCCAGTACATGCATACAAGTTTTCCTTGACCGGAACTCGATCCCGAGCGGTGCGGTGCTGAGGAGCTGCTTATCGAAGATTCCTACGCTGGGTCAGGGGCGTCCTATATAAGACTACCTTTAAATCTACACTGGGGTTCAGATTTCAGCGGACAATAAAGCAGTTGTATTGTTATTTATTTTGAAGAGTAACAGCGAGGAGTACAATTAAACGGCTATTGGTTTTTAAACTTTTTAAGAATACGCTTGGTTCCTACATTGTGATTTTATATTTCCATTAGTAATAGTGCAAGTGATAAGGTAAATGTTTTGTTTAATTCGTTGGTAGTTGTATTTCACTTCAGTGCAGGTTGTCAATATTATTGGAGAATGGGAGTGAAAGAAAACGAGAAAAACAAAGAACAAGAAGAGAATGGGAAATATGACAAGAATAAAAAGAATATTAGGAAAGAAATGACGAAAAAAGTGAACAACATAAGCATAAGAAAGAAACTCAAGTTAGCAGCAGCCATTGTAAGAGGGGTAGTGGTGGGTGGTAGTAGAAGTAGTAGCAGCAGCAATTGTAACAGGGATGGTGGTGGGTGGTAGAAGTAGTAGCAGCAGCAATAGTAACATGGTGGTGGTGGGTGGAAGTAGAAGTAGTAGCAGCAGCAATTGTAACAGGGGTGGTGGTGGGTGATGGTAGAAGTAGGAACAATAGTAACATGGTGGTGGTGGAAGTAGAGGTAGTAGCAGCAGCTGTAGCAGGGGTGGTGGTGGGTGGTAGTAGAAGTAGTAGGAGCAGCAATAGTACCATGGTGGTGGTGGAAGTAGAAGTAGTAGCAGCAGTTGTAGCAGGGGTGGTGGTGGGTGGTAGTAGAAGTAGCAGCAGCAGCAATTGTAACAGGGTTGGTGGTGGGTGGTAGTAGAAGTAGCAGCAGCAATTGTAACAGGGTTGGTGGTGGGTGGTAGTAGAAGTAGCATCAGCAGCAATTGTAACAGGGGTGGTGGTGGGTGGTAGTAAAAGAAGCAGGGGTGGGGTAGTAGTAGAAGTATTAGCAGCAGCTGCAGCAGCGTTGGTAGTTGGAGGTAGTAGAAGTTGTAGCAGCAGTTGTAACAGGGGTAGTGGTGGTGGTGGTAGTAAAAGTAGTAGCACCAGCTATAGCAGGGGTGTAGGTGGCGGTAGTAGAAGTAGCAGCAGCAGCTGTAGCAGGGGTGGTGGTGGGTGGTAGTAGCAGTAGTAGCAGCAGCTGTAGCAGGTGTGTAGGTGGTGGTAGTAGAAGTAGCAGCAGCAATTGCACAGGGGTAATGGTGGGTGGTAGTAAAAGAAGGAGCAGTTGTAGCAGGGTTGGTGGTAGGTGGTAGTAGAAGTAGTAACAGCAGCTGTAGCAGGGGTGGTGGTGGGTGGTAGTAGAAGTATACAAAGTGTTGAAGCAGCAGCTGTAGCAGGGGTGTAGGTGGTGGTAGTAGAAGTAGCAGCAGCAGCTGTAGCAAGGGTGGTGGTGGGTGGTAGTAGAAGTAGTAGCAGCAGCTGTAGCAGGGGTGTAGGTGGTGGTAGTAGAAGTAGCAGCAGCAATTGCACAGGGGTAGTGGTGAGTGGTAGTAAAAGAAGGAGCAGTTGTAGCAGGGTTGGTGGTAGGTCGTAGTAGAAGTAGTAACAGCAGCTGTAGCAGGGGTAGTGGTGGGTGGTAGTAGAAGTATACAAAGTGTTGTAGCAGCAGCTGTAGCAGGGGTGGTGGTGGGTGGTAGTAGAAGTAGTAGCAGCAGTTGTTACAGTGGTGGTGGTGGTAGTAGAAGTAGTAGCGGCACTTGAAGCAGGGTTGGTGGGGGTGGTAATAGAAGTAGTAGCAGCAGCTGTAGCAGGGGTGGTGGTGGGTGGTAGTAGAAGTATACAAAGTGTTGTAGCAGCATCTGTAGCAGGGGTGGTGGTGGGTGGTAGTAGAAGTAGTAGCAGCAATTGTAACAGGGGTGGTGGTGGTAGAAGTAGTAGCGGCAGCTGTAGCAGGTGTGGAGGTGGTAGAAGTAGTAGCGGCAGCTGTAGCAGGGTTGGTGGTGGGTGGTAGTAGAAGTAGTAGCAGCAGTTGTAACAGGGGTGGTGGTGGTAGTTAAAGTTGTAGCAGCAGCTGTTGCGGGGTTGGTGGTGGGTGGTAGTAGAAGAAGCAGCAGCAGTTGTAGCAGGGGTGGTGGTAGGTGGTAGTAGAAGTATTCAGTGTTGTAGCAGCAGTTGTAGCAGGGGTGGTGGTGGGTGGAAGTATTCAGTGTTGTAGCAGCAGCTGTAGCAGGGGTGGTGGTGTGTGGTAGTAGAAGTATTCAGTGTTGTAGCAGCAGCTGTAGCAGGGGTGGTGGTGGGTGGTAGTAAAAGTATTCAGTGTTGTAGCAGCAGTTGTAGCAGGGGTGGTGGTGGGTGGTAGTAGAAGTATTCAGTGTTGTAGCAGCATCTGTAGCAGGGGTGGTGGTGGGTGGTAGTAGAAGTAGTTACAGCAGAAGCGACTATTATTATCATCATCATCATCATCATCATCATCATCATCATTATCCCACGAAATGCTGTTTATTGATTTTCTACATCTATGTGAAAAGTGAAGCATAACGCTGCACAGTAAGCAATTTTTAAACTAGGTTAACCACGTGACCACTTTATTTTGAGATCACGTTATAACATTATCCAGGCAATCCCCTCTGACGTCGATGTCTATTTTGACAGGAATCCCAATCATGCTTATTAATAGATCTGGAAAGACTAAACATTTAATGAGATTTTTGTACAGTTTGATACTGTTTAGAGATGTAAAAAGCGTTTACTTCATCTTAATGTTTGTTTATGCTGTTAGTACGTTCGAATTCCCCAGAACATGAACAACTGATGGATACCACATTTGAAGACGATATAACCATATTCAGCATAAATTTCTTTCGCTTGTCTTTCAAACTGGAACGGAAATTGGCGAGTAGGACCGACTGTTGCCGGAGATATGCGCTCATGGTTATTTATAGATATGCGACAATTACGGACCAATGGTTGTTGAGGGTAAACATTGCACAACAAACTGAAAGTAGACAACGGGGTATATATAAACAGACAATTCTGAATTCAGCATTACAATCTAAAGACTAGTTCGTGCGCCCTTGAAAAGGCAAGATGGTAATTAAAGTTGGAAAGTTCGGAATTCGTTCCGGCAACACATTCAAAGCTTCCAGGTCCAAATTCCTGCGTCAATACAGGTAAATACTAAAGCGTTGTATGTATGTTTACCTCCCTTGTCTTTCTTTTCATTAATTTCTTCGCTCAATAATAAACATAAGTTGCACTTAGTTACATGTTTTTTTCTCAATTTCCATCAAGTACTTTTTCATCAGACAGTACATGTCAATACTTTAAAATAAATTGTTATGACTACTTGCATATTATTTTCTTCTAACAGCCTCGTTGCTTGATCCTAACACCTTTTAGTTTAGATCAGCAGTTGCAGTTGCAGTGCAAAAATTCTAGTTGCGCAAATCACGTGTCTAACTAACTTTTTTCTTTTTTTTTTTTAAAGTTACTACACAAACTTCTTTCTTTCTTTTTTTCTCTAAAATAATGAAGAGTATAACACATTATTAAGAAACATTGATTTTAATTCCCAAGTTAATCACTGAAGTTCCTGGACAGATTTACTAACTCCTACTTACTGCCAGTAAATACACTGTAAAGTGTGTAGGCAGAATAGATTGATAGATTTATTTTGTCAAAACAACAATACAGGCATAGTTGCTTAATCGTTATTATTTATTTTATTATTATTACTTTTTACATTTTTTACTGGAGTAAATAAGGCATGCTTCCTTGAGTAAATATTTAGATGTAAACGGTCCTAATATAAAATCTATGTAGCAGCAAATATAAATATTTATATTTTTACTGCCAGAGATGTAGTTTCAGTTCACTGTATCAACTATATTATCATAGATTTGAATTAACAACTGTATCTTTAATTACTACAAAAGCTTAATGAATATGTCTTTAATTACTGCATACGGCATAAGGTTAATGAATATATCTTTAATTACTACACAATATTAATGAATATATCTTTAATTACTACATAAGGTTAATGAATATATCTTTAATTACTACACAAGGTTAATGAATATATCTTTAATTACTACATAAGGTTAATGAATATATCTTCAATTACTACATAAGGTTAATGAATATATCTTCAATTACTACATAAGGTAGAGAATTTCACTTTCCTTGTTATTGTATACATGTTAAAAAAAACATTTGCATTTTGTTTCATTCATGGTGTGTAGATCATATTTTTAAGTGAAAATAATCCTCTGTATTGTTAAATAATAAACACATGCATATTTATTCCATTCTTCTATCTTTTTCAGAAAGCAATCTGTACTGGTACAGAACCATATTGCTGGTACTACGGATGAGGAAGCAGAGGTTCCTGAGAGTATCACCCAACGTGGAGACATTAATTCAGACCGGGTCGAGTACTCCTTGAACAAGAAAGCAAGATGGCTACTTCCAGCACTTATCAGGAAGGCCATCGAGCAGGGGGGAGAAGATTGCGCCATACAGCTTATTGAAAGTCACAAGGTTCTCAAGAGAGCCAACTGTATTGGGGTCTACACTACCCATGCCCCCTCTGGGAATGGCTCATACATGAGAGCAATGAGGAAAAAGAAACGAGGATACATCCAAGCCGGAAGTGTTCTTAATGCCAAGAAATCCGGAAATGGTCGGCGCCAGCAACAGAACCGCTTTCGAGTTGTCGCAAATGGTGACGAAGAAGAGGAAGAGAATACAGAGCAAGCAGCTGAAGCTAGGCCATCTATGGTTCGATATGATGTCATTTACCCAAGTCCAATTAGTAGCTCAGTCACCCATAATCCCAAATATATTGGACACGATACACAAAAGATAAAGTCATTCCGCAGCTCAAGATCAATTCAGAGGAGAAACCGTGTTCTTGAAGAGAATCATACAGACTTTGATAATGACAATTATTTTTTCTCTGATGAAGATACAGATGTGTTTGATGATTGTGACATTCCAAGAGAAAGAAACTACGATTTCAATCTGGAAGACTTTCTTCACCATGCCAATGCTGCCACAAGACTTGCACGCTCAACATCCACATCACATTCAAGAAACTCTTCATTCTGTGATTCACAGGTCTATCAAACAAAAGGGAGAGTGGTTTATGAAGAACCTGAATCTACAAATAAGGACGGGGAAGCAGCTGAAATGAAGCCATCAGCAATAAATCAAGTAGAAAGTGTGCTACTGGAACCAGTGTATGTTATTCTTCCCAACGACCAAGTTGACCCAAATCATCTACGAGCAATGTTCCAGCAGAGGTTTACCGAATGCGAGTGCTTCCCAAGAAAGTTTATTTTAAACATTTCTGATCGAGTTTCTGACATCCATTTCCACAAGGACAGGAAATTAGCAACGCTAGCTTTTATTATCTTTGAGTATGATGTTGATAATGAAATCAACAACATTAATGAGAGTGTCTATAAGATCTACTTCAACACAACTTTTTCCAAGAATGTAAAGAGCATTAAAATTGAAACAATGTTTGACTATATGGAAACTAATGTCGAAGAAGTCATCAACAGAACTTGTTTCTTTGTTGAAACACTGCCAGAAGGGATGGTTGAGTTGGAAGCAAAACCAAAAGGAGAAAAAACATCAATTAGTAGAATGGATCCGATCCTGAAGTGGAAGACAGAATCCTACAAGCCATCATTGGACATTTACTTTCAAGAATTCCTATCAACAACAAATGAGGCCATTGCTGAGGCCAATACGGACTATAATGTTGTTTCTTGGTTTGATGCCGATGGTTCAGATGAAGGCCATGATGTTGCTTCACCAAATGGACATTTCTGCTGCATCTGCTATGATACCTTGGACAGAAAGCATGCTGGGACGGCCCTAATTGCCTGTGGTCATTGGGTTTGCAACAGTTGCTGGCGACAGTACCTGGAATCTAAAATGATGAGCATTACAACACAACCCCTTCTCTGCCCTGAGTTTGAATGCAACAAAAGTTTGGACCCTGGAACAATCCTGAGTCTTTCAGAATTAAAACAGGTTTCTAAATATGCCAAGCGATGTCATGACACACAGGTAGAGCAAAGCAAAGGCATATTTTGGTGCCCCAAATCAAGCTGTGGACGAGTTCTCAAGATCAGCTCCCCTGAAGCTGTGGTGGCGCAGTGTCAGTGCGGAGAAAAATTCTGCGTGAATTGTTTCCGGAAGGGTCATTTCCCTGCCCCTTGTTCATCAGTTAATGACTATCACGAGAGACTGAGGAAGACAGGGGATGAAGGTATTCTGCCTGTAGAAGGTTTAGAGTCTGTAACAGTACATGGAAAGCAGTGTCCACATTGTATGAACTTTGTAGAAAAGAAAGGTGGATGTCCCCACATGAGTTGCATTTGCGGGAAGTCATTCTGCTGGGGATGTGGTAAAAAATATGGTATCGGAGTCGTACATGGCACAGAGTGTCAAAAAGGAACTAGGGATTCACATAATACAGTTTCACGTAAGATTCGTCAAAAGGATCTCTTAACAACACGCAAACGCGCCAAATGGTACCAGGTAGCAGTGACTCATCGGACCAATCAGCATCCATTGAAGCTTCGACTTTTATCATCTAAAAATATGAGCCGACTTGCAAAGCAAGTTCAGCGCTATATTGCGTATTCAGAAAAGCGTGAAATTCAAATTGATTTGAAATTTGAAAACAGGGACAAAGCATATTCCAGCGAGGGCGAGAAGGTCTGTGATTGGCTTAGAAGTTCTGTGCAGTTGTATCCAGAAATTAGCCGGCTTATTGAACACTCTGCACTGCTTGTTGAGTCGGAAATCCTGCCGGGAGAAAACCGACAGAAGCTCATCTATGCTATAAAGCGCTTGGGAGCGTTCACTGAGGTTTTGTTTTCACTCTTCACCAAAGAGCATTCTCCGCAAGAGTTCACATCTCAGCTGGTGCAAGTTAGGGAACATGTTTTCACCCTCATTAATGTTGTCATTAAGAGTGTAAAGGTTGTACAGAATGAATAAATTACATCGAAATATGAAGTGTTATTCATCAATAGCTTTCAGCGTGTACATGTGTATATATACAACATTAGTACAACTATACTATGGATAAGAAATTTACATATTAACATTTCGCAAACGTTTATTACGATACATTATTGGTCAGAATGTATTCTTGAGGCTGACACTATGTGACAAATACCGGAAACATTATGCAAACCTTTTATGCAGAAAGATTATTGGTCGGAATTTCTTCATTAACTTGAAATTATGTGACAAAAAGTGGAAATATATTTGAATTTATTGCATACTATTGAATTTTATTTTATATATAAGAATAAATCAAAATAAAAGAATATTTAAGTCTTGACCTAAAAGATCAATATGGGTTTTATTGTCATCATTATATAAATATTATAAGCAAAACTTTTGAAATAACTCTGCAGAATGTATTCATATATTTTTATTTAAAATATGCCTTTTAATATATTTATCAAATATTTATTGTCCAGTATCAGTTTTGCATTTCTTATGAAATTATGAATTGTGTGTGTTAAACAAAATATGAATTTATCAAAGTTACCAAATGCCATGTGAATAAAATATAAAAAACAACACTTTTGTGATTATGTTGAAGTCACAAAGAACAGTTTACCAAAGAATAAAGCAATTCTAATGATTACAAAGATCAGTTTATTTAAAAAAATCAAAACATATAAAAAAGAACAGATGGGGTTTAAACCTGCCACCTCAGGGTCCTGAGGCAAGCACACATTGGAGCTTTTCTTTTAATTTTTTTTTTTACAATTTTATTAACTGACAAAAGGAATTTGATAAGGTTGTATAATACAGAAACAAAGACACAATTAGGCTTGTTCAACATTTATTGGATCATTTTAACACATTTAAACAATGTACATTTAGTACATCTAAATCTAGACAAAATATATACTCATATCATTGAAAAAGAAAATCTACAAAAAAAACCCAAAAAAACATCAATTTTTAATAATAAGTTGTTGGCATAATTTTTCTGACCTTCAATTAAAATGTTTCACAATTGTCTGCAAAAAAGTGAAGAGAGAATGAAACAAAATGGGGAAAAAATAAATAAAAGTAATCAAAACCAAATTAATTATCATTTTTTATTTCAACACAAATAATGCTTAACTCAAATAATGCTAAAGCCTGTTGAATATAAATGCCAGATTATTGTGTTGGGAAAAATTATGAGAAATACTAATTAAAACGTACATAATCACCAAGGCACTTGTTATAAGTAACAGACACATGTAAAAAATCAATTAAGGGCATTTAAATGATCATTAACCAACAAACACTTCACTTACAACTTATCAGAGTTTAATTTCTCCCCTGAAGGAGATAGTTTATTTTCCATTTATTTGTTTTTGTTCTTATTCTTGATCCTAACTTAATTCACTGGTCAAAATGACTGCTGGTAGAAAACCACCTTAGAGAAATTTCTAAGTCTGAGTAGAGAACCACCTACCTACAGCAGGTCAACTTGTGTACCTCCACAAAGGAAAGTTTTCTTCCTGACCAAAACTTGACTAACAAATTGAAAAAAAAATAATGAAAAAAAAAAGCATAAACTTTAAAAACTGTATTTTTATCAACAGTCCAATTATTTACAAGTTGCTATGACAACCTTTTTTTTTTTGGGGGGGGGGGGGGGGGGGGGCATCAGTTGAAAAAATGGAATAAAGAAAAGCAGTATAAAGCTAGCACCAAAAGCCAATGACCTAAACACATAAAGATTGACAATATGGCTTAACAATACAATCACATGGCAAACTTTTGCACAAAAAAAAATGATGTAATGGTGCTGCATTTGTGGTCAGTTTTCAACAATGGGGGTGTCATTGAATCATCTTTATAATGTGAGCATCTGATGGTTTGACTGCCATTAAAGGTCATGTGTTGCCATGAGAGATTGGCGAGATTTGTTCATATGCTACAAAATGTGTATAGGTCATTGGTAAAACACAGCCAAACATTTCTCCTACAGACTTTAATCAAGAAAAATAAGATTACGTGGAAAGACATTATTTCAAATGATTTATTTGAAATAATGATTTATTGTGGAGTTTATATAAATGTAAATCAGTATTTTTCACCTTGTTCAGAAGTTAATGTAAATCAGTATTTTTCACCTTGTTCAGAAGTAAATCTCTTTTCTTTTCTTCATTCCTTAAATGCTCCAAATTTTTCTTCATGGATATTTACATATGGTACATATATTTGTCATGATTGATTTATACATTATACATACAGAAAAATAAAATTTAGAAAGCACCTAGCATTTAAAGCAAATTTAAATAACAAAATGACAACATTCCAAAACTTGTAACAAAGCTGTCCCAATTAAGCATAATAAGTAAACAAAAACATTTTATATAAGTATATAATATGGTAACTTTTAACAGACCAACCCTGTTTTCTATTGCTGTAGTCGGACTATTTTTTGTATATTCCTATATGTCATGTAATTAAACTAAGGAAGTCATGTAAAGCAATAAGGACTAGGACACTAACTGTGACTAGCACACAGAATAAACAAACATTTTTATTTTATTTTACTGACATGAATAAACTGAATAATAAAAATAATAATAAAAAATCACTAAACAATGAATGAAGAATAACTATGACAACGAAGTTTGGTTTATTAAGACACATGTAATGAAGATTTTCAATTGAATCTAAAAAGATTTAATAGCCTTATTAAACAATTTAAAAAAAATGTATTCATTACGAAGGTTGCAGTATTACAATAAAATATAAATTTTCATTCAAAGTGTAACTGAAACTTCCCTTACTAATTTTATGTTCCATCTATCGACAATCTTAACTATAAAAATAATTTTCAGATGCAATGTACAGACTTGAAAATAAAGGGATACATAAACTTATGCATATACTGCTTTATACGCTGCTTTATAAACTAATAACTGAATGACAGTAGTAATGTAATTAAAAAAAAAAGCTATGATAATTCTACAAAAAATCCACGAAAAAAAGTCAACCAAGGCTGCTTCGTCACACTTCACAGCTGTTCATCATTATTGAACCAATCAGTGTATCACACGTACTTATCACTATTGAACCAATCAGTGTATCACACGCACTTATCACTATTGAACCAATAGGTGTATCACATGCACTTATCACTATTGAACCAATCAGTGTATCACACACACTTATCACTATTGAACCAATCGGTGTATCACACACACTTATCACTATTGAACCAATCAGTGTATCACACGCACTTATCACTATTGAACCAATCAGTGTATCACACGCACTTATCACTATTGAACCAATCAATGTATCACATGCACTTATCATTATTGAACCAATCAGTGTATCACACGCACTTATCACTATTGAACCAATCAGTGTATCACACGCACTTATCACTATTGAACCAATCAGTGTATCACACGCACTTATCACTATTAAACCAATCGGTGTATCACATGCACTTATTACTATTGAACCAATCGGTGTATCACACACACTTATCACTATTGAACCAATCAGTGTATCACACGCACTTATCACTATTGAACCAATCAATGTATCACATGCACTTATCACTATTGAACCAATCAGTGTATCACACACACTTATCACTATTAAACCAATCGGTGTATCACATGCACTTATCACTATTGAACCAATCGGTGTATCACACACACTTATCACTATTGAACCAATCAATGTATCACACACACTTATCACTATTGAACCAATCAGTGTATCACACGCACTTATCACTATTGAACCAATCAGTGTATCACACGCACTTATCACTATTGAACCAATCAGTGTATCACACACACTTATCACTATTGAACCAATCAGTGTATCACACACACTTATCACTATTGAACCAATCAGTGTACCACACACACTTATTACTATTGAGCCTATCAGTGTATAACATTGATTTAAAGCCATGTCAAGTGTCTATGCAACAACCTGCTAGAGTTAAAAACCATTGCAACTATTCTGATTTTGCCAACATAGAGAATAAACGAAACAACAAATCTTTTAAGACAAGCATGTTCATAATACAATCTAGTATCAAAGGATATATTCAAATCTGGAATTCATTGTCTTTTCACAAAGCTTTTTATATTTAAAAAAAAAATATTTTCACCAAAAAACAAAATAAAAAATGTAAATCTTACCAACTGCAACCCGGAAGCACAAAGAGATTCCTCAGCCAGAATATTAGATGCATTAATTAAATACTTAATGGAACAACTTCATGGTGATACACATATTGCATTGATATTGTTATATTCCTGATACATTATACAATAAATATTTACAAAAAAATAATCCATTTTAGTACCTGTAAATATTTAACAAGACAATCAATTAAGTAAAGGTATACAATTACAATATGATGCCCATACTGACTCTCATTACACATGGCAATCCGTACAAAGCAATTCTAGATAAGGAGCGTATGGACACAGGGGACTAACTACAACAACTGTCCACAAATAAAGCAGTTCTCAGGTACAAATCATACTCACACACAGGACATTTGATGATTGCAAAAAATATCATTTTTGTATTTGTTTTCTATTTTTTTTATAGCAAGCATATTAAGTTTTTAAATTAAATGACAAATATTAATAAGATTTCTTTGATATTATTTTTTAAATCACCAGACCTTAATGATTCTGAAGAAGTTAAAACAATGTTTCTGCCACCATAACTATGGCCTGAATGATCAATGAGAGACATTAATGAATAGTCTCCCCTGAATAATCCTAAATGCAGGTAAGTCCTTTCATTTGTTTTACTTGGTTTTTAATGTTGTTCTCTATGGAGTGTATGTTGAGTTTTCTGCCTTTCTTGTGATACCCAGGTTAACCAACACCAACAAACACTTCCATTTTCTTTTTCTCAATAACATCTCTCTATATATAAGTATATAAATGACTTTTAAGCTTATATTAATGCAAAGGTAAGAAATTTCACTATTTGTTATTGCAATATCTACAAAAGAACAGGCGATAACATCCAAGACTTCCAACTAAAAGAACCTACCTACTGTTTGGAATACCTCGGATATTAACTAACAAGGGAGACAATTTCCATTTCACGAATGTACCCCATTTAAGTAATATTAGTACATACTCCTCTCACTAGCAATACTTCCAATTTACATGGGAATCCATAAACAAAAGTACTTCTATAACTGCCCTGGATTATTGTTTGCAACAAATAGGAACCCTACTTGAATTTACTGGACAGAAATTTTTGTTCATTTAAGTCCTAAAATTTGATGCTGAAGAAAATGTTTGAACATTTTACAGAAGTTTCAAAATAGTGCTAATTTAAAATTTCCTTAATTTCCATTGGTAGATAAAATATAGAACAGTAGAAAATAACACCAATAATGCTTAATTTGTTAATTTTGGGGTGAGTTTGTACTTCATTATAAACTATTTTAGGACATTTTTCTTGTACTTTTGTAATCAGATGTTATGGCCCAATTTCAACTAATAAACTGGCAGTTTATTTTAAATCTTTTGGTGTAACAAAGTAATCTTTGGAAAGGGTCAGTTGAAATCAATAAGTGGAATTTTTTTTTTTAAAAATAATATAAAACTTTAATATCTACATTATGTTCAAAATGCTAGCATTAATAATGCTAAGCAAATTATTTACACTATTTTATAGACTCAAGTATTAGGCTAAAAGTTCAAAGTTTATATTTACACTTACAACTTTTCTTATAAGGAGAAGAATACTATATATTTATGCCACTTATCTATTTTTTTTTTTTCAAAAAAAAAAAAAAAAGAAAAAAAAAAGAAAAAAAAAAAGAAACTTGGTTCATAATTAATAATGGAATAAAATGATCAACTTGTATAAAATAATGTGAGAAAATTAACAATTTAAACACAAAAATATTCTCATTATTGCCACAAATAGTTGAAAAAATAAATAAACATTTGTAAATTATAATACTATATTCATATATGTGAAAAACCTCATTAATGACATTTGTTGATTTATTTATTGATCAAGTTGAATAAGATAAACATTCAATGAAATACACAACAGAGTTATAGTTCTTGAGCAAGACTTTTTACTGCTCGTTGTTCCAGGTACTCTGTACATGAGCACTGGTTCTCTCCAGGAAGTCTGACATCAAGGAAGATTAATACAAGTTGAAAGAATCTGTTTCCCAACTGACCACACACAAAAAGATTTATACTAAATGGAACTTTTTTCGATCACTGTAGTTATCACTGTAGAGTATAAAGTATATCACAAAACTTAGATGAAAGAACAATGTTTACACTTTGTATCACAATAGGAATTATACATAATTGTGTGTGTAAAATTAACATTTAAACATTTATTTACATATTTGGATTTCATAATGACAATCAGAAAATACATGGGAGATATATGGGCAAATATTTTATGAAAACATTTCTATTTATCAATGATTACTTCTCCTACAACTTCATCAAACTACTTATTGATGTTATTTATACTATAATTATCTTATTTATATAATACTTTACCTATTCATAGTATATTTGAGCCTATTTATACTATATAAAATTATTACACAAACTGTTTTTCCAAATACCATGTTAAAATGGCTTAAATTTTCAAGATTATTTTTCAAAGTTGTATATTTGTTATGTTAATCATTTTAAAAACAATACTTTACTTAAGCATAGATTAGTGATTGTCTTCATCACAACGCCCTCTTTTTGATTATAAATTATCAAGGGACCTTCCCCTATTTAAACTGCATAAGTTACCTCTCTTACAGGTAGATATTAAGTATATAGTTACTGTAGAAAATATAAGTCTTTCCCTTCTTCGCTAACTACTGAGAACACTTCAAGGAGCACCATGCACATTAAAAAGTATTTTGTTAAATGAGATCGGTGCATGAGTATTATGATGAAAATAAGCAAACTGAAAAAATATTTCTTACATAAGTATATGGAAATATCTACACCCAAGGGAGATAACTAATATTTCTTAAATAAATATGAAAACATCTACACACAAGTGAGATAACTAAACAGTTCTTTTATTTCCAAAATGGGGAATGATAATGGTAGCAAATTACAAATTTTGGTAAAAAAAATGTTATTATAAATATGCTGACACCTCTAGGAAGGTTGTCATAGTGATAGAATAAATTTGTACATGTTTATCATGTTTTAACAAAGATTTTTTTTACTTTGCTGGTACAATAATTAAGTCAAATATTTATGTTATTTTGACTAAAGTTACCATGACAATGAATACTTTGTGTGCTGCTATCACGACGTTACAGTGAAGTCACAAGTTGTCCAAGATCGCGGGAGCATCAAATTGAGGAAAGAGTCCTAGGAAAAAGACAAATAAGGATTTATCTAACTTATAAAATAATTAAGATATATTTATGTGAGAATGATTTCATTATACAGTTTATGGAGTCCATTGAAATGCACACTATCATAGTTCTAAACTTAAAGTTAGTCTGTCATGATTCTGTTGACCATTCCCTACTTTTTTAATCAGTTAGAAAATTCAAATGTTAGATTCTTTAGACAAGGTCATACTTAAATATCTCTGACAACTTTAGCATGCATTAGCCAAAAAAAGACAACATGAACAATGCTTTTAACACCTTTTAAAACAAATGATAAAATATTATGACACCCGGGCAACCAGTTAGTTTTAGTTTTTGTAGTCTTTACATGTAAACAAACCGGCTAGTCATGTGATTATTCTGAGATGGATAAACTCTTACTTACATAATTTTCTGGACAGTTTTTGCGGGCATACCACTCCATGCTGTACAAGCAGAGAAGTAATCCCATCCCCATAAACAGAGCCAGCCAAAGAAAAATGTTCCAGCTGCGAGCCTTGCCCTTCACAAAGATGAAAGCGACTGAAATATAAGAAAAACAAAATGAGCACCCTTAGTCGGTTCATATTGCCGACTGACCGTTCCAAGGCGGTAACTGTCGGGTTAGATCTTTTCGTTAAATGACTCATCACAGATTTGTTCTTACTTTCCACTTGGCTTGCATGTGAAATACCTTTGTTCTGTGCCTTTTCGGAGCTTGGTATATGTTGCAATGCTCATAGAACTTTATCATATATTCTTATTTGTGACTTGCTGTACCAGTACACAATGTGGACAGTCAAAAAAAAAATAAACAAACTAGAACTGACTCTTAGGTCCATATTCACCAACCATTCTTAAGTAAAAATTGCTCAAGTCATCGATTTCAATTCACATTATCTTCCTTATGTATTAAGCTTCATGTCTGTATTTTTTCATGATATTTTAACTTTGCTACTTTCAGCTTAAAATCACATTGAAATTTTATAAAGCTTATTTTTGTTGGTATGAAAATTCTGACTTGGGCTTAAGTCATGACTTAGGCTTAAGAATGCTCCTTAATGTCACTGATAACCCCACTTCTCTTGCAGTACATGAATGCAATTATATAACTTACATCCTGCTCCAGCAAACATCACGAAGAGCACTGGATAGAAGAATCCCAGTGCCATTATGAGAACGTACTCATGAAATACAGCTGAAATCAGGAACACACACGCCATGGCAATGCCTCTGTACTTTGGACCAAATAACTGTGAGTCAAAAAATAAATAAATGTAAATAACAATGAAGTATCAATACAACAAGACTGTAAGTTTTGATTGTTTTTTACTGAATATATACAGTTACATATCTTTTGAGTGAATTTATAGCTATCTATATTTATTTCTTTGTTGTTTTTAGAAAGAAATGAATTTGTATGACATTTGTATTACAATCAAAACTGTGAATACAGAGGTAGTTTTTGTGTGTAATGCTTTAAGAGTATTTCATTTATTTTTTTGCTCTATTAAGTGGTTTTATTTATTTAAGTGTAAAACAGCATAATATCCCTTTTAATAACATATACTTTTACATTTGTTACCATTTGTATGCATTGTCTCAACAATAGGTTTATTGTATAAAAATTAAAATATGGCATAACATTCTGGTTATTTGTATAACTTCCAGGTATAGGATGCCTTGAGGTCATTACTACACCAAGATCTAAAAATATACATTCCAGTAGAAATGTGTCTGAGGTATATGGATGCCCCCAACTTTGGGATCAAAATGTCTGAAAAAACCTCTGCCAATACTCCGTGGATAGTGACAATAATCAAAACGGACCTGCATTTTGACATCATTGACCTGACATCATACAAATATGAACTAAACCTGTGCTTTAAAAAGTACTGATCATAAATAAAAATGACCTTAGAAAAGAAAGAACTATAACTCCAACAGTATTAAACATAGTAACCTAATGAAAAGCTTACCTGTATACTGATACATTTTTCTAATACAGCATACATGAATTAAATCTAAAGAACCAACTGATGTTATTGATAGGAATGAAAAATGACATCAGAATGAGTCACATGGACCATTGCATCAACCAAAGATGAATTATGTTGAGTTCATTAACATTTATTGATCAACAAAAACATCCATTGATGCACAAACAGATCAACTGACAGTAAACTCTTTATGTCCCTCCTCAGATTATTCCATCCTAGGGAAAATAATTTCTCAAATTTATCTGGTGCAATGGTAGAGTACCGTAGGTGATAAAAAGGTTCTTCAGAAAGTGGTAAGAGTAGTAGTGTATAGAATTATTTCATCCTATAAACTTTCATTTATCAATATTCATGTCAAGTTTAGAGAGAACAGAAACACGGATATTGTTTTGGTGACATCATAGGCATGTTTGTTTGTTTTTTGTCATACATCTAGATAATTTGTGAATGATCCGTCCCTTGGCCCCTTTACCATTTTCCAATGGCAGCGATGTAAAATATCTCATTACCAATGCTCTTCGTACTATGGTGTTTCCAGTCCTGTTATCAGTACAACACACGTGAGTGTAGCAACACCAGGTGTCAGCACAATAGAGCAACATTGTCTTGGGATGACAACAAGATTTTAGCGGGGTTTCAAATCCTCCAAACAGACCAATATCATTATGAATTTGATAAAAAGATTTTATATCTTACCTGGTAGAATTCCTTGTACACGTAGGTGTACAGCCAGTCATGTACAACAATGTTCCACGTGCGATAAAAACTGGAGAAAGATGTTGTATTCCACCAGTCCTACAAATAGGGAAATGCCAAATATTTTTTAACTAAAAAATGTAATTAGATGACAATGCTAAAAATTAAGTTTAAAGGGCAAACGCTTATGTAAAAAATGTTTATAACTGTATATTTCCATCGTTATACATCATATATTCCGACCAGATGTGCCTCCAGTAATTACAAAACTCTGTACAACCCCTCTTTTTTAATTAGCCACAAGTTGATTATATGCCATGTGATTGTCACTCATCTTTTGATATACGTCAGACAGTTAAATTATATAAACTGTCTTCTATATGTGACCATTAGCAGTACGTGACCATTAACAGTAGGAAGTCATACTAAACCCATGCCATGTTTTTATTTTAACAAACTGGGTTGACTTGACTCTGGATAGACAAACTGGTTTACAGACAAAAGAACATACATGGAAATGTGCAACGTCTATTTCCCTTGGCTGTTTCATGGTGAAGAGGGAAGGCATAAAAAATGATGTCAAAACTATTCCAAGATGTACAGAGATAAGGTCATGCTAATTCCAATCAATGCAGAACAGTATGATAACAAATACACAAGTTTTTGTGCAGGATTAAACTTATAAATAAAAAACTGAATAATTTACAATATGGAAGTCATCTCAAGTGGTTTAGTTATGAAAGGTTTGTGTATAATTATTTAAAAATACTTTTTCACATAGGTTGCTGTTTAGTATTTATTTTATTTTCAACGACAAATTAGAATATAATTGTCTTCCAGGCTGCCAGCACCAACCTTGTAAAACATTCGGTCTCCAAATCTCAACATCTCAGCAAAAGCATTGAACCAGGAGTGGAGAATAGCAAAAAAACCTGAAAATAAAGTTTGAATTATTGCTCAACAATACTCTGTAATTTCTTCCTTAAAATGTATGCTGTAGATCAGGTATTTTATAAAAAATAAAAACAACAACAAATGAACTCATTTATCATTTGATGACCTGATGATATCATGAAGTTAATCGAACAAGACATTATAAAATAATCTGACACAATTGTATCTCATTTACAAATTTTTAAAGTTAGGAAAATTATAAGAATGGTATAGATTTTGGTTTTGCATGATAAGTCACATTATAATACATTATGTTTTTTGTTTAATTTCTGCATATCTGAACAAACACCTTCTTTATTCTGAGATATATGTAAAATGCAAAAACAAAATCTATTTCCTAAAACAAATAATTGCAAGTCATTGTACTGATCAGAACTATGCCATTGTGACTCACTTAAAAAACTCAAATATAACAAAATGATTGATTAAAAAAAAGACAGGGTTTTAAAATGACAAAAACAGGATTGCTGAAAACAATTGTAATAAAAAGCTACCACAGCACATGTTCAATCCACCTACCAATAAGCAAGACTAGAGTTCCAGGCAACATACAGCCAAACACGGAGACCAGAAATGACCTTGGAGTGATCTTATCTTGGTTAAAATTCTGAAACAGCGGCACGCAGAATCTCTCGAAGATGTAGTAGGTATACAGCAAACATGCCACAACCTGAGCGAAGTTGCTAACCACATAGCTCCAACAGATAATGGCAGTTCTGGAAAGAACAACAAACATTTGAAGTGTCCAAGATAAGGAAAGTAATTCTATTTTTTTGTTTGGCAATATTTACTTTTGGAAAGTAAATACATTCTCGTGTAGAAATATTTTGTGGTTTTGTCAAGAAAATATTTTTATGACTATCCAACAAAATATACAGTGTTGGTAAGTCAAACCATTAAGGTGGTTCTAATAAGGACAACATGTGTGTGCCCATGGTCGAGTGTCCAGAGTCACAGACTTGTAAATCCTGAGGATGAAAAACTTTAATGTGAGGCAGTCTTTGAGCTGATATAACTGCTGGTTCTACCCAAACATTTGTCTGTGATCAATTATTAAGTGGACATGACCATATCACTATAACTGAGTCACTTCCAATTTATTGACAAATTATTATAAATTTATAAGATTAAAGCTTTTCTAAGTTACTAAGCTCAAAGCTTCTTATGACAAATAATCTGTTTAACAAGGTAAAGTATACATACTGCGGATAGCTGTCACGGTAGACAAGAGTTGGGGCAAACAGGAAGTACAGATACTTGGAGAAGTCTGGACACATATCGGCCACACTGTGGTCCTTGTCATCTGTCAATGAAAAAGAACAAATGTCACTGGAATTGAAAAATCCTTCTCTCCCCACCTGTTATATACAAAGACCTTTAATATGGCATTGACCTTAATGGTAAGACTGGTAAATGTGCAATACAATTTCAAATGTATGTCAGTAGATGAGTGAAATTTGTTTCTTTATTGGGTTTATCGTCCCACCAACAGTATTTCAGTTATCTGGAGACGGTAGTGAAATTGGATTGTACTGTAAATAATATGGAGGCCATAGCTGAGACTCAGAAATAGGAGAGACTAACAGACAGATGGATGGAGTGACAGATGGAGTGACAAGATGAAGTGACAGAAAGATGGACTGACTAATAGATGGACAGACTGAAAGATGAATGGACTGAAAGTTGGCCAGACACACAGACTAAAAAACATGGATGAGTTGACAGATGGACAGACTGACAGATTGACAGACTGACAAATGGACAGACTGACAAATAAACAGACTGACGGGTGGACAGACTGACAGGTGGATGGACTGAAAGATGAACAGACTGACAGATGGATGGACTGAAAGATGAACAGACTGATAGATGGACAGAATGACAGGTGGATGGACTGACAGGTGGATGGACTGAAAGATAAGGTACAGGTGGGTAAGGTACAAGGTTAAACTACAGAGAATTGCTTTTTGTGTGAAATGGCAACATTTCTTTGATAAGTGATCTGTTTTTCTGTAATGTCATATTATAAACACAAACCCTAGTACAATAAGGCACTTAGTCACATAATCAGGACCTATGTTCAATTAATTTTGCAGTAAGTTTTGATTACAAAATGGTAAACTTTACAGTTATAGTGCTGCCTTCACTGTGTATAGCATGCCGTGAACACCTGGCATGATATCACACAGTATCTTGACATCGGGCTGAACAGTCGTTGAACTACCCTTATATTTGCTTAAGTGTTAGCAAGGGAGCTATACCATTTTTAACGACTTTGGTATGTCGCGGCCCGGGATCGCAAACGGGGCCTCCCGTTCCTGTAGCCGATGCTCTACCAATTGCGCTACCAGGTCCGGTGGACTTTGCTATGTATGATCCGATACTGAAAACTGAGCCTGTAATACAGGATGAGGAACCAAAGTCTGTTGAGCAGTTCTTGTGAGAAAGAAAATGACAAAAACATAACTACTCACTTTTGCTGTCATAAGCAATAACTCTCTCAAGATTTCCTCGTACAAAGGCATGCGACTTCATCATAAAACGGATCTGAAATAACAAATATAAAAGGTGTAAAGTATTTAAATTTACAAGATTAATAGTTGTTGCTTACAAGTTTAACAAAGAATTGTCTGACAAACATTTGTTTAACTTATTTACATGTATAACAAAGAATTGCCTGACAAACATTAGTTTACCCTTGTTTACAGGTATAACAAAGAATTGCCTGACAAACATTAGTTTAACTTTGTAATCTTTTACCCTGTGTTACCCATCTATCCTCTATTTCCAATGTTTGGTGGTTTAAGAGCATTATGAAGAAAAGGTTTGGTCTGTACTAAAGAAGTAGACAGAAATAAAACAAACAGGGTATGATGAATTTGGAAGGCTTTAATCCTTTAATTTCATTAAGTTAGTCATTGTCATTGTTTGTGCAGGATAATTATTTCTTGAAAGTAAATTGTTTTCCCAGTATTTAAGGAGATAAGATAAAGTGTTTGGATCTGGCCTAAACTTTTACATAGTTTTCAAAATGTTTGGTGTAGACCAGATTGTGTATAATCCAAAGGCGACTCATTAAATGCTGAGATCCTAAATTGGGCCCAGATCATCAAAAGTGGGTGAATTAAAAATGATCTCAATTTTAAAGTAGTTGGGACCAATAACTGGGCTGAACTAATAAGTGAGTGTGACAAAAAAACAACAAGAGTAGGTGAACCTATAGTTGGGCCCAACTTAACAGTAGGTGTGACCAATAATAGTTTCCAATTGAGTGGGTGTGACAAAAAAATGAGTTTAACTCAAAAGTGGGTATGACCAAAAATTTGATCTACCGGTAACTAAAAATGGCTGGGACCAATAATCAGGCCTCACTCAAAAGTGGGTGTGACTATAATGTGGGCCTTATATAAAAGTAGGTGCAACCAAAAATTGGGAACAACTCAAAAGGTGGTGTTACCCAAATATGGGATAAAGAAAAAAAATGGATGTGTCCTAACATTAGGCCCAACAATAAAATGGGTGTGTCCTAACATTAGGCCCAACAATAAAATGGATGTGTCCTAACATTAGGCCCAACAATAAAATGGACCTAACATTAGGCCCAACAATAAAATGGATGTGTCCTAACATTAGGCCCAACAATAAAATGGATGTGACCTAACATTAGGCCCAACAATAAAATGGGTGTGTCCTAACATTAGGCCCAACAATAAAATGGGTGTGTCCTAACATTAGGCCCAACAATAAAATGGATGTGTCCTAACATTAGGCCCAACAATAAAATGGATGTGTCCTAACATTAGGCCCAACAATAAAATGGATGTGTCCTAACATTAGGCCCAACAATAAAATGGGTGTGTCCTAACATTAGGCCCAACAATAAAATGGGTGTGTCCTAACATTAGGCCCAACAATAAAATGGATGTGTCCTAACATTAGGCCCAACAATAAAATGGATGTGTCCTAACATTAGGCCCAACAATAAAATGGATGTGTCCTAACATTAGGCCCAACAATAAAATGGGTTTGTCCTAACATTAGGCCCAACAATAAAATGGGTGTGTCCTAACATTAGGCCCAACAATAAAATGGGTGTGTCCTAACATTAGGCCCAACAATAAAATGGATGTGTCCTAACATTAGGCCCAACAATAAAATGGATGTGTCCTAACATTAGGCCCTACCAAAATATGGATGTGTCCTAAAATTAGGCCCAACTAAAAATGGGTGTGTCCTAACATTAGGCCCAACTAAAAAATGGGTGTGTCCTAACATTGGGTCCAACTAAAAATGGGTGTGTCCTAACATTGGGCCCAACTAAAAAGGGTGTGTCCTAACATTGGGCCCAACTAAAAATGGGTGTGTCCTGACATTAGACCCAACTAAAAATGGGTGTGTCCTCACTTTGGGCCCAACTAAAAATGGGTGTGTCCTAACATTGGGCCCAACTAAAAATGGATGTGTCCTAACATTAGGCCCAACCAAAAAATGGGTGTGTCCTAACATTAGGCCCAACCAAAAAATGGGTGTGTCCTAATATTAGGCCCAACTAAAAATGGGTGTGTCCTAACATTAGGCCCAACTAAAAAATGTGTGTGTCCTAAAATAAGACCCAATTAAAAATGGGTGTGTCCTAACATTAGGCCCAACTAAACAATGGGTGTGTCCTAACATAAGGCCCAACTAAACAATGGGTGTGTCCTAACATAAGGCCCAACTAAACAATGGGTGTGTCCTAACATAAGGCCTGACTAAAGAATGGGCGTGATCTTTAATTGGGCTCAACTCATAATGAACACGATCAAAAAGTGGGGTAGCTTTGATTTGTTACCTGCTCTGTAGTAATGATGACAGCAGACGCAGGAGGGAGCTGGTGTTCTATGATGTACCAGATTGGTATACAGAAGAAAGCTGTCTGATATGCCATATAGAGAGCTAGAGCTAGCCAGTCAATAATGCCTGAAACAAATAATGGTAACTTGATTTTAATTTTTTAAATTGGTCTTTAAGTTTATTGGTTAAATTTGTTTTTCAGACATTTGAAAGGTACTTTTTTTCATGTTTTTTATGTTTAAGTTTATTGGGTTTATCGTCCCACCAACAGTATTTCAGTTATCTGGAGACTGTGTTCACTTGAAGCAGATATAGTGCTGTCTTCACTGTGTATAGCATTTCTAGAACACCTGGCATGATATCACACCCAGTCATATTATCCTGACATCGGGCCAACTAGTCGTGAAACTACCCTTATATTTGCTTGAGCGTTAGCAAGGGAGCTATACCACTACCATTTTTAACAACTTTAGTATGACGCAGCCCGGGATTGAACCGGGTGTATCTCGTACCTGGAGCTCACACTTTTGGTCATAATTTTTACATTCTATTCTTAACCAATTTTATTAAGTATATGTTTTTTTTCAATCTCTTATGTCTGCACTGCTTCTACTATAACATGGAGTTTAGTATGGTATTGGTTTTCATAAACATCATAAAACACTAACTAATAAGAGATTAAGATAATGCAATATTATTTTATTTCTTTTTAAAATTTATTATAATACCATTTAAATATACACATGATTGGCAAGAGACAAAAGATTGACAATGACTCTTGGTCAAAAAAAAAAAAAAAATACTGGATGGCAATTTCTTGTGAATTAACATATCCAATATTTGTCTAATCAAATTTTCAGAAGAAGAATAATAAACCACATAATTAAGTCCTAATTTTGCCCATTTTTTGTCATTCTTTTACTATTATGTACAAGTGACGATACAATCAGATAAGTCTATTTTGGGAAAATTCAGCAGGTTTGAAGTCTAAATAGCCATCAATGTTGTCTATCAATAAGAAACAATTTATTCCACAAGAAATTTCTCTTAATAAATCTGTGATGCATTTCTTTTTCGATTATACAATGTCCAACTCCATCAGTGTTTCCTAACATACAGATTAAAAGTTTTTGACTGCCACCATTTTAATACTAAACAGATTTTCCCAACATGCTTTACTGATCTAAGAAATACTATAATGTTAACTTATAATGAAAATAACTGCAGACTGAATTTGAAATTTCAAAATCATCTGAATGACAAACTGCTCTAACAGGCAAACCCTACACATCTGTCAATAGAGTGGTCAATAGTGCAAGCAAATGTACCTGAATGTTTCTTATTGTTTCACAATTTCTGGCAATATGAAAATGAAAGTAGAACGGAATCATTCTGTTTCTTCCTGTATTTTGTGAACCATTTTCGAGGACCACAAGACCCTGCCTGTAAGACGAGCCCCACACATTGAACATGAAATTTTAAGGAAAAATCCCCGTCTTATAAGTGAGAAAATACGGTATTCTAGAAATAATTTCAGAAAAATACAAGTCTTAAAAATATAAGTCTTTCTTTTCTTTTTCGTATACTTTGTTTATGACTGTTTTTTTTTATGCTGATACAAAAATGTTCAATCCTGTACATGTCAAACCTAAAATACCTGTATTCAAAATATATTGCATACCATTAAGGAGACCTAATACTTACACAAGGCTACTGCTAAAACTTATACAATTTAATATGCTGAATCTTATTTAGCAAATTATTACATCAACATTCACTTGACTTTAAGCTTGTTTTCACTTGCTAATCACTTAACAGGTCATACAGCGCTTAGTATGATGAAGTTTAATGGAAAAAGGGCATAATCTGGTGAAAATGAAAATAGGTGAGTAGAAATATAAATATCTATCAGGTTAAAATAATATGAAATATAATATAGGTTAGTTCAGTAAACATTCAAAAACTCACAACAACATTTTAGCATTAAAACCTATGGAGAATCTCACCTGGTCGTCCCAGAGGCCTGTGGATAGTCCAGGAGAGCCACGTTTTAGCATTAAAACCTATCAGAATGGAGAATCTCACCTGGTTGTCCCACAGGCCTGGGGATAGTCCAGGAGAGCCACGTTTTAGCATTAAAACCTATCAGAATGGAGAATCTCACCTAGTCAACCCAGAGGCCTGTGGATAGTCCAGGAGAGCCATGTTTTAGCATTAAAACCTATCAGAATAGAGAATCTCACCTAGTCGACCCAGAGGCCTTTGGATAGTCCAGAAGAGCCACGTTTTAGCATTAAAACCTATCAGAATGGAGAATCTCACCTGGTTGTCCCACAGGCCTGTGGATAGTCCAGGAGAGCCATGTTTTAGCATTAAAACCTATCAGAATAGAGAATCTCACCTGGTTGTCCCACAGGCCTGTGGATAGTCCAGGAGAGTCATGTTTTAGCAGTAAAACCTATCAGAATGGAGAATCTCACCTGGTCGTCCCAGAGGCCTGTGGATAGTCCAGTAGAAGAAGCCAGGGTAGACAATGAGCACCGACGACAGTTGCATGGTCAACCACAGGGAGATCACTCTAGGGAACTTACCCAGCCCCCACTGGATGAGTCCAAAATCTAGGCCAAGTCTGAAACAAGAAAACAGTCTCTAGTAGACAGATTATTAAGTTGATTATACTTAACTGTCATATTACAGATGGCAATGTTCTCACAGTGATGATAATTGATTTTGTGTACTTTATGTACTGCATCTATAGAGACTTAATATTTATAATCAAATTTTATTACACATATCAAATTTCATTTTATGTACTGTATCAATGGAGAAAGACTAAATATTTATAATCAAATTAAATTTATGTATTTTATCTATGGATAAAGACTAAATATTTATAATCAAATTTTATTACACATCAAATTTAATTTTATTGTGGGTGTCCGTGGTCTTTTGGTTAAGACCTTGGACTCCGGATTGGAGGGTCTCGGGTTCGAACCCCAAAACTGACCACGTTATGTTAGTCCTTGAGCAAGACTATTTACTGCACATTGCTCCAGGTACTCTGTACCTGAGTACTGGTTCTACCCAGGAAGTGGGCAGTCAAGAGGGATTAATATAAGTAGAAAGAACTTGTTTCCTAAGCGACTATAAATAAAAAAGTTTACAGGGCTGCTGTAGAATACGCCATAAACATCTTACACAATATCTTAAAAGCCTATAAGAAAACAAAATATAAATTTAAAAATACAAAATTGTTTGTTTGTTTATTAGATTTATAGTCCCACCAACAGTATTTCAGTTATCTGGAGACAGTGTCCACTTCAAGCAGATATAGTGCTGTCTTCACTATGTATAGCATGCCGTGAACATCTGGCATAATACCACACCCAGTCACAGTATCCTGACACTGGGCCAACTAGTCGTGGAACTACCCTTATATTCGCTTGAGCACTAGCAAGGGAGCTATACCACTACCATTTTTAACGACTTTGGTATGTCGCAGCCTGGGATTGAACCCAGGGCCTCCCATACTTCGAGCCGACGCTCTACCGATTGCACTACCAGGTCCGGTATACAAAATTGACAAAGTTTTGACTTATAATATTTTATTTTTAAGTTACTTACGTTCCCTTCTCAATGATGTCCATGACAAATGTGTTGAGGGAGAAAATGATGAGGATGGCGACGAAGATGTGGTAGATACTATGAATGTGGCTGATCTCAAACAGATCACTGAAATAAATACATATAATATCTTGAATACATGTTCTGAAAATCATTACTTACTGTACTCTGAGGCTGATCCAGGATTAAAACAAAGTGAGGACATTATTTTTTCTTATTAGAACTAGAAGTGGACATTTGAACATCTACGATCAAATTAAATTTCAAACCCACACATATAATTAGGTCTGAACAATAGAAATATAAAATAATGCCAGAAAAAAACAAACAAGAAATGATCTAAAAGATGTTGAAAACAGCCTTTACATGTCAACTCAAGGTCATTTCCAGGCACCTGAGCTTTGTGATAAGGAAATTCTGATTATTTTTTCATGGGAACACATGAAGGTAAAAAAAAGGTGACAATGACTTAAATCTGTAGCTAAATACCGTTCCGTTTTATCTGTTGTTGTTTTTAAAAACCATTCACCCCTATAGTTCACCCTTCAAATGGCATTCATTTGGCCATTCCTATTTTCATTTGTTCTTTGTGTTCTTTTCTAATTCCTTTGTGTTAGAAGCAGGTGGTAAATACTTCATTTTTATAGTACACGTCAATGTTCACAGGTGTACAGTAAATAAATCGACAAGAATGATGCTGATGTATCGTCTGCATCATATGTATCTGCTTCCATTTTGACATTGTCTGGTTAGTACAAGATTTCTATTGGCGGACAGACTTTGTGAGAACCCATTAGAACGTATGCTACATTTTGTTGAACAAATTTACCAATCCCTTCCAAGTCCATATGCATTTTGGAACATAAATCTGAAACTCTCCTTTTATTCCTTTATTCAACATAATTGCCATTTCTGTAATTGATCAAACTCGGGAAAAATATTTCTAACGCTGTGCAACAGTGTCTTCCTTTTTTGTATGGCAGAATGTAGCTCTAGGAAATTTTGAGTTATGGAAGGGCTACCCTATACCCAAGCCCGCTCAACCTTGCATTTTCTCCTTGAATTTTTGTGATTTGGAAAAAGCAATCCCAGCGAGAGTTGAAAAAAAACCTGAATTCTGTCACAATACAGAAAACTTTCACCCAATGCCATTGCTGTGAGAGGGGTCCAGTGCCTGCTCCTCAGAGAAGCTTCTGATTTCAGGAATGCTGGAGATGTGTTTGACACATATCTGTGCAAAAACTGATACTATTTTATGAGTTCATTAAATTTATAAGCAAATGTATAAACAAACTAATCTTTTTCAGTTAAACAGTTGTAATGGTTAAATGTGGTTTTAATCACAAAATGTGTACCCATAATTGTAAAATAAAACATCATCCACTTAATGTGACCAGTGTGAATAGACAATGTGACCAGTATGAATAGACACCACCAGTGTGAATAGACACCACCAGTGTGAATAGACACCACCAGTGTGAATAGACACCACCAGTGTGAATAGACACCACCAGTGTGAATAGACACCACCAGTGTGAATAGACACCACCAGTGTGAATAGACACCACCAGACTACTTACGTTAACAGTGATCTTCTTGTAACAAATACTTTATCTGGCAGGTCTCCTTCATCTTTCATGCGTCTGCAAAATTGAAATAAAAGTTATTTATTGTAAGTAAATGATGTTTTTCTGCATTGTTTCTGATTCAAAATTAATGATTGAGTGACCCAGTGTATGTGGTTATAAATGGCATTCAAAATATGAGCTTTTCAATTAGAAAATGAAATCAATCTGTATCAGTCATTATATATTTTACCTGAAAACAAATCACTTTTTTTCCATTTATATGGCTAAAGAATCCTCATTATTCATTCATGATTTTAACAAAACACCACAAGGTACAGCATTAATATGATATCAATCATCTATGCAACAAACAAAATTTTTTTTTTTTTAAATAACAAAGGAGTCTGTACAAGAATTTGCTATGAAAAGTACAATCAATCACTCTGGAATGAACAATGAAATCAGAGTTATCTAACTTTTATGCTCAACTACACATTAAAATCAATTATCCATGTCAGCATGATAAATATTGATGAATAATAAAGGAGTAGTTAGTTGCACAATAATCTGTCTAAAATATCAAAGGGCAATAATTCTAGACTAAACACTGCAATCTTGAGTATCTTACCTTTCTGCTTAACATCAATTATCAATGCAAATATGAAAAGTTCCAAGGTATTAAGAGTAGGGAAATAATCAGTACAAGAGATGGCTAATCCAAGACAGACAACAGAAATACAACAGTGAGACAGATGAAGACAGAAAGACAAAAGTGAGACAGACAGATAACAGAAAGATAACTGAGAGACAGATAGATGACAGAAAGACAATAGAAAGACAGACTGATGACAGACAGACAACAGAGAGACAAATAGATGAAAAAAAGTCAACAGAGATTGACAGATGACTTAAAGACAATAGACACTGACAGACCGTCGAGAGAAAGACAAGATAGAGACAGATGAAAGCCAGACAATAGATATCAGACAGACAGACTGATGATGTACATCATAATAAAACAATCTTTTGGCTGTACAAGAGGCTTTTCATCTTTCACCAACTTTATCTAAAAATATTTCTTGACACTTTACTTCAGCCTATGTGATATAAACAGTGTCACTACTGACTACTGTTGACAGTTTGTTACTATTGGCCATACAGACACTTGTATAGTTACAGCTCAACTCTACATGAACTTACTGCCAGATAAGACCTCTTTATCACCATTTATTACAAGGTTAATTACCTAATTAGACAAAATGTTTCAGACAAAATGTCATGAGCAATGATGTATATTTATACCAGTATATAATGCATAATAGAAAGGTCATAGTTGACATAAACTGACCCAAAGTCATGTGAAGTACCAGTCATACAGTAACACCTGACCTGGATGTCGTACAACATCTGTCTATGTGACAAAGGTTCATTGTAGTACAGTGTAAACATTCTATATGGTATATTTGTTGTACACTTCAATCATGTGGTTGAGTTCACTGATGGCCATAATCATCAAATATTTAGTAATATAAGCCTTGCTCTGGGATTTCTATGATAATGCTTGAGATAAAAAATGTTGGGAAAAAAATGACAATGTCACTGGATGTTTTTGACAAATCATGCCACAATTTAATACCTTTCTTATTTGTATTTTGTTCATGTTAGTTACAACACTGCAGGGTTATCGGAGATATCAGCCTCTACTGGTTCATGATGTTATATTGTAAAACAGAACATGATTCCTCATATTGGCAATATATCACATCATATCACTAAGCTCCATTAAATAACCAAGACTTAAGAAGTTGAAAGATAACTGTTGTGTGTAAAATGTTCCCTACTGTGGCAATGTGAATAAATTTCAACAATATGTAAAAAACAAGAAATCACAGAGTCCAATACTAAACACTCAAATATAGGCCAGAATTATTAGCAAACTTAACCAGTCACATTGTCAGATACTCTACAGCAAACAGCAAAAAGTTCAGATCCTCATTAGACAATTCCACACTTTGTGCTGGATATGAATAAACAATTCTTTATTGTTCTCTTTTCAAAGCACTGGCACTGGCAGGGCAGGAAAAATATGGAAGCCTGACGTCTTGGACAAGTTTTGGTTAATGACCATTAAATAAGTACCGGACAAGTCATAAATCCAAGATTTGATGCAGACAGAAAAACAATCTGATCAAGTTTGGTGAAGATTATGCTATGAATGTGGCCTCTAGTGTGTTCACACGCTTTTTCTGAAATTTAACCTAGTTACAATGTACCTACTTTTTGACCCCACGTGACCCAGTTATAAACTCATCCAAGATTTAATGAAGGCAATATTCTGATCAAGTTTGGTGAAGATTGGGCCATAAATGAGGCCTCTAGTGTGTTCACAAGCTTTTTCTAAGATTTGATCTAGTGACCTACTTTTTGACCCCACGTGGCCCAGTTACAAACTCATCCAAAATTCAATGCAGACAAACATTCTGACCAAGTTTGGTGACGATTGGGCTATAAATGTGGTCTCTATGTGTGATTACAAGCTTTTTCTAAAATTTGACCTAGTGACCTACTTTTTGACCCCACGTGGCCCAGTTACGAACTCATCCAAAATTCAATGTAGACAAACATTCTGACCAAGTTAAATAAAGATTGGAACGCTGGACGAAGCCGTATCACATAAGCTCCCCTTGAGCACGTTATAAATAAAAGTAAATAAAAATAAAAGAAACAACTTGTTGTTATACCTTGTTTGTTAGTTGTAGATATGACAAATGCGTTTTTGTGGTCATATATTGAAAACAATGCTATTTTTGTCCATGTTACTAGTCTGGGACTATTCATAGAAAAGAATTTTTTTTTACAGCCCAGACTGGTCTAAAATCCTGTTTGCAATTTGCAACAGTGGTTCTTCTCAGACCAAGTGTAAGATTGGCCTTGATAGATCAGTTAATTTAAACAACAACAACAACATGATCTTGTGCACAGGACACTGTTCTCTTCTATTCTCTGTCTTCAAGACACTATTTCTAGAAGTTATTGGAACAAATTTAATCAAGGAATTGATGTCAAAGAAATACTTTAAGCAAGATAGAGAGAAATAAATTTGAAAACAATAAAATAGGAATAAGCAAGAAATTAAACCAAACAAATAATGTTCATTTACCTGTATGTAATAAAGCAAATGACAATGATTATATGTTAAAGAAATACCAATGGCCCATGAGAAAGTAAAAGAAAGAATAGATTCCAAACATAAAAAAATTATTTAAATAAAATGATAAGTGAAAGTGATCATGCATAAGTAACTTTCTTCGTTACCAGTTGTATTTTCAAGTGAACAAAAAAACAGAAATGTAAACTGGAAGTGACAAAGTTAAGAACTGTTAAATAAAATGAAACTTTGTGTATTAAGTTAGACAATCTGCCTTCCATTTCTAGTGATGATAAAATCTTTGAGGTAATATCTGCTAAGTTTTAACATTTATTGTTTCTAAAAATCACCTTTGTTATGAAGATGACTGTGTATTGTTTGTGAATATTAACCCCGAACTGATGAATACATTACACGGTAGTTGCACACGCTCCAATATCAGTTGTAAAATAAATTAAGAACATGTGCTTGCCGAAAATATTTCGCCGTGATAAATGATTTTTTCGTTATTCACGAGATTTTCGTGCTGTTAAAATGGTTAGCGCGGGAAATTGAACCAGCAACTACCGTGTAATGTATTCATCAGTTCGGGGTTAATATTCACAAACAATATAATATCTGAATATTGCTGTTGCCTTTTGATAATAGTATCCAACTGTTTGCCTTTGTCAAATATATTTTCCCACCGTGTTGGGGAACTTAGGACAAATTTCTGCATAAACTTGAATTTTTGTTTCAGTAAAGACAATTTTGAACACTACCACAATTGTAAGACAGCACAAAATAAATAATTCTAAAATGATGGAGCGATCTGCTAACAAAGATACTGATGACAGAGTGGATTGACTGGATGATAATATAACAATACCCCAAAGGTAAGTAGTCACATGGTCTCCTTAGTTTAAAAATAGCTAACTGTGCAGCAAAGCTCAGATAGGGAAAACTTGTTTATAATAACAAAATGGACGTTACTTTGCATTTGTCTTAAAGAAGCAGGTTGTCAATAAACAGCATTTCATGGGATCCATTCAGGTAACATTAATTTATTTAGCAATTTGAGGGGGGAAATATTTGGTCCAAACTGTCGGGAGCTGTTTGATCAGGATATGCATTATTTGCTGTTGAGTCTTCCGAGCCTCTAGCAATATAGCTCGCTTTGTATGTAACTGTAAAATGTATAGTACACTTTGTATGTAGATGTAAGATGTATAGTACACTTTGTATGTAACTGTAAGATGTAAAGTACACTTTGTATGTAGATGTATAGTACGCTTTGGATGTAGATGTAAGATGTAGAGTATGCTTTGTATGTAGATGTAAGATGTATAGCTCACTTTGTATGTAGATATAAAATGTATAGTACACTTTGTATGTAGATGTTAAATGTATAGTACACTTTGTATGTAGATGTATAGTACAGTTTGTTTGCAGATGTTAAATGTATAGTACACTTTGTTTGTAGATGTAAGATGTATAGTATGCTTTATATTTAGATCTAAGATGTAAAGTACACTTTGTATGTAGATGTAAGATGTATAGTACACTTTGTATGTAGATGTATAGTACACTTTGTATATAGGTGGAAGATGTATATTACACTTTGTATGTAGATGTAAGATGTATAGTACACTTGTGTGTAGATGTATAGTATGGATTGTATGTAGATGTAATATGTATAGTACACTTCATATGTAGATGTAAGATGTAAAGTACACTTTGTATGCAGATATAAGATGTATAGTACACTTTGTATGTAGATGTAAGATGTATAGTATGCTTTGTATGTAGATGTTAGATGTATAGTATGATTTGTTTGTAGATGTTAGATGCAAAGTACGCTTTGAATGTAGATGTAAGATGTATAGTACGCTTTGTTTGTAGATGTTAGATGTATATTATGATTTGTTTGTAGATGTTAGATGCAAAGTACGCTTTGTATGTAGATGTACAGTATGCTTTGTATGTAGATGTAAGATGTATTGTACGCTTTGTTTGTAGATGTAAGACGTATAGTACACTTTGTATGTAGATGTAAGATGTATAGTACGCTTTGTTTGTAGATGTTAGATGCATAGTATGATTTGTTTGTAGATGTTAGATGCAAAGTACGCTTTGTATGTAGATGTACAGTACGCTTTATATGTAGATGTAAGATGTATAGTACGCTTTGTATGTAGATGTAAGATGTAAAATACGCTTTGTATGTAGATGTTAGATGTAAAGTATGCTTTATTTGTAGATGTTAGATGCAAAGTACGCTTTGTATGTAGATGTAAAGTATGCTTTGTATCTAGATGTAAGATGTATAGTACACTTTAAATGTAGATGTAAGATGTATAGTACACTTTGTATGTAGATGTAAGATGTATAGTACACTTTGTATGCAGATGTAAGATGTATAGTACGCTTTGTATGTAGATGTAAGATGTATAGTACACTTTGTATGTAGATGTTAGATGTAAAGTATGCTTTGTTTGTAGATGTTAGATGCAAAGTACGCTTTGTATGTAGATGTATAGTACGCTTTGTATCTAGATGTAAGATGTATAGTACACTTTAAATGTAGATGTAAGATGTATAGTACACTTTGTATGTAGATGTAAGATGTATAGTACACTTTGTATGTAGATGTAAGATGTAAAGTACACTTTGTATGTAGATGTAAAATGTATAGTACACTTTGTATGTAGATGTATAGTGTGCTTTGTATGTAGATGTTAGATGTATAGTACACTTTGTTTGTAGATGTAAGATGTAAAGTACACTTTGTATGTAGATGTAAGATGTATAGTACGCTTTGTATGTAGATGTAAGATGTATAGTACACTTTGTATGTAGATGTTAGATGTAAAGTATGCTTTATTTGTAGATGTATAGTATGCTTTGTATCTAGATGTAAGATGTATAGTACACTTTAAATGTAGATGTAAGATGTATAGTACACTTTGTATGTAGATGTAAGATGTATAGTACACTTTGTATGTAGATGTATACTACACTTTGTATGTAGATGTATACTACACTTTGTATGTAGATGTATACTACACTTTGTATGTAGATGTAAGATGTAAAGTACACTTTGTATGTAGATGTAAAATGTATAGTACACTTTGTATGTAGATGTATAGTACACTTTGTATGTAGATGTATAGTACACTTTGTATGTAGATGTAAGATGTATACTACACTTTGTATGTAGATGTAAGATGTATAGTAAACTTTGTATGTAGATGTAAGATGAATACTACACTTTGTATGTAGATGTAAAATGTATAGTACACTTTGTATGTAGATGTAAGATGTATACTACACTTTGTATGTAGATGTAAAATGTATAGTACACTTTGTATGTAGATGTAAGATGTATAGTATGCTTTGTATGTAACTGTAAGATGTATAGTACACTTTGTATGTAGATGTATACTACACTTTGTATGTAGATGTATACTACACTTTGTATGTAGATGTATACTACACTTTGTATGTAGATGTAAGATGATAACTAAGGAAAGATAAAAATTAGCAGGTGCACCTTTTAAAAGCAAATGAGAATTAAGAAAAATACATACACATCTCTATTGGTATCTTGATACCGGGTCCAACTATATTTGTTATACATGTAAAACAATGACAAGATAATAAACACAAGTTTGAATATAAGAGTACAAGTATATTTATTTATATAGAAAGTATAGAAAAGTGCCAATGTTATTTATGAAATGTGAAGAGTATAAAAATATGTCAGACATGGCTAGTATACATGTGTCAAATCAGACATAGATGCAAAAACAACAACACACATTTCTTTATTAACATAATTTTAAGATATTAGTCTACAAATTTAGTAACATTTAATAATTACAGTATTAATAATCTATTAATCTAATACTACTGCATTAGTCTAAGCTCAGACATTTTAATGATTGTTTCTAACCACCAAAATATGATTTACACAAATGCACTTAAGTAGTTAAGACAATTTTCAGGTTTTAAATTACATTCACTTTATGCAATCTACTGAAGCAAAAAAATGGTGATTATCCAAGGATTGCTTTTTTCACAAAACATTCATTACAGAGATAAATAAGATTTCTACTGTTGTATTTCTGTAAAATATAAAGTGTGTACATACCCATGAGTTGGTGAATGGTTTGAGTTTGCTGGTTGTGTCCCTGTACAGTATAAAGTGTGTACATACCCGTGAGTTGGTGAATGGTTTGAGTTTGCTGGTTGTGTCCCTGTACAGTATAAAGTGTGTACATACCCATGAGTTGGTGAATGGTTTGAGTTTGCTGGTTGTGTCCCTGTACAGTATAAAGTGTGTACATACCCGTGAGTTGGTGAATGGTTTGAGTTTGCTGGTTGTGTCCCTGTACAGTATAAAGTGTGTACATACCCATGAGTTGGTGAATGGTTTGAGTTTGCTGGTTGTGTCCCTGTACAGTATAAAGTGTGTACATACCCGTGAGTTGGTGAATGGTTTGAGTTTGCTGGTTGTGTCCCTGTACAGTATAAAGTGTGTACATACCCGTGAGTTAGTGAATGGTTTGAGTTTGCTGGTTGTGTCCCTGTACAGTATAAAGCGTGTACATACCCATGAGTTGGTGAATGGTTTGAGTTTGCTGGTTGTGTCCCTGTACAGTATAAAGTGTGTACATACCCGTGAGTTGGTGAATGGTTTGAGTTTGCTGGTTGTGTCCCTGTACAGTATAAAGTGTGTACATACCCGTGAGTTGGTGAATGGTTTGAGTTTGCTGGTTGTGTCCCTGTACAGTATAAAGCGTGTACATACCCATGAGTTGGTGAATGGTTTGAGTTTGCTGGTTGTGTCCCTGTACAGTATAAAGTGTGTACATACCCGTGAGTTGGTGAATGGTTTGAGTTTGCTGGTTGTGTCCCTGTACAGTATAAAGTGTGTACATACCCGTGAGTTGGTGAATGGTTTGAGTTTGCTGGTTGTGTCCCTGTACAGTATAAAGTGTGTACATACCCATGAGTTGGTGAATGGTTTGAGTTTGCTGGTTGTGTCCCTGTACAGTATAAAGTGTGTACATACCCATGAGTTGGTGAATGGTTTGAGTTTGCTGGTTGTGTCCCTGTACAGTATAAAGCGTGTACATACTCGTGAGTTGGTGAATGGTTTGAGTTTGCTGGTTGTGTCCCTGTACAGTATAAAGTGTGTACATACCCGTGAGTTGGTGAATGGTTTGAGTTTGCTGGTTGTGTCCCTGTACAGTATAAAGTGTGTACATACCCATGAGTTGGTGAATGGTTTGAGTTTGCTGGTTGTGTCCCTGTACAGTATAAAGTGTGTACATACCCGTGAGTTGGTGAATGGTTTGAGTTTGCTGGTTGTGTCCCTGTACAGTATAAAGTGTGTACATACCCGTGAGTTGGTGAATGGTTTGAGTTTGCTGGTTGTGTCCCTGTACAGTATAAAGTGTGTACATACCCATGAGTTGGTGAATGGTTTGAGTTTGCTGGTTGTGTCCCTGTACAGTATAAAGTGTGTACATACCCGTGAGTTGGTGAATGGTTTGAGTTTGCTGGTTGTGTCCCTGTACAGTATAAAGTGTGTACATACCCGTGAGTTGGTGAATGGTTTGAGTTTGCTGGTTGTGTCCCTGTACAGTATAAAGTGTGTACATACCCATGAGTTGGTGAATGGTTTGAGTTTGCTGGCTGTGTCCCTGTACAGTATAAAGTGTGTACATACCCATGAGTTGGTGAATGGTTTGAGTTTGCTGGTTGTGTCCCTGTACAGTATAAAGCGTGTACATACCCATGAGTTGGTGAATGGTTTGAGTTTGCTGGTTGTGTCCCTGTACAGTATAAAGCGTGTACATACCCAGAGTTGGTGAATGGTTTGAGTTTGCTGGTTGTGTCCCTGTACAGTATAAAGTGTGTACATACCCGTGAGTTGGTGAATGGTTTGAGTTTGCTGGTTGTGTCCCTGTACAGTATAAAGCGTGTACATACCCGTGAGTTGGTGAATGGTTTGAGTTTGCTGGTTGTGTCCCTGTACAGTATAAAGTGTGTACATACCCGTGAGTTGGTGAATGGTTTGAGTTTGCTGGTTGTGTCCCTGTACAGTATAAAGTGTGTACATACCCGTGAGTTGGTGAATGGTTTGAGTTTGCTGGTTGTGTCCCTGTACAGTATAAAGTGTGTACATACCCGTGAGTTGGTGAATGGTTTGAGTTTACTGGTTGTGTCCCTGTACAGAATAAAGTGTGTACATACCCGTGAGTTGGTGAATGGTTTGAGTTTGCTGGTTGTGTCCCTGTACAGTATAAAGTGTGTACATACCCGTGAGTTGGTGAATGGTTTGAGTTTGCTGGTTGTGTCCCTGTACAGTATAAAGTGTGTACATACCCGTGAGTTGGTGAATGGTTTGAGTTTGCTGGTTGTGTCCCTGTACAGTATAAAGTGTGTACATACCCGTGAGTTGGTGAATGGTTTGAGTTTGCTGGTTGTGTCCCTGTACAGTATAAAGTGTGTACATACCCGTGAGTTGGTGAATGGTTTGAGTTTGCTGGTTGTGTCCCTGTAATGCTGATACTCTCCACGTCTGATATAAATGTATCAAAATAATCATCCAGGTCTTTATTTAGCTTTTCAGACAGCTCAGCACGCAGTTTCTAAAAAAAAGAAGAAGCAAATATTCAACTGGAACATGGTACTTTGTGCAGTAAAAACTCAAAGCAGGGTTCATATAGATCTGTATGAAAAAAAATCCAGACTTTTTCAAGACATAGAACTGAAATGTCCAAACCTTTCATTGCAAAAATCATATTATATGGTAACATACTGTACACTTAAATAATGTGTTACAGCCATATGATACTGGAACACAATGCTAATTATTGCTATTAATCATTAATCATTACTTTTACAGTGAAAATATGTATATACCTGGAAATATAAAAGTAAAACACGTTCAGGATATTGAAATTATGAGCCAATGTCACAAAATATCTGCAAATGATAAATCTCATGTTCAGGGTCAATATTGCCAGATATATTATTGGTACATATCAGTTGGTGTAAAATGTGGGCCAAGTTTCACTGTATGAATCGTCTAACAATACATTTATGCCATTAGGTACATCCACATTTTAAGGTCTTAAAAAATAAGGCTGCATTTTTCACAGGAACACTAGCATTGGTTGGCAACATGTAGGGTCATTAAGGTCAAATCTTACAGCTGATCAGGACACTACTACAGGCAAATAAGGCCAATTAAATCATGGGTTAGATTACTGTGAACAGAAATGTGTACCCAGTTTATTTCTCCTAAGAAATTCCCATAATAAAACTATGCTGTGTTGAAGAAACTGAAAAAGTGCAAAAGTTAAAAAATCATTTGCATAAAAAAATTTCCCAACTTGGTCAGAAATAAGTGCTGAGAATTTGCTATGACTTTGGTTCAGGTTGGTTTTTTTAAATGTTGATTTCTTTGAAAGTATTTTGCGGTGTGGTAACTCTTTTACAATCATTTTCCCATACATTTTCAAGACCTGGAAAAAAGAAAATCCCTTTTAAAATTCCATACTTTTCCAGGGTTTCCAGATTCTGTATGGATGCTCTTAACTTGATTACTGTTGGACAATCTCACTAAACTCAGATCTTACAAAATGTAGTGTAGCGGTTTTCAGGATATGATTTTAATCCGATTGACTGTTGGATTACTATACAGAAACTTGTTTTGGAATATCATTATCCTTTTTCAAAAATTAAAAATCAAATAGGATTATTTATTTCAGTTCAAAATAACAATTTATTGCTATTGAATCATGAGAATAACAATTTTGAAATACTGCATAAAAATTATGTCATCAGCATGTTCATAAACAAACTATTTTAGTTGTTAAGATCTTAATAATGAGTACAGATGTTCCTGAAAACCAAACTCCTCCCCAATTAAACAAATATTTATTTTTATTGAGGATTTAACTTAATATGTTGACTCTTTGGGAAATATCAATTTGTTATTTGAATCAGAAAAAAGCACTTAAAAGGACCCACTCCTAAGTAGAATTCTAAAGGGAAAAATGAAGAAAGAATATTGCAAACAATTTATATTTACATGTGTGCCAAGACAAAATTAACAATAATTTTGACATACCTTTGCCTCATTTAGAAGTCGTTGAACTTTCACTTCATCATTAAATGATTTTAAATTCATATCTGGAATAAATAATATAGTGTATAATTACATACAGCAGGTGAAGTGCCTATCTAGTGAAAGGAAATGATAAAGCTATTTAAAAGTTGATCAGGTTTGAAAAAGCGTCAAAATGCTTCAGCTAAACACCTGATTCTAATTGGTCATATGTTAATCAGGAAAAATGGTGGAAGCGTATAATTTCCTAACAAAACAAAACACCAGGGCACTCATGGTAGGGGAGAAGAGTCACACACTGACTCCCCATGGCTCGCAGCATGAGGGTTCAAGTCTTGGTCTGGCTACAGACCTATGAAGGTCTTTCAGGCAGGTCTGTGGTGTGCCTGTGGTTCCATATTCGTCTGGGGTGTCCTCCACCAAAATAGCTGGGCAATACTAACTCTTACTTCTTTAGTCAGACATTTGTCAGACATTAATATTACATTCAAAAACCATTACTTTATTAACATACCACAACATATAGTGATACATATAGAGCAAATTGCAATATGTACCACTATATATTGCCATATTTGATAAAACTGTTATAAGGAGCTTTTTTACTTAATAATCATGAGCAGAGTCAACAATAAATGTGTCAATTTTTAACTCCTCTGACTGCTTAGCCTCTCAACGCATGGGTTCGAGTCTCGTTCGAGGCAAAAGGATTTAATGTGAGAAGGTCATCCAGCTGATTTTGGGTGCACCGGTGGTTCTACCCAGACATGTGTCTGGGGTCTTCCTCCTCCAAAAGCTGGAAGTGCTTTAATGATCATAAATGGTCACTGCAATGTATTTTAAAATCAAAATCAAATCAATAAATGTCTTAGTATAATATGACATAGCTTTATAACAGGTAAACGTAGATACATGAAAGAAAAATGACTAGAAAGTCGCAACAAATAACAATTAAACAACAAATTGACTGCAAAATTCACAACAGTGTAGTGTGATTCATTGAATTTGTTTGATGACGATTCACAAATGTATTTAGGTTGATTGTACCTTCACCTTTATTGTTATAAGCTCATTGAAATGTGACATCTTTAACAATCTTCTTTGTCTGTCCACTTTTATTCGGAAAAGATCCCACACACATACCCTTTTGCCAATTAATTTGGCATTCTTTCAAAAAACCAATCAGCTTGGTCATAATTTGTTCTTTTTACAATTTTCAATGGTCGCTTTTGATAAAATAGCCGAACAATAGATATTTATAATGTTTTACATACTCTGCAACAAACTATTTTATAACAATGTGACTAATTTCAATAAATTTTATGTCTAATAAGATTCATGGTTCCATGCAACATTCATTTTTCTTAAATCCAGAAATGAAATGTCGATTCAAAAATAAAATCCTAGTTTAAAAGTCTTATTGTACAGAAAACCACCAATGCAAATGGAGTATGCCGCATTTCCTGAGCAGTTTAGAATGAACTCCCTGACACGTATATGACTTTGGACTATATTTTCAGTTACCAGTGATCACTTCTCAGCAATGATAGCATCTTTGACTTTGGATGCACATAATAGTGGCAGCAACCAAATTGTACAAAATGGTGTACAAAAACGGTATGTTCATTGTGTACTGCGGTACTGTATTGAATTTATTTAATATTGCAATATACCTATATGCCACAACAGCACCATTAACATAACTAGATAGGTTGCAAAATCACCAACTTGAATGAGCAACTGTTCACGACTTGACCAAATGATCAGTTTGAAAACATGGTTACAAAACATATTTGTAACACAATACTTACATAAGCAGCAATTAGACTTAGAATGATGTTCATTCAAAGAAAACAACCTAGATTTTTGTCTTCTGTTCTAAATCTTGATTCAGACACTTTATAATACACATAGAACATAAGGTTATGTCATGAACAGCACACAATTTGTGGATTTTTTATATTGTGGCAGTACAATCATGGCACGTAAAGAAAATGACAATTAAATTAACAGCATCGAAAAGAAGGAATTTCTAACGTCCCTCTGTGGCGAGTGCATTGAAAAAAATGCTGGGGTGAAACATGTGTGCCATTATTAAAAGGGTATTTATCAGTTATTCATGTAATTGGATTATTAACTTTGGCTAGACTGCATAATAACGGGTGCATTATTGTTTGAATGTGAATAACAAGGGTGTAGGCTTGAGCAGTAGTGCTAAAATAAAAACATAATTAAAAAATCAATATATTTTTCTAATCTTACTCCACCAAGCAATTATCTAAACCATTGTCAGACAAAGATGGAAGGGGAATATGTATGACATGCTTTTTAATCATTTAATCATGTCACTTTTTTCCCCTTTCTATACAACTGCAACAATTTCTTCAACAAGACAAATTGGGCCAAGACCAAACATCAACAAAAAGGTCTGCTACAATGCTACAAAACATCAGATTATCCACATTCTGTCTCCGAGAACATATCACCATTATCTGGGACATGACTGGCTTTGTGTTTGTTGAAATACAATGTTAAAATTTCGTCAATCGAACCGCAGACCTAACAACGTATGTTTGTATTTGACACACCCATACATAACAACATTCACATTTCATCATACCATAATGTGGTACAGAAACTTGAAATCCGCACTTAGAATGAATGAGTCGGAGTGATCAAATGACAAAATATGATTTAAATAAACATAAACAACACATAGGTATTGGGCAACATATAAACAAAGACTTACTTTGGTTTTTATTTGATAAAATGTCACCATTTCCTGAAGGGACATCTCCGTTGGCCGCCATGTTTACTTTAAACGGTGAGAAGGTATTCTTGTCGTTATATTAACACGATGCGTTAAGTCAATCTCCAACGCAGTGATCTCCCCCTTTCAGTAAGGAGAATTTAAGCGATGTCGTAAACCCTGTGCGGAGTTTTCGTTAAGTTATGTAGCAGTGATGTCCCCTATATCAGAGCGGGGGGGGGGGGGGGGGGGGGGGTGAGGGGTGAGGGGGGCAAACAACAACAACAACAAAAAACGTTGACCCGACGCAAACAATAAAGAGCATGGATGTGAGACATCCAAGGGGCCGTAGGGAGCATGCTCTGAATAAGACGATGGCTATCATCTACACCCTCTATATTTATTGTCGATTCATTACATTATTTTTTTTTTTTGAGTTACTATCTGCTACTTTGTATCCTTCCTTGTCGTCTGCTACATTTGTAATTACAAGCTGCATTGCTTACAACGGCATACTTTGTTTCTTTTGTTAAGACTTCGCAAAACTGCTGCAAATTTATGCCAGCTACTTTTTATAATTGCAAGCTAAGATTTATTGTTCTGAAAAGGACACCAAAGAACACCAGCGACTTCGTGTTATAGACTGCTACACTATCTTGCCCATAACAAAAAATGCATTCCATAAGAGGCACCTCTCTCAAGAGGGGCGCCAACAAATCTGAAGACAACAAGTCCCATTTTGATTGTTACGTGTACGTGATCCGTCAGCTTGCACATGGGAAACAACGTATCGACGCACTTTGATTTTTATTTTTAAGAAGATTCAAGGATTTTGTACGAGAACTATATCAGAAATGTGTGAGGCTATGTTAGGGCTTAGAAAATTATACTGCTCAGTAATTATGAGACAATTACTATTTCAGCACCAAATATTGTACTTAGATTACAACTCCATGTCCAGGTCTATATTTGTACAGCGCTACTTCTCGTTCATACAACGGGGGCAACGTAAGTCTAGGATTTGTACAAGAGATTTGTTCACTAAACTTGAATAACTTTATTAACGATGCGTTGCCATCCCGAAAACAATGGAACTACACGGCAAAAACAATTTTGATGAGTTGGGAGGATATAGCCTGCGAACGGAGAGTAACATCAGACGACGATTTTAAATATGTCTGTCGTATTCAACCACATGTGACCAGGTCTGTTGTATATGAAGTTCTGGAGTTCTGTCAAGCAAAATAGACTTGTGATTTCAAGGTTTTGTTGTAAAGAATGAGACCTCTGCAATGAATATTGCTACTCCTTCGCCGGTATATAGACATAAATATGGACATTCATACAAGAAATGTGTGTGTCGACAACAAGCAAGAACAATGGAAATTCTACTACGACGTAGCAATGATAGACATAAACCTCAGGCCCGGATTAACCGAGGGTGGTGGGGTGGGGCGAGCCCTTGCCCCCCCCCCTTCCCCTGTTGTCATGGACATACAATTTGTCTCGACTGTAATTCTTTAGAAATAGCCCGATCGCACAAATTTTGTAGACCGTGTAGAGAATTTCACGGTTATCTCAGGCCCCCAGACTGTCATATATTTAGCCACACTAGCAGTAATAAAGGCCACTCGGACCCTTGCTACTACCCAGGTCCCCGAGGCTATCTGGCTCATGTACAACATTCTTTGCGTGCATTGTCTGTCAACTCCCTCACTGACGAGCTTTTCGGCACACCTTGGCAGTGATGCAGACGGCATTAAGCGAGGTGTTACGATTGTTTGTCACCTTGCATCCCAATCAAGGTACATAGTAGATTTTCAGTGTACTTAAAGGTAACATTTTCAGGTCATGACAAAATTGTTGAAAGATGCGAACAATAATTTGATTTGCTTGTTTTTATAATATTTTTGTGTGTAAATTCCGAAAATATATTGAGGTCACAGCTTTGAGAGTGATTCTGACATATAATAGAGCAATAGCGTAACGTAAAGATATATCCAAGCAAAATAAAACAAAAAACACAAACAGTAGCAATACTTGTTAGCATTCGAACGACAATATCCCTTCGGAACAAAACCTAAAATTTAAAAAAAGCAGACAAAATTACTGTCGTATATTAAGATAAAATATACCTCGAAGTTGGACTTTTATAACAACACATCCGATGTTATTATCATTTTATTTACGACACCTAACTGTGCGACGCAAATATGTGGACAATTTACAGGTTGGGATTTCTACGCATTAGAAAATTTTCAGAAGGGTCCGCCTTAGCCAAAATGAACAGAATTAATTTTGTTCTGGAAGGATTGTGTTCGTACTCCGTTTCTAGCAATAACACAGACTTTACAGAATTGTGTATCAAGCTGCAAACAAAAGAAAAAAGAGAAAAGGGAAGATATACATGTATTGCTAAGTTGATAATAATTTTATAATCTAGTGCTCTGCAGCACCATGTGTAGCAATGTGCAGTTTGTGTTGGCTCAAAAGTGTTGCTGTTTCAAACATTTAAACACTTCTATAATAGGTTAACCGGAAAGTGAACTTATTTGGAAATATTTAGTTTATTTTACGGTCCAGCTCAAGGTGAGTATGCCATTGTCTGCTTCGGCATATTTTTGTAAAGAATTCGAACTAGTCTTCAACAACAAAGTTATGTTGCCACAGGGTTATGTCTTCTCATTTTTCAGACTTTCAGGGTCAGTTTAATAAAATAATTAATAAAAAACATATTTTTTTCGGGGAAGCATACCCACGACCCCGCCCCCCCCCCCACACACACAACGTATGTCAAATTCGGGTCTTCGCCAAACCCGCAGCTAAAAAGTTCTGGATCCAGGCCTGAACCTTGCTAACGAACTACTGAGTATGCCAACCGAAAACCTATATGTATGCTTGCATGGAGGAAAACATGATATTCTGAAAGATTTTTTTAAACTTAGATATTGTGTTTTAAGGTGAGTATATGACTTTACATGTCACTGCCATAAAGCATGTTTTTTTAACTTATTAACTCTTAACAATACTACATTTTATTTTGTTGGTAGGTTGTTTTCTAAAATTCGATGTTTTCTTTCGTATATTTTACATCTTACTTTTGGCACATGATGTCAGTCATGGCATTGTATGCCATAATTAAAATGATCTCATTATATATCAGCGTTTGGGCTGTATTATTTGTTCTTATAATATATCAGCGCATGGGCTGTTTTTATTTCAAACTAATCTCTCATTTGGAATTTTTACGTTGCCGAGGCTTTTATCTACTGTACATATGTTGAAAGCTTATTTTATTACTAGACATTATGTATGTACATACGTTCATTGTATCTGTTTTAACTCTCGATGCAGGTGCTTACTGATGGTTTTTCTTTATGTGTGTTATGTCTTGTCTCTGTGCTTTTGTCACATTTACATTTACCTTGTTTGCCTTTGTCTACTGGTAGATAAAATTTGAATATCTGAAAATTTTGATAGGATTTTTTCTTATTTACCATTAGAATAGATCTTCAGCGGTGCTGTGCTACTTTAATGTAGGGACATATGACTGATATACATGGGCACGTGTACTTACATTGTATATTATTACATGTATTTACGTAATTCCTTACATTGTATGGTCATTATTAGAACTGCAATCATGTATGCTATCTAAGCATACCTCACATATAAATTGACTACTCACATGTTGTATATTTTGTGTCTGTTCACTGTACATATACTTGTAATATTACCATTGTTGGTGGAAATAAAGATATTGACTGATTGATTGATTCTATGGCATTTATTTACAATAAAAGTCGTTGATGCGAAGTATTAAGGGCGACGCAAATACAAGAACAGGTAATCAGGTTAAATCAATATGGGAGCAAGTAATAACAACATATTTAAAAAAATACGTTTTTCCAGTATACTATAAATCTCGGGAAAAAGTATGTATAACGTATATTCCTGAGACCATAGAATTGTACAAAACAAAATAAAAAGCTAAACTCGATCTCATTCAATAGGTTTTTCAAGATGATACATACGTAGAAAAAGTTGCCAAAACTAGTATAATTAACTATAAAACTGAAGTGTAAAAGTAATTATAGCACATATACAGCAGCCTCATAAGACACAAATTAAATTATTGTTAAGACAGTTTTGTTCCGGAATGTAGTATGTTTTTTCTTTCTCAGTATCTTAATTATTGTATATTTTTATAGTTGTTTTCATGGAAGCAATTTTGTATCTGGATATATATGTATACAAAGAAAATTATTTATTATCTCCTAAACTTAACATACTTCGCACGTTTAAAGTGACATGGACGAAGACAAACTGAGAGAAACAGTAAAAACAGAACGACATGGTATGTCCTCAATCCCGATGGAAATCATGTTATAACAAAACAATGTTATAACGTAGTATGTGCTTCTGTGGTTTATAATTAAACACTGAACTGACATTAAGAATACAACTTGATAAAAGTTGCTGTCAAGTGAAAGGTAGTATGTCATTCAATATTGGACCGAAAATAGTACAGAAATAATCAATTTGACTTATTATAAAAAAGCAATATTTTATCCCAAATAGTTACCTAAATAAATCTGGGTGTAAGGAAGTAATAATAAGTCTGAACATATTCTTTTTTGTGTGCAAAATGTTCGTGTAATAAAAGGCTTGGACACGGAACAAAATCTCACGTCAGGTATACGGTTTGAGTTCGGAACCATCCGAGTCAATAACATTAACCTCTTGACCAAGATCAATTTAACCACGTTATTAATGCTTTTTTGGTGCGTTGCAATTTTCTCTTATGCAGGTGAATTAACCATCCAAATCTTTAATAAGATCCTTTTGAAAACTTGTCTTAAAGGGTTAGGGTTTGATCCAGATCCAGAGTCCAAAAACATTATCTCTTGTCTACAAACTCTTCAGTGATGCTATAAAAACATTCCTGCACACTGGCAGCACCGGAAATACTATTTTCCAGATCTGCGCTGACCTTATAGAAATCGTTTTTGTATATTGCGGGTATCTATAAATGTTGCATAAACATTGCATCTAAAGTAAGATTTTACCGTGCATAATGGTTCGAGTTCTTCACCAAATATGCCGTAACAGGCAAGAACATACTTCTCTTCGTGTTGGACCATTAATTGCAGCTAGATAACATTTGTATCTCTGTTTTTCCATCTATTGTCGTTTGCATATAGGGACTGTAATGTAATATTACCATATTAATTAGTTTTCAAGTAAATAATAAATGTGTTAGTAGTTTTCAGTTAAATAATAATTGGTTATAATTGGTAAGTTAAAGACATCGCACCGTTTAATTAAACTCAGTGCAAAGGTTCAATCAAAGCAGAACAAAGAATGACATGAATAATAACTCAAACGATACAATATACATTTTGTGAAACTGGTAAAATGGCAATAAAGAGGCACGATTCGGACCATGATTGTCAATATATAGGCGGCAATCGTGGAGACGGTGTACTGTATGAATGACACGAGCGTAAAAAGTATATGCGAGCTTAGTTCGGATGAACAATTACTTTTAGGCTATATATATTAGGGGTGCAGAATGGGAGAAGAGAGGGGAATTGAGATGAGCTAGGAAGAGGAGTGTAGAGTTAGACGCGTCAGAGAGAGGTATTCACGCATCACTATTGTTAGATTGTAAAATGTAAATTTCTCTAATAAAATCGCAATCATGGGATGATGTTGCGTTCTACTATGGAGCCCAGTTATGACACAGGACCGAAAATAATTAAAAAGCAATCTTGCTCTTTTAGATCTTTTCGTTCAGCAAACAATCATTGCAGTATCGGATTTTATGTTTAACAAATATGTATACATTAATATTGCTTTTATTGTGATTTCTGTTGTGTGTTCGAGATAGTGATGTGTATAATTTTGAAGTAGAGTATTTATGGAAGTTTCAGCTAAAAGTCGTCTTATAAAATAAATACCAAAATGTTCAGTGGAGCCTTCAATAAATGGCGTGACAAACAAAACAATAATGATTTGCCACAACCGCTTTATTAGATTGCTGGACTAGAGGAAATACAAGTATCAGTAAATATTGTAGAACAAACAAAACAACTTACTTCATTTCAAATTTAGATATTTTCCCTAAACGATACACTGGGCTGCATCAACATTTTACTGAATTGAATTTCCGTGCAAATAGTTTATTACAACTTGGACCAAATTATAACAGATAATGTATACACCGTCAAACTACCGTCGTGTTCCAGTACACTGTTCAATGGATTTTAGAAAAAAAAGACAACAACAAACAACATCAGAGATACAAGTGGTGATCTCTATAGGATCTACAAATTTGGCTGATCAGGCTATTTGTAAAGAAATATAGACGAGACTGTCCGAACCAACTGGAGAGGGGGGCGTAAGACCCCTCTCAATCCCACCCACCCCCACCCCGGTAAGTTCGGGCCTGAAACGGAAATCAGGAAGAGAGTGAAGAGAGTGGACACCTCTTGTCGCTGGAGTGAGGTTTTCTCGCCTTTTTATCTGAACAGGAAAAGTCAAATTTACAATTTAAACTTAAAGGATTTGAAATGGCCTTTTTCAGAGGCCCCACAGTCAAAGATAACATCATACAATGTGCTGGACACTTGGTTAGTTTATTATACACACTGGTGTTTTGGTGTCATTGGGTTGTAAAACAATAAGTCGTTAACAAGAAGTTAGTGTTTTATATAAAAAGGCCATCTTGTAAGAGTACAATTTGGATCTGAGATACTGCAATGATAGGATGTCTAAATGCATTAGCTATTTATCATAAAGCTTTGTCGCAGAGAACATTAGGATATAAGACTCAATCCTGTCTCCTGAAAAAATAAGGCTCATCTCTCTGGACTCTGTACCCCAACCATCTATGGGTGCGTTTAAGTTTGTTGATACGATAATGCAACAACTATAAAGTTTTAATGACTTTAACGCTTTCTTTCTCGTTTGTTGTGTGTATCGTATTTTATGAATTATTGGAAATTTTATTATTTTGTTAAGTGCCTACTAAACATACTCAAGCTTGAATTCGATTTTTTGAAAAAGTTCTGAACATTAAAAAATGCATTCTGATAGCAGGATAAATAAATACTAGTTTGGTAAGCTCCTCGACTTAGATTTGTTTTAGCATTGTGCGATAAAAAATTCCCGATTCAACCTATAACGATTTGTATATACGATACCTACATATCCAGTTGGGACACGAGCTATTCCATCCCATGAATTTTATTCATCTGTCTCTTGCAGATGTACAAGGTATTGTTTATTTTTAATGCATCTGTCTATTCTGTCCTGTAATGTATTTAGTGTCGGCGCAGAAACAGCGGAATCAGAAAGACTGGTCCAAACATTAAAATCTTCACGGAAAAGATTTTTCTAATATCCTTCTTACAACAACAGCAGCAGCAACAACAACAAAAACAACTACTACCACTTCTTCTACTACTGCTATTAATATTATTATTATTATTATTATTACTATTGCTATTATTTTTATCGTTGTAATTATTATTATTAATATACTTTTATAAGTATAAGTGGTTATTAAAATAATAAAGTCTAGGATGGAGTTCGAATAAAACGTATGAGGTGGTGTATAATTAAACAGATTTAGTTTATTTAAAACATAACTATAAATAATCATCCAGTAATATGGCTGTATCCTGGTCTTTATCTTACTCTAGCTCGAACCCTGCAAATAAACCAAAAACAATAAAAATATACTGCAGGTCAACATCATTAATACAACTACATAAGTTTACATAATACAATTGCACCTATTATAGAATCACATATTTATATTCAAACAATATATCCATTTAATGGATATCTCTCTGCAGAGAAACCATATATAAAATTAACATAAATTATATCTTGAGATCAGTGGCCAAGATAGCAGTGCAATAAATGAAACATATAAAACCATTATTCAGTAAATAAACATGTACATATATGTATTACAATTAAATACCAGCTGTGGACCAGACTCTATCTAGCCACACAGTCTCCTCAGTCTCCCACTTCAGTGTAGTGCTGGATTACATGCTGTAAGTAAAAGGATGTGTGAGCATTCCAAATAGAAATGGTGATAGACCATTACAGTGATATCATAGTATACAATACAGGCAGTCATCTTTAATTCAACCATATCAAATTAATAAAGACAATAACTCAAATGACGCGTAACTCAGTTGCAACCACAACAACAATACATGTTGACAGACCGAACACCACTTACCTCTTACAATGGCTGAGCACCCTTAAAACTTTAATAATAACCAAAGAATAACTAAAACTAAAAATGCCTGACCATTCCCAATAGAAACTCAAACAAACTGAGAAAAAATACTAGTCACATGACCAAAAGCGAGCGGTTCTATAAATAGAACAAGACAGTACTGGTAGTGGTGGTGGTGGTGGTGGTCATCGTCGTCGTAGTAGTAGTAGTCTACACTTTGTTTGACCCAAGCTACGCACTTCCAGTAAATATTCCATTAAAGCAACAATTTTATGTACGCTTATGTATATCTTGCAGATTTTCTAACACTTGAACCAGGAACAGTTGGCTAAAATGCACTCCGAACAGCTCCATAAAAAGACAACATTGCTAGCATCTTGCTTTGCCCTTTTTGTTTCACTTAAGACTTACAAACCGGAAGAATTTATTTATTTTTTAATAGTTTAATATTTATGACCTTGGCATTTTTTATCAAGTCCGCTGCTGGGATTTTACCTAGGGTGTGTAAGATGGCATTTTAACCCAAAGAACACGCTACTTGTGTAAATGTCAAGAGGTAGGGCACTTAACTTAAAAGTGCCAGTGACACAGGGTTATTAACTTGACTCTAACATATCTTTACGGCATGCTTTGGTCAAGTTGCTTGTCAAACGTTTAGAGGAGAGCCATGCCGGTATTCAGTGGCAGGACGGTTGTAGCTTCCGCGTTCCATGCCCGCAAAAGACATGTCGACACGGAAGCTCTATTCTATGCATCTGCGAACTTAACTGTTTATCGTATATATGTACTAATAAAATGATGTCTTAATTCATAATTTAAATCATGTGTAGCATTTTGTTTCTTTTCCACCTTTTTGATTTTTATTTACTTTAAATGAATTTATAGAAAAGTCTGAAAAGTGTTCTTATGTAAGACTAAACTTGAAATAATTGTATACTGACATAATTGCACAATTCACATTTTCAAAACAAAAGTATTACGGTGCCATAATTGAGTGTTATTTATACTTTTAAATTAGCTGTTTTCATATTAAATGTTTTTTTTCTGCCCAGCCTGAATGCACATTTTAGAGCAAATATTTTATGTATCCTGGGCTAATAGGAGAAGATCAATGCAATACGTGGAAATGCGATCTGAGTGGCTGATGAAATAAGGCCCATACGTTAAAAAGAAAACAGAAAGGAAAAGCAAGACCAATGCGGTAAACAAAAGATTTGATTGACTTTTGCAGCATTACTATTACAATTGATTTTTTTCTAAGATGGCGGCACCAATACACGTTTAAAAATGGTAAAAAAGCAACTCTTGAAAAGGGCATTTTGTTGAAAGAGTATGTTTGAGCTGTTTAAAGCATATACTGAATTTATTGTCTGTTATGTAGTGATATATGCGTGTAGAGTCAATATTATGTGTTCTTTATGACTTATGTGTAGATATAAACAGATGCTGCCATAGATGCTACATGTTTATTTTCTGACTGGTTTGACGAAGAATGTTGTTTTAGAGCAAAAATTACTATCATATTATTAATATAATATTTCAAAATCTCAGGCCCTCATACACAGGAAACTGTTGATATGATACTCATCCTTCATTAAGACAAGGAAGATACCTCAAATGTGGTCTTTGACATAAGAAAAATGTTCGTAGATACAAGCATATATACAAGTCATCGAGTCATTCAAATATTTAAGTATTGTTGTAACGCAATGGAAACTTTTCTTGGCTAAAGCAGACAAGCGTAAACGAGTTTGTTTTAATCATTTGTGCAGTATTTTAAAGGTGCATCCTTCTGCACACATGATTAAGTCCTTGTTAAGTCCTTATAATTGCTTTATTGCGTTGTATTTTGTATTTGAATTTCATTGTTCATTCTTACATTTAACGCACCGACCATTAGAAAGTCACAAAATTCCAACAGACTAAAGACCAAAAATATACATCGCCATGATTTTTTATTTGGCATGGCACTCTCAGACACGCCATTATTGCCCCATCAATACTGAAGTGTTTATTGCACTTTGCCGCCCCAAACAAATCGTTGTACGTGCGGACTGTCTGACGACACGCCATGTCACGTAGGGCTACACGGCGGCATTGTGTGGCTCCATAGTAGAACGCAACATCATCCCATAAATTACGATTTTATTAGTGAAAGTTACATCTTACAATCTAACAACAGTGAGGCTTGAATATTTCTCTCTAACGCGTCCAAACCCACACTTCTCTCCTTAGCTTATCTCAATACCTCTTTTTTTCTCTCTCCCTAATATACATAGTCTAACTAATTGCTCATCCGAACTGAGCTCGCATATATTTTTGACAATCGTTTCAATTCTACAGTGCACAACTCACGCATCCCGCCTATATTTTGACGTATGCATCAATCACGGTCCTGAATCGTGTCTCTTTATTGCCATTTTACCAGTTTCCCGTGCGTCATAGTATATTTCCTTGTTTTGATTATCAATCATGTCATTCTTTGTTCTGTTTTTTATGCTTAAGTTATAGTTAAATTAATCGGCACGATGTCTTTAACCAACCAATTATAACCAATTATTATTTAAGTGAAAACTACTAGCACGTGTATTATTGACTTAAAAACTAATTAATATGGTAATATTGCATTACAATTGTAACAACCAGTTTTGCAATAACTCCCAATAAAATTGTAACAAAGTTATTTAAAAACTGGTTGCACAGTGAAGCAAAAATTGCAATACACCCAAAATTGGTATAAACTGTAATTTCGCCTAAATTATTGAGTTTGTACACTGTATCAATATATCTACATATTTTCAAATTATGCACGTGGTTTGAAATGTCAGCCATTAACATACAATTATTGGCTAGATAGTGACACAATTAACTTAATCAATGTATTTATTACACACTGAAGTTTGAACAGGACTCCAAATAAAGGGGTGTATCTATGTATTTTACACATTTAAAGCGACAAAATGGCAAAAATATTTAACTTCTAGATGTAACAGATACATCCAGAAAATCTTATTAACATAAACTTTTTTTATAGTTGTGTGAAACCTACTTAATAATCTATTTTCTTACAATAAATGACCGGTGAATGGCTGAATCAGTAGTACAATGAAATGACACCTTTGATTGGTTACTATATTTAACCAGAGTAAAAGCCCAACAACGCACTCTCTTCACTATGTAAATGGGGTAGACCCTATTCGAGCAGTTTCAGAAATAAAGGTTTAAAAACACACACTTATTTTTTATTCAATTATTTTAAACAAAACATTAAACTTCTTTTAATTTTTAATATCTTATAGGGTTTTACTCAATAAACTATAATTCTTACTTGGGAGCGCCCGTAGCGTAGTGGTAGGGTCGCGGATCTCTTCGGACACTTCTGACAGCTTAGTCTCTCACCACATGAGTTCGAGTCCTGTTCGGGGCGAATGACTTAAAGTGGGAAAGTCTTCCAGCTGACTTGCGGTGCGCCGGTGGTTCGACTTAGATATGTGTCTGGGGTCTTCTTCCATCAAAATGCTGGACGTTGCTATAATGATCACAACTGGTCGCTGCAATGTTCTTCAAAAGTAAAAATAAAACAACATATAATTCTTATCTGGAGTTTGAAGAGTTTTGTGTATAAAATATACTGTTGAAGCTGCCAATATAGGAGTAATGTGCTTGCAGTGCTTGAATTTTTAATTAATAAAGATTTATACCTGAGACTCATTTTACTTGGTTAAAGTTACAGAAAAGAAGTTAATTATCATGGACTGTTGTGAAAATATATTTAATTGCTTGTTTTTTTGTTTTGTTTCAGGATGATAATAATAGTCTGAGATTGCCAAGTCCTGCAGAAGAAGCAGTACCCGCAGACCTATTTGAAGAAGAAGTGTACCACAATTTATCTCTAAGATCAAGTGAAGTAGATGAATGTGTGTTGGCGATGGTCAGTTAACTTTGGAAACAGAAATACTGCCAAAAGAGGTACACACAGACTGTAACATGTGATGTCAACACACAGACTAAAGTGAAGGTATTAATACAGACAAGAGAGCAAGGAACACAGACTCATTCATGTAGGAGGCAAAATGTTCTTTGCATTTGTCTGAGTCTAAGTGCAGTATTATCACAATAGAACAGGTTCACGGAATGTAGTTGTGGAATTGGTTCAATGCCTTCCCAGTTGTTACTTACATCTGAAGTGCCTTTAACATCACATAATAAAAGAGCAGAATTTGATGAACAGTCTCTTTTTTTTAACAGAAAGAACCAAGATCTATAGGATCTATAGTATACAGGTTTGACTTTTTCAGGAAATGGAGTTCTGCTGGTGTTAGATGAGCTTATATTTACCTTCTTAAAACAATTGTTTTACTAGGTTTTGGACTAAGCTTCCTTTTTCGATGCTGGTTCCAAGGTCATTTTTCTGAGGTTGGAATATTTGTGCCACAGTTTTTGTTTTTCTGATATGTTCACTAAAGCGTAGAGAAGCGCTGTCACATGGTTACATGATTCACTATCTCTGAAAATATGAAATAAAACTTAGATAAACAAATGAAACTCTGTATGTGGTAAATACAAACAAATATTCTTCAACAAATATTTAGAAAGTAATCATTAAATTTAGCACTGCCAAACGGGTCTTTGCTTGCTGAATCTATTTATATAAAGTGAATGCTAAATAACTTGGATTTTATAACTAGAAAATAGAATCTTTTTTAAAATTTAAAACATTATATAAAAGGGCTAGTTCAAATTTTTTTTATATCAAAAACTGTTATTGTGTAATATATAACGCCCTGTTTGGCCCATTGCAAGCAGAAACATGGGACACTATGTGCCATTTAAGTCCCCATGGCTTTTGTCTATAAACATATTAAGATAACTTTCAAAAAAGATGTGTTTTTTTTCATATTAAACAATATATTTTGGAGAAAAATATGATCACACATAATTTGCTTTGTTTGAAGGAGTTTTGTGAACTGAAAAATAGCATACCCAGCGGGATGGTGTCGGGTCATAGAGGCTCAAATCCAAAATGGCAAGGACCCCAAAGGTCCGGTCCAAAACGGCAAGGACTCAAAAGGCCCACATTTAATGGTACCGTAACGGCCCACAAATAGGGTGCCAAAAAGGCCCATGTGTGTTGTAATTTGTACATGTATGTTATTGATTTGTTTAAGTAGCATATTGATCGTTCTTGTATATTCTTTAATGTATTATTGGTTGTTTCGCAAATCCCCTTATAGCTTTTATTGTTGATAGAAACATGTAATTGAAGGCAATAAAGATGAGAGGAATGCTGCGCGTTTCATCTTGTAATCTCCGTATGAAAGTGTTTGTATTATAGGTCTTTGACATTCGTTCATCTTTTAACACGAACCGCATTTACTTCTGCTTTTGAGGCTGTTTTTGTGAGTTTGAAGGTGTTCTTTGTAAAATTCCGAAAACTTTCTTAATGCAAACGTTATTGAAATTAACATGTGATAAACTGGTTGTGATTTTTTTATCTACAATGATATTAAATGATGTAGGACCTTTGTGGTACGGGCCTTTCTGGTTCAGCCCGTTTTGGTCCTGGACAGTTTTGGTATTGGGCCTTTTCGGTTTTGGGCCTTTTTGACCCCGATTCGGCGAATGCAAGGCTGCTGACTATTCTGTATTCAGTCATTGACCCAGTGTACACACACAAGAAAATAATAAATACTCATTTTTATCTTTAACATGATTTCCACATATCAACATATCAATGAAAAGACACACAACTAAAATGATGTTGTCTTAAAAAAGACTTGATAACATAGATGACAAAAAGGGCGAAGCGGGTAGATACATGCAGGTACGAACGGTGCAGGTACAGCACTATAACGAAATCAACATCAACTGTTGAACTGTACACGAGAGAAAGTGTCTGGTACTGTTTTTGACTGTGTTTGTCGATGCACATGAGAAAATATAAATGATAATGTGAAGTTGTTGAATAAGCCAATGTAAAAAGCTGGCTATGTTTGCTGTTTGATAGTTGACTGTATTTGCGTTCATGTAGTGGTAGGGTTGTGGGTCTTAAACATTTACAGAGAACAGTTTCTGATGTTTGCAGAAACAAAGTTTTTTTCACTTGTGTTGTTAAGTTTTTTTCTTTCTGTTTGTTTTTGTTGTTATTGTGGGTTACTTGTGAATGTATGTTCTTCCCTGTTTTTATACTAATGTACGTTTTTCTGCTACATGATGGCAGGTTTGTCGTTTTGCAGGAAGTAAAATAAATGTGTATTCTTAACATCCAGAGCTTTGATGCAGCCAACATTTAGAATACGATGTGGTTCCTAGCCGGACGTGCCTCGGCCGTCTGGACGATAATATCTGCCTTACTGTTTTCCTCCGTTGTTGCTTCACATTTCGAGGGTGGACTTTTTACGTGGGCTCCAACTGGCAATGGTACCGAGGTAAGCTTCATTATATACAATGCAAAAGCCATCAATGTGAGTGTATGTGAAGTCCGACAATTCGAACAAATTATTAACACATGTAACGAGAGCAAACTACACATTGTTCTGGGGTTTCTGGAAATGATAACTTGCTGTAGGTAAGTTTTTAACTTAAGATGATTTTATCACAACTTCAACAGCTAGATAATGTAAATTACGAAATTATCAAGTAAAGACTTTTTTAAAACTATTTTCTGACCAATCGGTAGACTTCCGCTAAAGAAAGATATCGAATCTGACGAAATATATTACATAAGTTTGCTAACGACTAATTGGTTTTCCAGAACCAGAATAGTAATAATAATTTATGTTGTTTGCATTTTCTTTGATGTTATGTCTGTTGTGTCAGATAGACAGATATTATCAGTTTAATCGCGGAATGATTGAAATGAATGGCAAATCTTCATGGCTAAAGTCCTAGTATTAACACTAACTTATCTCCGGACGCATATATACTAGCGGAAAAAAGAAACTTTACATGTGTAAAATATTCATGGATATACATGGTATTGACGAGTTAAATTTTGTTAAGAAAACGTCGGTGATGCTGCTGAAGCAATTATCATATCAGTTGAGCTGATGTTAAATAAAGGTACATGTAAGATAAACCCTGTTGATCTTTTGCGATTTCTTATATACCTCCTAATTTATAGAATATTACATGCACAGTTTCTTTTTTCAGTAAGTATTAAGGAACAATGTTATATTATCTTCTAAAATAGTTTTTACTGCTTGATATCGTGCTTTCTTTATTTTTGTCAGTTAAATGATGTTTTTAATTGTAAGCTACAACATTTACACATTCTCTGGGAGAAATTGCATTATGGGCATTTAATATCCTACACTAACAGGCTGTAATATCGTATTGCAATGTCATTATTTTTTATAAATTTAATTTTTTTTTTCACATATTAAAATAATTTGTTATAAAGTAAAATGCACAGATTTCTTTTTTATGAAGATGAGTACATACATTGTGCACCACCTAGAATGTTTTCAAGGGTAGCAAAATCTGTGTTAGGTAGCGGTGTAACGATACGCTACCCTCATGGTACGATACGTATCACGATATAAACCACACGATACGATACATGTCGTGGTATATCATATGTGGTACTGAGTATGCATTTTTACTTATCACATAGGTGCACTACTGCACAATGACTTATGTTAAACAATATGTAGCAGACCTATTTACTGAAACTAAGAACTTGTAAGTCTATAAGCCATTAATCAGAATGTATGACATACAAGGTTATCCACATATATACAATATAGTATATTAACCTCAAACTTAATCATGTTTAGTCTTAAAAATAAATGTAATATAATATTTTTTCAAATATGTTTATCTTTATCTTAAATTCTGAATGTCTATCACTATAAAAATATAAGAGTTTGGTACATTATCAAAGGAAACAAGATAAAGTTTATTAACAAAATGAACTGTCAACACAGTCAGCTAGTAAGTAGTTAGTGCTTTGTATGAAACATATAAAAACAATGGCGGCAGATGTGACTTTCTGCTGCAGCTGGAATGATGTTTATCTAAAAGGAAAATAACCTCCCTTAAGTCAATGGAAAAAAAGGGATTAATTTAAACAAGTGATCCAAAATAAAATAGTATGTTTCTCGCGTTTATAGAAATGACTTTGCCTGTTTGATATTAAATATCTAGCAAAGACTTTCTAAAACGTACAAAGGTCCTCAACAGTTGTCCACAGTGATTTATAGTGTTGTTTAGTGATAATTTGTGTTAAGAAAAGAATTTAAAAAGGATGAAAAGTCACCCTTTCGTGGTAATATTAAAGAAAAGTTTGAAAAGAGGCTTTGTTAAATACAAAATAAAAAGAAACACACATAAGGTTTTAATGTAATAAACTCATAAGAAATGTGTGACCTATGCCGGGAAACCGCAATGAAGAAAAGATAGGATTGTTTTCACATGGTGATGGTGAAAAGAATGCACCACATTTGATTTAATTATTAAGTTCAAATCTTGACTAAATGATGTCCTTCGCCAAAGGAAAGGTCTAAAACTGAGCTTTCCATGTTATAGAAAATTATAGCCATGATTTTTACCAAATTCGTGGCACATGACCGCAGTGGCCAATCTATAACCTTTACCTGAGTACTAGTTTTATACGTTTTTTTTCGCCACAAGTCATAAGCATTTTTTTTCTAAACATACACTCACATCAAAATTTCATGACGCTTGCCATGGAAACCATGGCGGTTTCCATATAATGCGAATAAGTATATTTTATAGCACATTGACAATTCGGGTTCTGGACACCCCAACAAACAATTTGGTAACCATGACATTTAGCCAGATTGAAATCATTATTTTACACAGACTTTCGATCTGCTTGGATTCTAGTAATATATTTATGCAATAGAAACGTTAATACAGTAAATAAAGGAAAAGAGAACAAAAACAAACAAACGAAAGCAACAAAGAATAATTTATTCCTTTTATAGATCAAAATCGACTTCAGACTCTCTTGGAAGAGATCCCGATACCATTGTGATGACACAACCATATCTTCTGGTGACCTTATCGGCCAAGGAGAACTTCACTGTTTTGAAGACTCTGGATGTCCAGTTGATCAGTCACTTTTAGTCCGTTGCACAGATTTCAGCGCAACTGACGACTGGTCATCTGGTCGTAACAGCTTCACCTACACACTGTCAACAACATCAAACATCAGTTTTGGGTTTGTTTGGTTCTATCATGTCCTCCTTCATAGTCGTTGGGATATACACATTTACTTTATACTACTTCTCATTATCACCCATTTTCCTTAGAACTTTTACACAACATACCATATCAGTGCATACAATTTGTGTCAGTCTATGCTATTTGTATTAGTTTAGGCAGCGGGTACCTGTTTACACACAAATTTTCTTCTGTTTTATTGGTCAATAGGAACTTCCGGCGAACAAAACGATCGTGATTTCTGTAAGTATCACTGCACCAGTACATCCGGGGAATGAGTGTCACGTATTCCCCGAGGAGTTCCGATTGATCCGAGAGATGATTAGTGAGTTATCCGAGGTGTTCAGACTGTTTTATGGGTATTTACCAAACCACACGAGCTTTACAGAGCTACTCGCGAGCGTTACAGAGCTACTCGCGAGCGTTACGAGATACACGCGAGCGTAACCGTTTCTGGGTCACTCTTGAACGTTACCGAACCACTAGATATTAAGCGTCTCGGGATTATTGTGACAGCACTTAACAAATTCCAAAGCCTTACTAGTAATGTATTGTTAAATAATACACACTTTAAGATATATTAATGCAGTTTGAGCAAAATTCAGTCAGTCTGCGTACCGGAAACAGAAATTTGAGGTTGTTAGAAACAAAAACTGATAAAGGTTAAGCACATCATTGTTTTGTGGCGCGAGCAACTCTTAATAACAACACCTGAACCGTTTAAAGAATCAAAGTTATCCTTATGTCATAATTTCAGAAGATAAACACCTTATGTTTTAAAATTTCTGACTTGATATTTTCGTAATTCCATACACGTCATTCACCTTTATTTTATTTATGGTGTGGCTTATAATGAGAAAATATCATGTGGCACCCTTTCGTCAAATTTAAAAGAAACACATAATTTTACTAGCGCAAGCGTACGATCGGAAGTTTCTGGCCAAATACGACAGAAGCTGTGATAACATGAATTGTATGAATTGTCTGAACTGGTCAGCTGCTATTATGCATATTCCATATCGACTTCTTTCTTTCAATCTTGTCCATTATGAGAGATTTCTGGAGCATATCAAATAGTATATTATAATTATAAATAAACTTTCGACCCCGCATAGAAAAGATTGAACACTGAACACATAAAAGGTGTAGCAAGAAAGTCGTTTTTCTACAAACTAAGGATTGAAACAAATTTTATATAAACTTTAGAACATTAAATATAATGTTAATAATTGTATTATGTGTAATTCTAATGTAGTTGTAGTATAATTCTGATTAATACTATAACCACCCAAATAGACATTTTTACAAACTGACTGGTCTAATTGTTGTATTGTGTATGATACATTTAAGACAAAATGATTTCTATCACAGTTTTAGGGGTGGATCGTGGAGAAGACTAGTGGTCGGCCGTGGGTCTTGGTCGCTAAAAACAACAGCGGATGTGTCCCGAAGACCAGACACCAACCGGATCAATAGTTCCCCTACAGTGGATATATCGCCGGTGGTGGCGCTACAGCACGGATGTCGGCACAACATCGTACTTCCAGGTGAACATTTGTTCAGTAAAATTGTGTTGTTCTGTGAGTTCTTTTATACCTTATCAGACTTTATATCATACAAGAAGTAACAAATTTCAAGGCAAGACACATTAAAGTTATCAACAAAAGCAATACTCAAGATCGTTAGGTGTTACTGTCGATATTGTCATCTTTTGTGCTGAACAAGTAGAGATAGTACTTTGTTCTTTTGGTGGTGATATTTTGTAATTTGAGATTTTTTACAGAAAATCAAATGTCACCACTTTCACTTTCGAATTTTCGTTTTCATCTAATGAAGTTACTCAAAATATCGACCATTCTGGAAGCAGTATTTACCTTTGTCTTTGCTATTGATTTGAATTTTGTCATATTCAGAAACAATCGCAGTCAGCCTTCTACGTCCAATGCTGTTGTTACCTAACGCTATTTAAATTCTCACATACAAGTGACTTTAAACATCGATCTCGAAAGACACAACCCCTTTATGTTTCATTATGATACATTCAACCCTCTTTGAAAATTAAATGCAAATTATTATTAAATAAATATAGATACGCAGTGTGAAAATGCAATTAATATAGTTGTATTCATCAAAAGTAAACAATACTACTATTGAGAAAAAACTGGAAAACACACAATAATTAAAACATGACGTATACACACACAAAAGGGTTGTGCAAAACAGGCAATGAGAATAACAATGGCCTTGTAGTGTATTGAAAGCGAATACAGATCAAAGCGAAATAACTCTTAACGCTGCTCGTGTAGCTGCCGGAAGCTAGACATTGTCTATCAACAATGGAAGTTTAGCAAGACATTGCCTCAGCCAATCAGATTTGGTCTTACATTCGACAGTCTAGCCATGTCCACCTAAACGGCCGCCATGTTGGACGACAATCCTAAGAACAAACAGCTTTAATGCAAATTATAAATATATATGGTGAAAGTTTAATCTTGTCTATCATTACAAATATGAATTCTGTTGTGAATGAGAAGTATACAGATGTAGTTTGAGATAGGCAAATTCACATAGTTGTATAGAAAGACAGAAATCAAAATGTCTAAGCAAGTAGAACTGGCTTTAACACTGAAGCGCATACAGGTCAAAGTTACTGAAATTTATAACAGACGATTATTACCAAAAAAACAAAAACAACAACAAACAACAACTGCTAGACAGTCTAACCCAAGGTATAGTCATTATAGGTTTGCAACATTCGGTATTCTTCCAGGAGATAAAGGTGGGTTTACACCTTTGCTAGTCAACAATCCGTGGTGTGATAGCTCCCCTAACAACAACGTTTGAGAGATGTGTGACCTTGTTTATGTATTTAGGTGCTTTTCACCATCACATCTTTATATCAAAGTGCCTTTCCTGTCTTAACCAAGTTGCTCAAGTAAATTATTGCCACATAATATGTTGTGATGACTTCTAACTGCATTTATAAATCTTATTAGGGTCATATTTAACTTCTATGTTCGCCTTTACCTATATTGATCACAGGACATGATAAATGTGAATAAGATGCCTTTTGTCCCTCAAAAAAGCACTTGCCTGTAGTGTTTAGAGAGTTATGTGGGGCCATCAGTTGAATTCATCTAAATCTTTTTTGTGCTTCAGTTATAAGTCCCGGAAACTGCACATTTCACTGTATAAAGCTTTAAAATGTTGTCGTATAACTCAGCAAGCCTTCCCGGCTTTATATTTCAAAGTGTACGATACGGACGGAGACACCATTCGATGCCGGTTTGCATCAGAACCTGAAGAATGTGGAGGAGTGTGTGGCACCTTTCCAGCAGACCTAAACGAGGTAAGCAATTGTTAAGACCGACTCTGAATACCGAAATTGGTGAAGGCAACTAAACAGGCACCAGATTAATTAACAGACTTAATGGTAAAATTGATGATGCTGTTGCCATTACATGCTGCTTATTAATAGGTAAATAAGAAAAGGTCCAATCAAAATTTTCACAAATATTTAAATTTTATCTACCAGTAGACAAAGGTAAACAAGGAAAATGCAAATGTGACAAAACACAGAGACGAGACATAACACACATAAAAAAACCCATCAGTTACCGCCTTGGAACGGTCAATCGGAAAAAGGGCCAACTGGGGTGCTTAAACCTGGTTTGTGAAGCGCTCCAACCTCGCACTTTCTGAAGGTTTTTCTAGCAAACAAACAGTGTAAATAACAACATCCCGTCAAAGTGAAACAACTAACAGTAAGCACCTGCATCGGGAGTTAAAACAGATACAATGAACTTATATACATACATAATGAACTTATATACATAGATAATAACAGTAATAAAATAAACACATATGTACAGTATGTACAGTAGATAAAAGCCTCGGCAACGTAAAAACAAAAAAACAAAAACAAACAAGAGATCATGGTAATTGAGATGATGATGATGATGATGATGATGATGATGATGATGGTGGTGGTGGCGGTGTGGTGTTGGTCATAAGAAGATGATGATGATGATTGTGGTGATAAAATGATAACGATGGTTGTTGTTGTTGATGATAATGATGACCTTTTCAGACTAGCTGTGCCATACAATACACTGCAAATGGAACTACAGGGTGGTATGCAGTGGCAGTTCAGATCGAGGACTTTATCTCTGCCAACTCCACGACACCACTGAGTAGCGTGCCCCTGCAGTTCCTAGTGAAGGTCTTTAACTCGACTGACTCGTGCAGCAGTGGTCCAGATTTTGTGCCACCCACCCCGGAATCTGACAAATGCTTCCCCATTAGCGTTAATGAGAATTTTACATTCACTGTAGTAGCGTTTAGTAGTGCAGCCAGGTTAGATTTAGTGAGAAAACCTCTTCACTAAGCGATCCTTAAAAACTAATTGCCGACATGTAATATTTACTTGAGATACATGTTTTTTGCAAGCATTTCATGGTGTAGATTATTTTGGTATCGCCTCGCATAAGGGGCGAAAGACATAAGATATAGAATCTTATCATTTAAAAATGATTTCACATGAATATAAAAGCAGGTTTGAGCTGCTGGTTAAACTGACTTTTGGATTCCTTTCAACAAGCATTTATGATATCAAGAAAACATGTGGTTTGTGCATGTAGATGGATAAAGCCATTGAAAAAGATAAATAAACTTAAAGCACCGGTCTTATACGATTTTTGTCATATCTATAGCAAGGTGTCTAGGTAAATCTGTAAGCTTAGTAACTTAGAATTAGTATGCAAATGGTTGTAAATTTAAAACATTTGCAACATAAATTGACCAACTATAAAGCAATTAATCTACCTTGCAGTATCAAGGGTATCGAAACAGTGAAGAGCGGACCAAGTACAAATTCGTCCCAATTTTCCAATTCAACCGGGAACTACATGAGGCTAAATGTTAACTGGACGCCTACCGATCGCAATGCAGGGAGTCAAGCCATGTGTTTCACTGCCATCGATGTTAACGGGTAAAGCTCCATTTGTAATTAATTGGAACCTTTCTTCATCAGCTATTCGAATAGAGATTTTGGGATTCGAATATTTTAAAATTTGTATTTCACTTTTGTTAAGTTTGAAGGACAATCGAAAAGACATTTTTTTAGTTGATCGTAGTGTCTCCCAGCGACTTAAGACGCTGGCGATATGTGATTGCGCTAGCTCTAAGATAGAGGGGGTGGGTCATGTCTCCTAAAAACGAATTGCCATCTGGTTAACAACATGAAATCAGCTTACCGCGCACAGCCCCTTCTCTGCCCCCTCTCCCACTTAGACCCGGTCACATCACCATACAGCTGTGGAAACAGTTGCCTAAGTACAATAAACACACATGTCAGTTCAATGCTGCGGCAATTAGTTACTGCAATTACGTAACACTGACCCTAGCCAGCTTCGGTCAGGATACTGTGTAATAAATACATTATATAAGGCTATACTTATTGATAACAGTCCACCGAAAGCACGTTTATTTTTGGAAAGCACAACTAGATAACTGTCTATATATATATATATATATATATATATATATATATATATATTGGTTGGTACTTCATCAGTTTATTAAGAGTCAGGTAATCTTGACACTAGCCAATCACAGTAATTGTCGTCATCAAATGGTTTTGTTTACCCTCGCCTTTCACCCATAGGCATATGGCGAGCAGGTTCGTAATTGTCACTTGTGTATTGGTAACGAAATGTCTCTAATTGACATGCTATGGCTTCGGATTAACGCCCTTAGCGATATCAGCCAATCACAATTAAACATCAATCCGACCACCAACAAATCAAGGCCGTTAATTGGCTGAACACTTGAGCGATTTCCCTTCATAAAACCTTCGTGGTTTTGCCTAATTGTCTTACAGTCGATCCAGTATCACCCGCAATTTGTTCTTTTTAAAATGCCTCCTTTAATCATTAATGTATTTTATAAGATATGTTCAGAAAACATAATTGACTGTTTGTTGTTATACCTTGTTTGCGGTTAGTAAAGTAAAATATTTAAATTTTGAGTTATTTTGCATGTGTTGTACAGTTTCATCTAATAAAATGTGATATGGTTTTATTAAATCGATATGTTAACATTAAAGGGAGTTTAAGTAGCCCTTTTAATACGTCATATGTTAATACAAATAAGTAATTAAGTACGCAAAAATGCCTTAAATTTGTAAAGGTTATTACACGAAGTACAACACGTAACAAAAAGACACCCAAGTTTAAGGTGACTAATTAATAATGTATATATTAAACGGGACTTTGCAGGTCATCCTAACATTGATTGGTTACTGTAAAGTTTTTAAAAGAGTTTCAATAATAATAATAATAATAATAATAATAATAATAATAAAAATACTACTACTACTACTACTACTACTAATAATAATAATTGTTAAGTAACAATGACATTGTTTACGCATTTACTGGCATTCTTCACTGACAGTATTTTCTTGCAAATTACCGCTGACCAAGTAAAGAAACACCCCGTCTGGTCCTTCACTATAAACAGGATAATGGCGGATTGATAATATTGCCGTTTGTTTTTCAAAAAAGAATGCTATGCTAAAATCATAAATCTACCGCCGCTTCTGTATTAAGTAAGGCTAGCAATGTAAATTATGACCAGAAATAAACATTTTAGAATGAATAAACACATTGAATGTAATGGAAAATTACCGTATTATGTGCCACTATGATATAAAATCGTTCCGAATATTCGAATATGATTCGAATACACTTTACGAATATTCGAATATCGTTTTGGGATTCGATGTACATCCCTAACTAGGGATGTTAACGAATATTCGAATATCAATTCGCTATTCGAATAGAGATTTTGGGATTCGAAAATTTTATAATTTTTATTTCACTTTTATTAAGTTCGAAGGAATTTGAAAAGACATTTCTTTAGTTGATCGTAGTGTCTCCCAGCGACTTAAGACGCTAGCGATATGTGATCGCTCTCGCTCTATGATAGAGGGGGTGGGTCATGTCTCCTGATAACGAATTGCCATCTGGTTGACAGCATGAATTCACCTTACGGCGCACAGCTCCTTCTCTCCCCCTTCTCCCACTTAGACCCAGTCACATCACCCACCATACAGCTGTTGAAACAGTTGCCAAAGTACAATAAACACACGTTAGTTCAATGCTGCGGCAATTCGCTACAGAAATTACGTAACACTGTCTACCCAGCTTCGGTCGGGACAGTGCGTAAACAAAACATTATATAAGGCTATACTTATTGATGACAGTCCACCAGAACTTCTTTTATTTTTGGAAAGCACAACTAGATCACTGTCAAACAAACTGTAATTGCAATCACTTTCTGTTCTTGTCACTCTACTTCATACTTGTTATTTTATTCCTATACAATACCGCGACATCTTTTATTTTTATCACCGCGATTTTCTGTTCTCTGTTTTTGCTTCGTTCTCTCCGACAAAAACAAAAATGTAAATCAGAATACTTTTTAATTGTTCGTCATAGGTTTACTTAACACATTTAAAACTCACGAGCTTACAAATTTAATCATTCTTTATATATGTATTGGTTGGTACTTCATCAATTTATCAACAGTCAGGTAATTTTGACACTACCCAATCACAGTAATTGTCGACATCAAATGGTTTTGTTTACCTTTGCGTTTCACTCATAGGCATATGACGAGCAGGTTCGTATTTGTCACTTGTGTATTGGTAACTAAATCTCTCTAATTGACATGTTATGGCTTCGGATTAACGCCCTTAGCGATATCAGCCAATCACAATTAAACATCAATCCGACCACAAACCAATCAAGACCGTTAATTGGCGGTACACTTGAGCGATTTCCCTTCATAAAATCTTCATGATTTTGCCTAATTGTCTTACAGTCGATCCAGTATCATCCGCATTTTGTCCCTTTGAAAATGCCTCCTTTAATCATTGATGTTTTTATAAGATTAGTTCACAAAACATAATTAACTGTTTGTTGTTATACAGTGTTTGCGGTTAGTAGAGTAAAATATTAAAATTGTGAGCTATTTTGCGCATGTTCTATTATTTAATCTAATAAAATGTGATATGGTTTTATTAAATCGATACGTTAACATTAAAAGGAGCTTAAGTAGCCGAAGTAGGATTCATTTTACATCCCTACGAATAACAGGAGCCGGAGATTTGGAAAGCTGCAAGGACAAAATACGTTTTGTTCTCTTAGTTGGTGATAAAAATATACACTATACTCAGTCACCAAGTGGCGATAAAACACCCGTCTTCTGTAGTCATCATTAAAATAAAAATTCCATTGAAGGAAACTTATATGCTTTGTTCAAAGCTGTTACGTGTGTGCAAAGTTGTGATAAGTCTTACGTTGTTTAAATGCTGCATAAATCCATCACATTATTGACATTTATCATTTGTTTATTTGTATGTTAACAGGCTAAGGAGTGAACAGCGATGTGTTCATCTCTATGTTAAAGGTAGGCTTATACCATTTATTGATTTCTTGTATATACGAGGTTATCTCAGCATAACCATACACAATAACATAATTATATTATAATGAGTGAAAGATAAAGAATATTCTGTAATTACTCCTGTAAAACTACGTATTAAGTAATAACATTTCAAAACATGAAATATAAGACACAGATGAATAAACAAATATTAATTAAACCCACCCTGGTCCAGACTGTAATTCAAATAAACCCGTCAACAATTTAAAAAAGATTAAAAAACTGTATATAAACCTTGTGTCAGTGGCAATGTTTTAAAGCAACATGAACGAACCAGGTCTCAGTTTAAAAGACATCTGAAACTTGTGATCAGGCTTCGAGTAGTAAAAACATGCATTTGTTTTCACTGTTATTGCAGTTTTCTATTTTTCCTTCTTTCCTTTTCATTTCGAGTATATATTCACTTCTATTTGTATTGACAAAACAGTTGTATATCATTATCTTATGTACCGCAGACCATTTAAAACTGGACAAATTGAAACTTAATGTTTGACAGAGTCATTATATCCTCAAAGTTCGTCAAATTATATGGAATTGGTGTCTTCTTACAAAACTGATAACTCCAGCCAGGTCATGACTTGAAAGTTCGTTTTAGCTACACAATGTTGAAGCAGAATACAAAACTAGCATAGAGAGATTTGTGTCTATGAAAGTAAGCTTAGTCGGTGCAAGATTTATTACAACAATATTCGAAAACAAACTTGATAAAAGAGGAGCGAATTTATCAATATTTTCTTAAACAACCGTTACAAAACCCGTGCTAGTCCGCCATCGTTATCGTCTATATGTTACATATTGACCATGCTCGGGATTTTATCCGGATCAGTCAAACCCCGCTTCTAACCAGTCCCTAATGCAACATGTTCATCAATAAAGTTCAAACAAAGCGTATAACTGTCGATTACAAAAGACCAAGCAGGTTTAGATGTGAACATAGTATGTCCTATCTTTATAATTGCAGTTGAGCCAAATTTGGTGGATGTAAAGAAAACAGAGTTTGGCAGTTTCATCGAATGGGAACTAATCTACGATAAAAGGGTATGCTTGAACTTTTGAATATCATCCGATCACTGCCCACTAACCTGATTTTCACTTTTGATGTAGCACTTCTAACCTTTCATAAAACCGTTCTAATGAAACTCTATATTTCATAAATTTTGAAATTGTTATTTAAATAATAAATTATTTGCTACTAGTCACATATAGATTTGTGTCAATGCTTTAAATGATCATCTTAAAATACGACAGCATCTTGTATTGCTTTTTAATTTTTAATTTGCATCATATTCATGTTGCACATCCCTAATATAATTAGAATAATAGCGGAATGACGTACCTGCATAACACTTTTTGAATATTATATAATTTATTCTGATATTAATAAAAATAAAATAATCCTCAGAATTTGACTTCGACCCAAACAGAACAAATCAATAATATGTTTCATCACTAGTTACTGTGTAACATGACATACATTCTCAGTTATCATGTGTGATGATTTGTAATATAGGTGGAGCGTCCAGACCGTTCAAGGTACATCGTTATTTACGCTGACGATGACATCGTTGATTACAATAACACCGACAACTTAATGCCCGTTGACAGCAACATCTCAAGTTACACTGACAACTTGAATCTTGAAAACAGTGAAAACAGCGGCGCCTTTGAGTATGATGACACAACCACCCCTATTTACGATGACGACGACATCGTTAATAACGATTACAACGACCACTTAATGCACGTTGACAGCAACATCTCAAATTACACTGACAACTTGAATCTTGAAAACAGTGAAAACAGCGGCGACATTGAGTACGATGACACAACCACCCCTATTTACGATGACAACAACTTCTTTGTTGAGAATGACAGCCTCGTGTATTATGTTATTGACGTAACATCCAATAACGTAACGTTCAGTGGGCCTAGCATCCGTTTTCGCGTACACGACGACCATGCAAAATCATACTACATTCTGCTGGAAAAAGGTACGTAGTCCTTGCTATTACATTTGCACCTTAAAAGCCTCCACTTTCACTTTTCATATTCTGTGAACGTTTCACTCTCAGTAATGCACTGTATTTTGTCATACGTTTCAAAAAAAATTACTGTGAAATGATATGTAAATCAACTAATTGTTACATTCAGTCAGTTATAATGTATTGTTAAGTTTGTAACTCCAATAACAGACTATGATCGAGGAGTAAATATATATATCGCGGTCCAATTAAGTAGGCTGTTTATCGAACCACGTTCAATAGAATGAAAGGACGCCCTATGAACGTATCATTATGTCGTCATAATTCCACTTAATGGTTGTTAAAAGTGGTATCCGACAGAGATGGTCAAAAGTGCTTTCCTCAAATAAACAAAAAATTCATAAGTACCTGAGAGTGGCTTGCAAAATGCTGTTCATCGATGCCAAAGATCTGTGTAAACTGTCAAGGATAAATCCCCAATCGACATTACAAACAGGTGTTTCCTATCTGAGCCACGCTGCAGAGATAGCTATTTTTAAACTAACAAAACCACATGACCACTTACTTTTATATAGTCATAAGAGTAATCTGCCCTGACGTCGATATCTGTTTTTAGCAGAGACCATTATCGCGCTTTTTATAGTGTTGGAAAGATTGAACATTTAGAATAATTCTCTTCGCAATTAGTACAGTATAACTATAAAGTCAGTATTTAATTCGTCTTTATAACGACTAAAGTAAGGCTTCATGCAAAATGTATGACCAAAGTCCCCAATGCGGTGGTTAGATATTGGTATGTGTATTTTATATAGACAAACTGTCTGATACCACTTTTAAAATTCTTATCGACTTTTTTTCAGTTGAAATTTCCATGAAAATCGATAAACATATAAAAGGCTCATATAATATAATGTTATATATTTATTATTTCATAATTTTCCCGTCATCATCACATCAATAAACAATTAACATAACGTTATTGCTGGAATTACTTGTCTTTCCATTTTAACAGGTATTGTTCTTGGCGGTTGCAAACAACCATCAGTTGCAATGACCAACAAAACCAGATTGGCCATGAAAAGAAAAGGTAAATAGGTGAATGCTTATATTTATGTTGATTTTATGCTGTAATCATGGACTTGCGATATTGATTTAGAAGTGCGGCAGATAACGACAGAAATACTTCGTTTTCCCCTTGCACGTAATCAATGTTGTTATTTAATTCATCCTAAGAGGATTGTTGCGTGAGTAATTTTTGATGGACATTAGACTTTGGCTTTTACATTTGGCTTGCATGTGAATACCTTTGTCCTGTGCTTTTTCAAATGTTTGCATATGCTGCAATGCTCATAGGACTTTATCACATATATTCTTATTTGGTACCTCAATGTCATCTACACATAAATATGATGCTACATCCCTTTACTATTTCAAAAATTCATTTTTGTGTAATTTTGTAGTTCTTTTAATATAAATTATACGTCTCTTTCTCATTAGTACCTTGTGGGCAGTTTTAATTATGGTACTACTTTCTTTTACTGACGTCCTAACCTATCTAAGAACACGTCAGCGCTTGGACGATTTTTTGCCAGATAGATGCTTTTATTGCGTGCATTTAAGGAACCCCCATGTACCGCCCTCTAAGAAGTGCTACATTAGAGCTCAGTAAAACCGATTTAAGCACACCAATTGATCCCTTTTTGCGACTGGCCGTTGTTCGCTCTATTTGTTTAATGACTAATAACAGATTTATTCTTACTTTACCTTTGGCATGTATATGAGAACCTTTTTCATGTGCCTTTTCAAATTTTCGTATGTGTTGCAATGCTCATAGGACTTTTTCATATTTCCTTATTGTAGTGCAAGCCTTAACAAATACACACTTATTCTTTTAGACCACTCCGCCAAGTCTTTGTAATGTTTATAATTTCGATTCTATTTCTATAAACAGTAATGGCGACTACAATCATGCCGTAAAGGTATTCAAACCTTTGTTTAGCTTGACAATTTTTGTTTAACAAAACACCTTACAACATCGTTTTAACAAAAATGGATTTCCCAAAACACTGTATAAATACATAATAGCATTTGTTACATAACAATACTAATCGTCTATGATCAATGTTCGTTACATACTTGTTGACTTTGTCATATTAAATTTAAGCAGAAAAAAATCATTGGACCTGCTCATGCATGATAGTTTTATAGGCTTTGTTTTTGTCCGCATTATTCAGGGATTTTTTGTTAAAGTTAACCGCGTTCATATCAGAAAACGTGCATGAAATAAATCAAAATTATTTACTACAAATGTGGAATGATAAATTATTTATTAGCTTTATTTTTCAGAAGATACAGCTTAGCAGTCGTCTGCCAGTTTGTGTACAACTTTAGAATTATTTTGATGGATAAGAGACTATAAATATTAATATTTTACCTTATTATTTGCTTGATAATGTTATTAATAATAATAAATGTTAATAATTGTTAATATATTTATGAAATATTAGTATTTACAGATTCCATGCTGGCCATCTAGGACACCATTTTTGTAATGACTTAAGTCATAATCGTGGTTATTCTAATGAGATTATTACTCGAAATGCCGTGATTATCCTTATACAAGCCAAATAAGAAAAGGTCCTATCAACATTACCACAAACATGTAAATGTAAACTACTCTAGACTAATTCAAACTGAGTAAATGTAAATGTGACAATTACACAGACGAGACATAACACAATAAAGGTAAACCCAGCAGTTACCGCCTTGTAACGACCATTTGGCAAAAAGGACCGACTGGGGTGCTTAAACATGGTTTGCGGAGCTCTCCAACCTCGCACTTCCTGAAGGTTTTACTATCAAACAAACATTGAAAATAACACTATCCCGTCAAAGTAAAACAACTAACAGTAAGCTCCTGCATCGGGAGTTAAAATTGATAAAATGAATGTATTGACAAAATAACTAGTAATAAAGTAAGCTATAAACATATGTACATTATGTACAGTAGATAAAAGCCTCGGCAACCTGAAAGTTCCAAATGAGAGAGTAGCTTGAAATAAAACAGCCCAAACGATGACGAATAATAAGAACAATTAATGACGTCATGCAATGTCCACATAAACAATTAGCATCGTCGTGTGCACTTGCATATTATCCAGTAAACGCATCTGCCCCCACACCACCTCCCATGTTCCACATAAGCATATAAAGAACAGTGTAATACGTAAAGTATCTAATGTTAAATAATATTTGTAAATGGCTGCACAAACTGGACAAATAGTTTTGTTGATGTGCAAAAGTCTATGGAGCTAAACGGCTTAAAAAATTATACACAGGATTTCCTTTTCTATGCTTGGTTTTTCTACATTTTTCGAAGCATAAATACATGAAAATTTACTTAATTTAAAAGGGTAGATCTAACCTTTTTATAACACAATTTACAAAGTGTCCTGAGCAACACTGACTGCTCATACGAAGTAAGTAGGATCTGAATGCGAGTTACCTGTCTGATAAGGTCTACCACTAGGAACAGTTTCTTTCTACCGACAGCTTTTGTTAACTCCCAGTTGCTAAGTTGCTCACAAAACAGCAATGTAATATAATGTTTTCCTTAGTACCATGTTCAGTGGCTAATAGTAATTGTCTTGATTAAGTAAAGGGATCTGTATGTGGCTTACTTCCATTATGGAATGCTCATTGACATTTACACATAGGGAAAATTAGCGGACTTTTAACTATGGTGAAATACGGGTCCTAATTTTGCAAACATCGAACGAGAGCGATCTTACATTATAATCCGCCAACAAGACTAAAGTAGGTCATAATGTAAAATCAATTATGTCACTCAACTGCGTACATATAGCGAGCAACTGCTAAACAAAAATTCAAATTACATCTTATGAAACAAGTATGGTGTTAACAGGAAACTAGTTGTTTACAACTGGATTTAGTACTATTGTTGATAGTATGGCCTTTTTCTTTATGTCCAAAAATACCTTTATGAGCAAATTTAACTTTCATTTATAAACATTGTTTTTTACATGTTAGTCATTTTATGACTTGTAACGTTTTATTTTTATTTGAAAACTCTGCTGGAAAATGATAAAACAGACTATTAGTAAGAATGTATAAACATATTTAACTTTTAAAACATCGAAAATAACAATCATACATGTCACTAACTCATACTATTAAATAAGAGACAGCACCTGGGATCTAATAGGTAGGCTCTCGCAATGCAGTAATCAATATATGCGAGAGATATGATTATTTAACACAGTGTTAGTTTTAATACTGAAAATAACAGTTCAATCATATATATATATAAACGTCTTCTTCATCTGACAAATTAACATCTTCCAATTATTTTATTTTGCCTGCAAGCTTTATTCTCAGAACTACAATCTAAATCTATTTCAGGTCAAATTATCCGCAAATGTCTAATCGATGGAACTTTTTCTTCTGCCTTGTATAACTGTACGAAGATGGTTTTCAAGAACCTTATGAAGCAGGTGACAAACTTAACTTACGTTTTTATTTTCCTAACAATTTGTTCATATCTGTCTAGTTGTAAAAGTCTAACAGCCATAATTATGATATGTCGGTTTTGGATTGTAGAGGGGAAGCATAACTATAAAATGAACTTGAAAATGAGAATAATGCTTATTATCTTTAAATAGAAGGCAAAGTAATCAATCTAACATGCTATTTCCCAAACCACATTTTTAAACAGAAAGAAACGTTGATGGAACTAAATTTAAATATGCTGTGATAGTTGTTTATGCGTACAGTATTTTACTTTTTTGCACAATATTTAAACTTTCTTACATTTAATGCTATTAAATGTATTATTTGTCAATCACTTATAAGGTCACCCGAAAGTATTGATAGGATATGGTATTCTGTTTTATGTTTGTAAAAGGCATAAGGGATGGATTATTGGTTTAATAAAATGAAACTTAAATTTGTTGTATGTCCTGCTTCTACCATGATCTACCATCGTACTCTTTTATAATAAGATTATACGTATATTATCTTAACAACGATATATTTTTCTAAAAGATTGAGTCGAACAACATCACCACAAAAGAAGCTCTTGAGTCGCTCCAGAGGGAGCTTAAAAAGACAAACAATTCCAGTAAACTACACGCCGGAGACATTGACGATATAGAAACTGTTCTAACACACATCGTTGACAAAATGGCCTCTAAGCAACTGATGGAGAATGCTAAGGTAAATTTACCATTATCTTCTGAGACCATGTTTTAAAAATACAAGCGAAAGAAGATAACATTATATGTTTGTAAAAAACCTGTTTTATTGAACATAATAGCTTGATTGTTCAAAAGGTTAGTGTGTGTGGTAAATGCTCGATTATGTAAATGGAACTGATTGGAAGCACAGTTTGACGTTTCACACTATTTAATTAAAGAAAACAGAAAACCACATCCTAGTCGACGAATCAGCTACCCAAGGCATGTATTTTAGTGCATGTACATGAATATAAACCTGAAATAAATGTAAATAAATAGATCTCCTAGTTAATCTATTTATATAATATTAAAAAACAGTCTTAAATATTGTAAGATATATTCAGCTTAATGTTGTAATGCACATTACATTTATTTATATGATAATAAACGATTTACCTTCCATGTTTGAATAAGACATTTTTCGACATTGCTGATATGCTGACTGACCCAGAAACTAGCGGACCTGTCTGGGCGAGCAAAGTTGAACAGGTGATATATTTATATATTTAAAATATGTTTTAAATAATAACGTACTTTACTTCTAGATGACTGCAGCATTTGCTTTATTATCAAGGCGACTTCAATTCATTCATTGTTTTTGCAAGATTTTACCAGGATACGAGTTCATTCCCCCATTGTTTTTGTTTAAAATATTCAGAATATAAATAAAAGCTGCAAGAAAGACATATTGAAATTATTTTTAAAATATCCAGAAAGCACATATACATCGTTTGTTAACAACATATCCTTTTTCAAGAGTACCTACCGCCTTAGCTCAGCAATATATATAATATCATCTTTAACTCATTTGGTCATTCATATGCTTACTATGTCAAACCTATAAACAAAGACTACAAAAATATACTTAAGTGAATGTCTTATCTGAAAGTTCATCTACATTCAGACATTCACTAATCACTAGATATAAGACCGACACTCTTGGAGAGGGATGTTAATATTTTTGTTTGATTATTAAATATAGAGAAGTACTGGCACCTCACATCAATTATATGTAAAATCATGTCGTTTGAATAATTTTGTATGTCTGAACTTCTTTTTCTTACACTGACAGACCAAAAAGGGGGCTGAAAAGTTTATCGAACTAATCGACCGTTATAGTTTGACACTTTCTAAGAGTTTCGAATCATCCAACGACAGTATAAAGACCATTCGGAAAAATAACATTGGTAAAGAATTCATTTTGAGTAGAGTGGTATATTCAGTTAAAGCATTGTTTTTTGCGCTGTTGTAGAAAAATATTCAAGATAATTTACAAGTTGTTCTTTGTTCGTTATTCTCATTAATATTATTTGAGTTTATTAAACATTTACAAAACATTTACTATTATTGTTATTGTGTATAAATGCAGCATATTATTTTGTTTTTGATATGTATTACAACTTTGAAATACTTAAAACTGTTTACACATAACTCTCAATAAACATACTACTGCTACCATTACTACTACTGCTACTGCTGCTACTACACCTACTACTTCTACTACTGCTTCTTCTACTACCACTTCTACAACTACTACTTCTACTACAGCAACTACTACTATTACTACCACTTGTAGTAGTACTACTTCTCCTACTTCTACTACTACTTTACTACTACTACTACCACTAGTACTATTACTACTACTACTGCTGCTGCTACTACTACGTCTACTACTACTACCACTCTTACTACCACTACTACTACTACTGCTGCTGCTGCTGCTACTACTACTACTTTTACTACCTAACCCCAAACCTAGACCCAAACCCCTCATCCTGCTAATTTATAAATTTAGAGAGAATAAAAAACTAATGTACTGTTTTACATGTGAGCAAGTGTTATAAATCTTTACGCAAGTCAAAGTTTTCCAGAATCTTGGTCAAATGTCGCTTAATCAATTTAGCGGAAAAAAGATAACTGTGCATGTGTTAAATGTTCATGAACATACACGACATTGATGAGCTGAACTTTGGTTGTGAAAACCGATCTCTATGCAAGACACTTTTGACGCAATAACCATATCATTTGAGCTGCTGTTAAATAAAGGTCAAATCAACCCCCGTTGTCATGTTTTGTGTGCAATTTCTCATATACATCCTAGGTTTTAGCATATTGTACACATGCATGATTTCTTTTTCTACTAGTATATATAGGTAAACGGTCAAATACCGGCTTTAAGATGACGTGCAACATTTGTGTCAGTTTTGTTGAAGTCATATCCAGCGAATGCAGCGTTCGGCTCAGTACGGTGAGAGTTACGATCAAAATGCGGCATTGAATCGAATGTGTTTACACCCATTAACTGAGTATTTTTTACTTCAGCATGCAATATTCAGGTAGCTATATTAAAGGTCAAGGTCGCAGCTTGACGTTCAGGAAACTCATTTCCTTATTTTGAGGTGGGGCTTTAGGAGCATTGTACATTGAGGGAAGTGTCTTACTGTTATTTTCAATCAATCGGACATTTTTGGTTAAACATGTTTGTGTTAAATATTAGTACCAATAAAGACATCTGGTTTAGACTCAGTCATGTCGTTTGTTTGCAGTTCTCACTTTTTCATATTTTTATTCGATGCCAGATTATATTTGTTCATATTTGTTAAATGTGTTATTGTTAATTTACAGTTATATCCATGTCAAAGGTGAGCGAAGACCCGAAAGATGACTTAAGTTACCCATTTAAAAACGAGTTACCTTTTAACACAAGTAGAACCTCCTCTTTCATCCTTAGCAGCGAGTCACTCTCAGGTACATATAAAACATGGATTTTGTATAACATACTAGTATGCTCATTTTTGAAAAAAATCTTGCGCTTTCAAAATCATATCTGTTTAAACACAATGTTCAATTTTTGTAACTTTTGAAAATTCGTTATTTACATAATTGCTTTTAATGCCCGCCATATCACAGTGATTGATTATTGATTGAACTTAAAACTTAGGTCACAACACATTACAAGCGCTAAATGTTATTATAACTGACATACTTTAGTGCTCCAATGTTTAATGCCATCAGCCAAAACGTTTCCCGCGCCATAGTGACCCTATGCTACAGACTTTACATGTCCTTCATTTTCAGGACAAACAGAGAAAATCACAAGCGTCGTTGTGGTACTGTATCGTAACATTTCTAAGGCTTTACCGACAACAAAGTAAGTTGCTAATTTCTTACGCAATTTGTTGTAATTTTCTTGGCTAACAGTGGAATTAACAATTTAAAAAATAACATTTCTCTAACATTTGTTGCGCTGTCAATCACAAAGATATGGTAAACATGCAAAGAAGCCTCGCCTATATAAAACATCTGTTTAGTAGATTAATTAAACATTGTGCTTTCTTTTCCCACTTTTAAATTATTTATCCTTTTTTGAAAAATCCTTAAGCAAGCCACGTCTTTCTATCAAAATTCAACACGTGTTTAGCTATACATTATGCATCTATTACAATCAAAGCGCCCAACAGACGTCTCAGTCAGCAGTTGGTACAATCAACTCCCAAGTGTTGTCAATACAACTGCTGCCCAAACCAGAGAAGAAACTAGATCCGCCGATACAATTGACTTTCAGCATAGACGAGGTAGTGCGAACTTTCTACATATCTTTCTACTAGTCCTCTGAACCACATGTTTTAAAATGTTTTAGCATACCACTTGGTCCCTTTTGCCGACGGACCGTTCCAAAGCGGAAACTGTTGGATTTGCTCTATTTGCTACAAGACTCATCACAGATTTGTTATAACAATTTGGTTTGCACGTGAATTCCCCTTTCCTGAGCTTTTCAAATTTTTGTATATGTTGCAATGCTCATAGGGCATAGTGATATATTCTCATTCATGATTACAACAATGTTACTTGTGCAATGTGGCGGTCGTATAAGATTATCCCGAGAATATAATCTATGTTGTCATTTAAATAATCCTATAAGGATTGTTACCTGTATTTCCTTTGATGAACATTGGACTTTGGTTCCTCTTTTCCATCTTCATATGAACAGGATGCTACAATCCATTTACACCTGTCTGGTCATTTTTGTTTTCTTTATTCAAAAAAGTATTTCTTATATTCACTGTTTACCAGCTGACGGTTAAGTTTAAGGCCATTTTAAAATCTGAATTGTTCTTTTTGGGCTTATTATCGATGCTGAACAATGCCTATGCCTCTTTTGATTTTTGAGTATGGTATATTTGTTACATGACTCCGACACAATTTTGGTCCTGCTAATTATTGGTGGAGGAAGACCCCAGACTTGTGCTGGGAAGAACCCCCCACATGAATCAGGACTCGAACCAACACAGTGAGGGGCTGAGAAGTTACAAGTTAGCAACTCCATACACTTCGCCAAGGGAGCTCACTCTAGGGTTCATTTTACATAATTGCCAGTTGATCCTTAAAACAGTCTTAGTTTTACTATGACTTTATTTAAAATATGAAAATGTACAGTAGTTCTAATGCTTATAAGTCAATACATGTCATAAAAATATATTAACTTTTATTAAGTAAATTTGATTTGCCGATATATTGGTTTGAATTAATAAAGTTTGACAATATGCGGTTAACTTAAGTTATATAATTAATAAGAAATTTACATTGCTTTGATATCGTTGCTATTAAATTATCGCACGTATATAAAAAGCACAAGTACACTATCGGTGATTTGCAATGTTTCATCTTTAACATTCGTTTTTAGCATAGGGAGGGCTTCGAGTCGCACTGCTCATTTTGGGAGCCATCTACAAAGTAAGAATAATTTGATTTCTGCTGGTCTCATACATTTAAACATGCATTTAAGCATGTATTTGATAAATTTAAATAACAAAAGAAATTTCTTGACATGAGGATTAAAATTAATGCCATTGGTTAAATGTGATAAAACACTGTAGGTTGAGTGCTTCAGTTGATACTTTTTTATTGAAATAATTGTTTATTAGCAGCACATTAATCAGCAAGTGCAATTTATCATGTATTAATAATATTTATATCACGATATATCAACTGCAATGCATATTGATGATGATCTTGTTATTTTGCAGCTGTACAATCATATAAAAGCCGTGCCGTATAAGTAGTAGCAAAAGTAGTATTGATATGAACAAACTAAATGTTGTTTTAATTAATAAGTATCGTTTTACACAAATCATAAAATAAAAATAAAAATTAAACTGCACATATATAAACTATATACTACCGAAAACATTAGCTAATGTTAAATATCTGAAGAATTTGTATAAATTATCAAGTTAATATATATGAAGGATTTAAAAAGGTGTGGTTTATGAAATTTATCCCAACTTTTGTTCATGCACAAATAAACTATTATTTACTTTTTATTTACTATAGTATCAATACATATATCGAAATGCATTACATAATAAATATAATTGTAGACTGTTATGCGTACTAAGTATACTATGAAAAAGATTTTTATTTTTAAAAAATACTACCTCTGCATACACGAAGACGTAGCACAAGAAAGATCAATATGCATACAATTTCCGCGGTCATAAAAAAGTACAGAGCGAGTTAAAATTAAATAAAATATTACAGGCTAAGTATTTGATGCCGTCTCGTTCAGATTCATGACTTGATCAATATTTTATTTATCTGGTCATATCAACATGACATTCTTTAAGACTAACAACTTTTAGCAACTTTGGTCTTTCTTTTTCCAGCGACACAACAGGCGGATGGTCAACCAGTGGCTGTACAAGAACAGCGGCCAATGCCACCACCGTCCAGTGTGCCTGCAATCATCTCACTAACTTTGCTATCCTCATGAGTCCTGTAGAAACGGTACTATGTTTATGTTATGTTATGTCTTGTGGCAACGGTAATATGTTTATGTCATATACTATAGAAACGATCATATGCTAATCTCGTGTCCTGTAGCAACGGTTATATGTTTATGCCACGCACTCTCATTTTTAGCCTATTATGAGTATACTAGATATTTGCTTCTTTTCTTTTATCGCCATAGAACCGGAACTTACAAAGTCATCTCATCAACTAAGCTATTTTTACAAGTTTTATAGAAATGATACCGTAAGTGCTTAATAACATACTAGTTACCTTAACCTTTTATGAATTCATGCGACCAATGCAAAATTCTATTTGGAGACACGTCTTCCCTTTCGATTGAAGGGCAGGTAGTTTGTGAAGTAAAATAATATTATTATTTACGAACCGTTTAAAGACATATCTCTTCATTATTGTCTTTCCACAATAGGTCTAAATGACGATTTTATTTTGTAATTTCTTTTTTGCTGATCCTTATCGAAACATATACCGTCATACCTCATTAAGACTTCACATAAGTAGTTCAAACATATACAAATTGTTCATTGAAACATCGATATTTATTCACTGTACAGCCCTCCGAGCACCAGACTGCATTGACCGCTATCTCTCTGACTGGATGTGTTGTCTCCATCGTGTGTCTTGTAATCACACTCATTCTCTATGTGACTTACTGGAGGTAAGCCCGTCCATTGTCACAATAACTACCTCTTTATTGACATTGAGCGAGAAATTATATATTCTAAAATCTATTTTTTTATTTATTTTTCATGCTTACTGTAAGTTATGAAGAGTGGACTTATGTATTGTGTTGCTCTAGTAACAGTATACTGTTTTTAATATATCGAAAGCTCTAATTCTTAACACCTCCTTATAAATTTTGAATTTGCAACTGTTAAACTTATGTAGGTTGCGCTGAAAAATAATGGTTATCTTTTGTCATGTCAATGTTAATTAATGGCATATTCAATTTCCTGCTACGTTTGTTCCTGTCTCATCCTCACTGTATCAGCGCATCTACTTTACTTTCCATGTTTTATAGGGTACTGAAAGGGGACAGAAATGTCCTTGCTATGACAGTGTGTGCTAGTCTATTGGTCGCATATCTTCTGTTTGTGTTTGGCGTCACTAGGACAACCGTCAAGGTAAATTCAACAAGTGTTTATTTACACTAAATTATAGTTTACACATTTTAGTTTTAAACTTTTGTGGTAAATAGGTAACACACTGTAAAAAGTTAACAAACGAAAGCCTCCATAAAATGCTGAAATTGTGAACCAAAATAAAATAAATATAATTGAGGTGCCATAAGTTCGCCCATTTCTTGTCGCTTGCAGTTCTAAGTTCCTTGCTGTTAACAAACTTAGAATATATTTTACAATCGCAATTTCTGATCTTGAAAATGCGTTTATCATCAGAAGGTTTCATAATAATTGAACTACATATTTCATACTTCCAAAGCAATGTTGTTTATGTCTGAAAGGGTTTAATACGGACTTTGTCTTATGTCGTTTTTCATGACATTTAACTTGTAGGGTTTGTGTACAACGGTGGCGGTACTCCTGCATTACACCTTCCTGCTGGTATTCTTCCTGCTCCTAGCCGAGGGGATCTACATGGCGCTGCAGGTTGTTCTGCCTTTCCACAAAAAGTCACACCTTAAGGAACTGCTCATTGGTGCATTCGGTAAACATCCTTTGCATTTATTTCATATGTAAAATTATATGAGGTTGTGATATTTATGGTATGCATAGCTTATTGGTGAACTTTAGTGAACTTTACCTGAATAAAGTAACTAGCAAATTATGTAGAATTCTTATTCTATATGGTCAATAATGTTTCTAAAAATTCTACTTAAGTATAAATGCAGCTGACATTTAGGTTTATAGACTTTAATAGTTTACTTTTAATTATTCACTTTTAAATACTTTAAACCATATGTTTAATTACATGTATTTTTTTTTATCTGAGTCACTATTCCTATTTTTATTTTTTTTTCTCTTGGCCAAAGCACAATTAAATCTTAACTTGTGGTGGGCAATGTGATAAAGTCACATAAGTACAACATAAATTGTTGCATTTCAGCCATTCCAGCAGTATTTGTTCTGATAGTTGCCTCCGCGACTGAACTCCGTGGTTATGGAAATGACAAATAGTAAGTGTCACTCACCTTGTCCTAGCAACTAGCTTAATTCAAAACCTAACTTGTCTCTTTAATAAGACCATAATTGTGTCAATGCCATTTAACCAAACAATCATTTTTTGACATTAATGATGTTTTTGATAGTTCTTAAAGTAAGAATTATAATTATAATAAAGTATAAATGATTGCCCAGGTAATGACCATTCTATGTCACAGTCATAAGGTCATTGACTCCATATTAATTTGTTAAACCTTGTTGCCAAAGGGCTGAATTTAAGTACATTCCCACGGAAATTCCCCTTTCTAACGATGTGCATGTCATGTCAACTTCTTCTACTTTTGCAGCTGCTGGCTGATTGTCGACTCTTTGGCATTTTGGATGTTTGTTGGCCCCGCATTGATAATCATTGTTGTATGTATGTTTTATATATGTATATATATCATATTATTATTTGTATAACTGTTTATTTGCCCTTTTAAAGTACGTGTTTATACGTTTAAGTCAATTGTGAACTTATCAAGCCTTTATATTAATCGTAAACGGTGATCCCCACAAATTGTATTACCTTATTAAACAACAAGACAAATTAATATCATTTATATACCTTTTACACGAACAAGACGTCTTTTTCTGCAATTTTACTCAATATTTTAAGAATAAAAGCTGCTTTCTTTTAAATGCAATTGTTATTAAAAGTTTAATTCATTGGTTCTGTCATATCAAAGGATGTTACGCACAAGACTATAATTATAGTACGTTCTAGTTCTGTCAACTGTATGATGGTTTTAACATTTTATGCCATGTCCCTTTCACACATACCATTGACTCTCGTTGATAAATTTCAATTCTTAAAATGTACCCTCTAGTTTTAAGTTATACAAATTCCTCAGATTAAAATGAAAATTCTGCACTATATATATTTCCTATATATAATGAGAATGAATCCTCAATTATTTTAAACATAGAAGAGATGGTTAGAATGCTGAGATTTCGACTTGGGTATTGTGGTGCTCTCTTTCGCCTTAATTTCCATTTAAGGAGTCATTGTCTTAACCTTTGGCTTACCTCTATAAATTATATGTATCGTCGAGATGACCATTACTATTGGTGCCAAAGACGTCGCTATCTTTGTCATAATCTTTCAAAGAAAAAGCCAACGCTTAGAATTTTTTTATTCAAATTGATCTGTTTTCTTTTCAATGCTTGCATTTGAGAAACCCCACAGTAGTGCGAGGTTAGAGCTCTGTAAAACCGCTTTAAGCACCCAGTCGGTGCCTTTTGCTGACTGAGCGTTCAATGGCGGTAACTGTTAAATTAGGTCTTTTTGTTAAATGAATTATCACAGATTTGTTATTACTTTTACATTTGGCTTGCATGTAAATACCTTTGTCCTGTGCCTTTTAAAATTTTGGTATATTTTGCAATGATAATATGACTTTGTCATATATATATAAAACATAAAACATAAAAGTGAAAACTAAGATATGGTCAGACTGGTAATCTTTCAACACATCTTATATATTTCTTTGTTCTTTGTATAAATAAGTGCCGTATTTTTTCAGTTCAACCTGACCATAATCATCCTGATATTAAAGAAAATGTCCAGTACCAAATGGATCAAGGACATGAGCCAGCGTGAAAAAGCCAAGTAATGTTTCCGCTACTTTTTTGTTTAAAATGGAACCAAGTAATAAATATCAACGTGATCATGTATAAACTGCTTGTTGTGCTAATATATTTTCTCACTTAGAGTTAAAAGTATTTATATATAGTTCAACATTTCACTTGTAAAAAAACCAAACTGAAAAGTTTGCTGCACAGATAACAAAATGACCATTCTGTTGATATGGCATATATATCTGTGTGCGTTTACGTGGTAAATTATCACCTACTTTCTGCTTTTGTGTATTTTATGCTCTTTCAGAAAATATGTTTACGTTAAACATACACAATCTGCTTTACTGGCATACACACTAAGTCCATTGCAAACATTAAAGTGTTTTAAGTAACTCTGGTAAATGACAATAAAGGTAACATTTAGTAATTTTTACAAAAAGAACGAATAATAATGTCGCCCCATTTCAGGTTTAACAAGAATAAGAGCTGAATATTATTTATAAAACCTCCCAGTCAGACCTTTTTCTGACAGATTATTTGATGATAATAACTGTGATCTCTTGATTGTATGTGATTACTAGATGTTATTTTTAATTTGCCAACAACTGATTTCCAAAACAATTTATGAAAGATAAATACAGTTTTGTATCAAATGTCTAAAAGTATTGTTGCTATATTTAAAAAATATCAAAATTATTACAAACTCTGCTTAATTTTTTATTCTATGTATAACAACATTTTAGATTTAATTGTTAAAGGAGAACAGAAAGTTTCAGAATATCCTTGGTTTAAATGATAAACACTGTGCATCATACAAAACAAAAAATTGGATTTTTGTGGCCCTGACAGAAAGTTTACCAAATAATAAGGGCAGGCTCCGTATTATAGAAGATATTTCACTTTGAAAATGTTACTGTCACAAGTAAACACACGTTTTGTTCATGTGTTTCATCTGCAGGACCTTGGCCAGTAAGACCTTGGTGATGCTGCCTGTCATGGGAGTCACGTGGCTGTTCGGGATCTTGTCCGTGCACGAGTCCGCTATATGGCTGCAGTACGTCTTCGTTCTCTTCAACAGCTTTCAGGTACATTGACCACCGTTTAAATATATTCGTCATCTTAAGCAGTTACTAGGAACACCGTCCACTGTTGACATATGTTTTGTCATCTTCAACAGTCTTGAGAAGAAAGATTATATAATGTTTACATTATCTGTGTCTTCCCCACAGTTGTACAATTTCTAAATTTGCATCACCTTCTTTGAGTTCACCAAGAACAGTGTCCATGCAACAATGACTCAAGGAAGAACTTAGTAATTCACTGTTGCTAAAATATTGTTATTTTATAAAATCATTATATTGCAACAGAATGTTTTAATTAAATAGAATATTGTGGACTGAGAACTAGGTACATTATGACAATATTATTGTTACTTATGTCTGCTCATTTCAGGGACTCTTCATATTCCTTTTCCACTGTGTCTTAAACAGGCAGGTCAGTATGACATATGTTGCATTTTATGAAAAAGACCATGTGAAACAGTTTAACTATTTGTTGAAAATCGTTACTCGTGTTGATAAATGTTTGTGAAATAATTTTATTTGCAAAAGGGTTTACGTCACATTGATAGTGCTAGGTGTAATATGTTTACTTTTATAAATTCATGCTTAACTGTATACTTGTGTGTATGTGTGCTTGTGCTTGTTGGTGCATTTAATGTTAATACATTGCCCTTCACGACATAAATCGACCGCGTGTTTGCGTTTGTCTGTTTGGTTTCCAAGAAGTTACATTTAAGCTAATTGTAACATGAACCTTTCCATTTCACCTTTTCTCTAGCTGCGGGCAGCCATTTCCAAGTCTCGCCAACACATTTCCACTCTTTCCGAGGAGACGTCGGTAATCTTGCTGAAAGTTCATTTAACAATTTAATATAAAACCTCAAAAGTATAGTTGAACACTTAAAAAGAAAACACGCTTTACTTAAAACTTGATGAAATATATAACCTGATTTCTTGTTTAAGACTAAATACAATAAAATAACAATATATTGCCATAAAACTATATGTTATCTCGATATACATATGCATATTGCTGGATATTTACAAAAATATTTAATTTAAACTAAGTTTTACACCATAAATCCTTTCCATAAAATCCTTTCATTTATGTTTAGAGGAGTCATAGAAATACAGACCATGCAATCAACCTTACAACGATTACACACGTTGAACCCACGTCTACTGTTGCTAATGACTTCAAGACAGATCAAGTGATGGCTGCTAGCTCCGCGCCTAAACGCATTGGGGACATACTGCCAGCAATAGCGTCCGAGGAAGAGAAACGGCAGTTTAAAAAGCGTCACGCGATATCTTCGGTATTTACTTTTATTATTCTTGAGCCAGAATGTTAAAAAAGGTCACATGTAAATTAAGGCAGCTAAAGCTTTATTTATATGCCGACCATGTGTCTTACTCACAAAGGCATGAAAATAAATCTAAGCTGTTATTGAAGTTTAAACTCATACTAACTACAAATTATGTAGGATCATTGTTAAAATGAGGAACTTAGTAATTTGAAAGGTCTAAAATCCTTGTTAACGCTTTATAAATGTCCGTCGTTAGTTTCTCCGACTGTCGGAAATAAAACAAACGTGCCTACAGACCTACCTTCATCTATCGCTTGATAAATTGTAAATCGTTTACGAACCATCTTTGGCATTGGATGCAGATTTGCTTAAAAGAAATCTCACCACATATTTTTGCAATTGATGGTCGTTGGACTGCTTGTTACAAACAATGTCCAAGGTGTCATTCGATTTATCTGTTACATATCCTTATGAGGAATTACACATTGAAACATTTGAAAGAGCAAAGAAAAAAAAACTGTTAAACAAAGACAGTTATGTCTTCCAACACCAATTACAAGGGTTCAGTGTTCCAAGCAAGATTTTACAATATTTGACAACATACATCGAAAAGAAATTTTAAGCTACACTACCATCTTTTGTACAGGATTGAAACACGAAGCTTTATTTCAACTAATGCCATCTTATCATGATAGGCTAGCACATGCAAAACCAATTAAAGAACAGTTAGTTCACCTCTTCTGCCTGCCAGAATGTCAAAAGAATACCTGACTGATTTTCTAATTTGGTTTTAGCCTGAAAACTTCCGAGTCATTTAAGTATGTTTGGAACAACAGTGAACTGTACTTTTACAAATTTTACAGCAGACCCACACCTGTGAGGACAAACCAAGACGACCACCTACACAAGTCTTGATTAACCTTCAACATGAGTTAAGGGTAGGTTGGAGCTTGCTATTGTTAAAGCTTGTTATTGTAAAAATCATTCTAATACTAATGGTGATGATGATGATGATGATGGTGGTGAAGATGATGATGATGATGATGATGATGATTACATTTAGACCATCCAAGTAGCAGACTCATCTAAACCTATCTAACGACATTTATTGTCATATTCCATAGATTTTGACAGGTAAATTCGGATTATACCTTGGTCATAACCCACCATCGCTTTGTTTTGTAATAGGATCGTCTACGTAACGTGGCCCACGCAGTGACGGCTCGGGCCATCAAAATGTGCAACTTGGCGCAGCAAGATACAGACGTGTCGACCAGAAATACAAACGAACAGAGTTTGCAGAAGCAACCGCATGATGATCAAGTACAAAAGATAAGTAACTTGGAAGAAGATGTAGATGCAGATTTCGTTGTGGGTGGCGGTTCTGAAGCTGAAACTCATGTACTGGTTACTATTTATCGCACAGATGATTTAAAAGATTGTAAGGAAAGTAAGGAAGATCCCAAAGAAACAAATGAAAGATGTAGTCAAAACAGTAAAGATCCTGAGGAAGATAAAGAAGAAAAGGAAGACTTGAAACAAACTGAAGAAAACCAGACAGGAAGTAGAAATGATCACAAAGAATCAGAAGATGAGCAAAAAGACCCAGGGCATAATACAACAGAAAGAAATTCCTCAAAATCCACTGTTGAGGAAACAGATCTGATGGTAAAAGTCAATGAAGATGTAGACGCAGTGAAAAATGATGAAGAGCCTGGTGATGCCGTTGCTGAGACTGTTAACGAACATGATTCAAAGCTGGAGTCAAATGGAAACAATTTGTAGAACTTTAGGCACACTTAGAGAGATGAAAAAGTCAAATTTGTTAATAGGTGGTTGATCATGTGTCGCATAGCAGATTTCTTTAAGAGAACGGACGATGTTAGATACCGACATTGGGGCTTCACCATATGGGCAGTATACTGCACCCTATATATTTGTTTACGATTAGTAAGTAAAATATATTAAAAACTGATTTCATATGACATTACGTGTGGTATAAACTGCTTCAACAGTTTGTTGCAAGTGTGTTCATTCTAAATTTTGATTGACCAAAGTCTGTGGCGGTATTGTTATGTAAAGAGGGTAAATGAAAGCAAAGTTTAGTCTATTGCAATTTAATTCACACATAGCCTACAGCTTAAGCATATTATAGAAAAAATTGCTTATTCATACTAATGTACTTGAAGTAATATTACAGCTTTTGAAAAGTTATCATTTAGGTCTAAAGGAATGAGTGATTTTATGCAGTGGATGTGGAAGTTTGTTTGGTTTATGTTTGTGAGAGCATTGTTTTGTTAAATAGTGCCTGACAGCAATAGAAACAAAATTTCCAACAGTAAAACCCGCTTTAAATAACTGGCTTAATCAATATATAGAAAAGAGGAGCTACATTTAAGGCATTTTCTATTTTGCATTTTGTTCAATTTGTTAATTTTTGCAATTTGTTTATATGTATTCATTTAACTATTTAAGCTGTGTTGTTTTAGCTTTTTTATGGATAACACTATGCTTTATATGAATTAACACATAGAATTAATAAGCAAAAAGCAATTAATAAACTTATTCGCAATACTGTTTAGTTGGAAGGTCTCATAATTGTTGTTTCCCTAAACATGCTCAGATTAGATTAATTTCTTAATTAAAAAAGTGCGAGGTTAGAACTCTGTAAAACCGGTTTAAGCACCCCTGTTGGTTTCTATTGCCGACCTTCCCATTCCAAGGCGTAACTGTCGAGTTTTCTCTTTTTGTTAAATGACTTATCACAAATTTGTTCTTACTTTTACATTTTTCTTGCATGTGAATACCTTTGTCCTGTGCCTTTTCAAATTTTTGTATATGTGCAATGGTCTTACGACTTTGTCATATATTTATTCATATTAAGGATACAAACATTTCACACGCATATAAACACGAAATGTCCAATCATGGTATACTTTGACTATACTGCAAAACACTTGCTAATCTAGTACGACTTTTAAGTGGTCATTTTCAGCATAAATTCTAGTCTGATGAAGATCTATTCTGGAAAAATCTTAAACAAGGTTGTATAAAGATATCTGTCTCTACCTTTATCCTATAAAAGGGTATATATCACAGCCTTTCAAATATGTAAATTAGGTACGTGTTCATCATTATTTCATTATGCCAAAAGCTGTTAACATTATATTACTTTTGTTAAAATAATAACGCTTGGTTTCAAGAACATATTAAAGTGTGAAAAAAAATGTAACTGCTACCATTTTAAATACATTTTGATATACAAGATATAAATGATTTTTCCTTATGCGTTTTGCTAAATATAGCTTAAATTAATTTGTATTTTGTGCAATGTATTTAATAATTATGTCGTAAAGTCAAAATGCTTTAAATGATTTCATATATGTTACTATTGATTATTATTTCATCTATATTGATAACTTTGTGTTTTGTTCAGTATGAATTGCTAAAGATCATGTCTGTCTAATTTTGTAATCTTTTCCTGACTATTCCCCATATTAAAAATACGTTTTTTTTTATAAATTAAATATTATAAATATCTTCAAAATAATTCACTTTAGCATAAAATCAGTAGAAAAGAACAAGATAACTGGCTGCATTCATTGTTCGAGTCGGGGTCGGGATCCTGAATATGACAAATGTTACCACTAGTCCCATGTTACATTATTACCGTTTTAAAATTATTTTTATTTTACCGATGTTGTTGAGCCTACTTTTTCAACTTAACTGTTTATCTGACACATCATATTTATTGACGAAAAAGATAAAAAACTATATGAAGACTAGTGCTTTTGATGTTTATTCTTGTATGCTTTTGTAATAATTCTTTACTTACGTCTCATATGTAAACCGTTCTATTATAAAATATCAATCTTTCTGAGGAGTCCCGAATTGTTTATTATATCCCAAGACAATTGGTGTTTAGTGTTTGTTTAGAAACTCGGCAAATCTAAATATTTAACACGAATATATAACAACACTTGGATGCATTCCTGGCACGAATCAATCGGTCTGAAGTACTAATACACTAGGACAATGGCAAAGAGTTCTGCATCAAGTGCACCTGGTACTGACATTAAGGTATATAATTTCGTGACATTTTTTTTTCTAAATTGAAAATGATTTAACTAATTATCATTAAATTTGATTGTGTCTATTTTTTAAAGAAACAACTCACATTGCTCCAAATAGCGGATTTAGCCAACAAGTATGTACTATAGGCCATGCGTAATAAAAATATCCTTATAATATGCATCTATTGTATGAACTATTATGTTCACATTCTAGCTGTGATACGCAGTTTATAGGCCTGCTCAGGACTTGAAGTAACATGTCCGTTACACACGGTATACGCAGAGTAGCTTTTACACATTGTATTAATATAGTGTTGGGTTAAAACTTTGTATCCAATATTCCAAATTATACCTTTCTAAATGTAAATGTGGAAGAAGAACTTGTATTTGCTGCTGAAGTTTAATTGCAATTAAAAATTTATGATATTTTATTCAATGTTTTCAAATATATTAATGGATATGAAGTATAAATGTAATTATCACCGGCTAAAAATCAGTTTTCTGAGTTTAAAATGAGCAAGGAAGACGTAACTTGCAATAAAATTAATGTCGCACTATTGTAATATAACTATAAGTGTAACTATTGTAATGTATGGACATGTAATTGGTTATACCAGCATTAATTGATGTAAATCTATATGTAACATGTTAAGATACATCCCTCAATATAGCCAGCATTAACACTTTTTGCGTTGTTCACATTGCTTATAATCTAACAATAACAAATAACTCTTGTTTGTAAGGTGCTATATTAAAAGGTCGTGTCTGGAAACTATTTGCTAACACTCTGATAATCAATTTACCATCAGCAGGATATCAGAAGTCTTTTCCTCTTTTTATATACCAGCATTGATATGGTCCTCTGAAATATTAATCTTATTTACAGCCTCTGGATATTATTACCATGCGTCTTATGAATATGAGGAGGTCATTTCTAAGGAATATTAACTTATTTTAAGGGTTAAGAACAAGTTTTCACCACTTTTTAAAATGTGTTACAAATTAAAGTGTGGGCGCAGTCCGTCAATAACCTTGTCGATCAGTGGTTCTGTAATATTTATGAATTAATAACCAAGCAGATAAACGATTGTATTGTCTTCAACTTATGTAAATGTCACCTTGCCTTTAAATCAATTGTATGACAACTGTAGGCCCCCTCAACACAAGCGATACATTCGGCCACAGTAGAACACTAAAGTATGTCGCATGGTCACCGTTGGTTGAGGCCAGGTTCTTGCAAGCTGTAGGGTTCGACGGGGATATTATTGCAGAGTCGTACCTTTTTCATGACTACATAAGCTGTAGAAAAGACACAGTGGCCGTGTTGATGTGGGAATTACAGCAATGGTATGTCATATGTCAGGTCATCTGGCACAGCCGTACGCACACATTTTACGTTTGGTCTTGTTTCCTTAAATAAAGTGTAAATAAATAGAATCTGAAACTACAGAATAAAGTAAAACAATGCGTAAAATAGGTCTAGCGAGAAATGAATATAATCATCATGTATATATATATATATATATATTGTTATCGCATCAAGGCGATGTTGTATTAGAGGTTGGACTCCAGCTTAGTTTAATCTGAATATTAAATAGATACCATTGATATTTAAGTAGTACTAAATTCCACATTCTCGAAATGAAAGAAATGATTTAGTTACTTTCCTTGTGGAAATGTATCTTCATATACTTTATATAATAAATATAATAAATGTTCTGTTTTTGTGTTAATCTTTACGTTAGGATAACATTCAGAGTCGCAGAGAGAGTGAGAGAAGATCAGAGAGCGAGAGAGGCTTAGAGAGAGAGCGAGAGAGTCTTAGAGAGAGAGAGAGAGAGAGAGAGTAAGAGATATGAGGACATAAAAATAAAAGCAATAATACACATTTTGATCTACTGTACTCAAATAACAAAAGAAGTCATGCACATTTCATTCACTGTTCGCTTACATGTACGAGATATTATATTTAAAAGATGACAAGTAAGAAAATATGAAAATGTCCTATGAGAACTACCAAAACTATTTTAACTACCACTAGACAATGTCATACAGAGAAATTGTAAGAGAGACAAAACACTTCAACAAGGACCGTAGTTGATATATTTTTACAGACAACACTGTGGTCAATGTCAATGTTGTTAAGAAAAGTTTTGTTTTGTTTTTGACATTTATTGCAGCGAACATTTATGATCATTATATCAACGTCCAGCTTTTTGGTAAGACCTCAGACACGTGTCTGGGTAGAACCACCGGAAGTCAACTGGAAGACCTCAGACACGTGTCTGCGTAGAATCACCGGAAGTCCACTGGAAGACCTTCTCACATTAGGTCCTTCGCCCCGAACGCGAACACACGTGGTGAGAGGCTAAGCAGTCAGAGAAGTGACAAACCGGCGACTCTAACACAACACCTCGGGCGCCCCGCTGCTAAGAATAGATTTTAGTGGAAAGATTGTATAATAAAAACAAACAAACCACACAATTTGTTATGTAAAATGCGACCATTGACAGCTTGATAGAAGGCTTTTTCTTTTTTTACAATATATTCTTCTAGTGGTAGAGATTTCCTCATTTCGTTATATGAAGGGACATAACTCTTACTTATACAATAACCTAATGTTTCTTTCATTGTGTGTTGGTATTTTATGTTAAGCTATAGTGAATTGAATTGTTTTTATCTAGAATCTTGCGTGCATTAACCTGGAAAAAGTATTTGTGTGTTTGGTTTACTTTGCATAATTGAGAAAACCGGCACAGATTTTCCGGTTTGAAAATAGACACTTTTCACTTGTAGCTCAACTGAGAACAACGTGCTCAAGGTGAGCCTTTCTGAAACACCTTTGTTCGGTGTTCGTCATGCAGCGTCAATAATGTACTTATGAACACACTAGGGGCTACAGTTTTTATCTAATCTTCATCGAACTTGGTCAGAATGTTTGTAAGAAAGAAATCTTGGATTAGCTCGTTATTAGTTCACGTGGGTTCAAAAACTAGGCCACCAGGTCAAATTTAGGTCTGTCCCTAACAGAAATTAATTCTATACATATACATATACAAAAACAACATACACCTGTATATTGATTCATCTATATTTTTAACTGGTCATAAAAACCTATAACTGGATAAATACCGCAAATGCTATTTGATATTTTAACCTGATTTTTTTAAACATATTTTTATGATATTATACAAAACTAACCACCGGGCTGTTCTCCTAATAAATACATATATCTACATAACACGGTAAAGTAAGATAAACTACAGTATTTATATGATTTGTATATAAGATATACAATGTTACATTTTTCATATGACAACACGATATTCTGTTACGTTAATTGGTAGGGTAAATATCAACCGCTCAGGTCCTATTTACGCGGGTTTTCTTCATTTAAGTAATTTCCCCCACTAATAAAAATACAGCAAATCTCTACGCCTTGGTGGTACAATGAAACATCCATGGAAACTAATAGCAGGGAAAATGATTTAATTGATATTATAAATTTTATGTTATCTCCTCTTTGAATATGCAAAATAGCTGTGATATAAAAAAAAAACATTGTAGTTATAATGTTATGAGACCTGAGTGTCTCGGCTATGTTGCTAATGGGCCAACCTCTCCCCTAAAGTTGATGGTGTGGGAATGTATAACATATCACGGAGTTGGCAAACTTGTGTTTGTAGAGGGAAATATGAACTCTGAACAGTAGATTTCTATTTTAGACAACAACTTATGACCAATGGTAGTTAAACATTACAGTAATAACAGCTGGATATATCAGGATGATAATGCTCCCTGTCACAAGTCAAGACAATCTGAGGATTGGAAACATCGGAACCAAATTCCACAACTGAGCTGGCCTGCACAATCTCCCGATCGGTCTCCCATCGAAAATGTTCGGCAACTTCTCAAAACACCATCAAAAATAGACTTTTTTCTAATCCGAAATGTCGCAGATCTTAAACACCAACTTACCCGTGCATGGAATGAAGTCCCTGTTTATTATATTCAGAAATTATATGACAGTTTTCCCAGAAGATGCCGGCAAGTAATCATCCAGAAAGGTGGAATTGCCAAGTATTGAAATCATTTCATTATGAGGTAAGCGAGTTTTAAGTGTTTGTTTACATTCATGCGTTGTCCTTATTTGTTGACGCCATTAAAAACTTGACTCAATTATGGCACGGTGCTGTAGTGTTTTTAGGTTGTTAAGTGGATTGTTAATCGATGTTCGTGTTTACTTCGCTGCAACAAACGGGCCAAACTTATGTCACATCTACATTTCTATATAACAGCTCGCACGTACATGACGTGAGTAGTGGCAGGAAGTTGCGGGAGATCTTCAAGGACACAGACGGCCGGGAACTGTTCTCTGACATCGCCGTGAACAGTTCCGGCGACCGGGTCTATGTGACTGACGGGTTGAGAGGTCTTGTATGTGTCGGCGTGGACGGGAGGCCGATATTCCATCTCTCCCAGAAGGATGTCGGACTGCCTAATGCCTGGTGTGTGACCACTGACCATTTACGGTCACGTGTTTGTGTGTGGAGCGATCTCACAGAACGTAGTCAAGGTGACCGAGGATGGTCACGTGGTAGGTCAGATATTTCCAAGGAAGATGGGATGAAGCGTCCATGGTGCCACAGGTGTGATGTGAGCAGGAGTCGATTGTATGTCGGAGGTTGGAGTGATCAGCTTCTGATGGTGGAATAGAAAGTAAAGTTTATATTATTTTGAATTGATCTAACGTAAACATTAAATATTGCTGGACATTTTGTTTTTTATTTGTGTTAATTATTTTGTTGCTGATTGTGATTTTATGAATTAGTGATTCTTTACAAATGTGGGATTAAATCAATGTTTTAGCAAAACAATGTTCCATCGACATTTTCTTTAGAAATAAAATGAAATTAAAACCTGTATTTTAAGCTCGGTTCTTCTGTAAATGTTACAGAGGGACTACTGCATAATAGCGGGCGCTAAAAGTACGGTAAATTGCACGTGCTACTTTGTTGTTTATAATAGTGCGTGCAAAAATTCTTTTTCGTTATAAGGTCATAAAAGCAAAAAATAAAGCCGGAAACGGATTCCTCGTGAAAACTTGCCTTAATACCATGATATCATACCATGGTATTAAATACCAATGGTGTTAATAAGAAAACAAAGATCTACTTAATTTACCGTTTTATAGCGAAAGAGTTTAATGAAATTCCGTTGTTAGAAAGATTGCAAGTGCGCGAAATTTTATTAGTTAAACATACATGGCGGCCTTTGATTGGAAGACGGTAAGTAGAACGAAAGAAGCCTAGTCGGTCCGCAATCTCACGATGGCAGTCTAGATGACTTTGTGCTATAATGCGGTAAGTAGCGACAGTTTACTACATTCAATAAATTTTGTTGGGGGCTGCCCCCCCCCCCCATCCCATTTAAAACAAAATCAAGTGAGTCGAGCGATAAAATGAATCAAGCGAGTGTAAACACATCCCTAGCAACGATCGTGCACCTGCTACTCGTCAAATGCGCATGCCCGAAAAAGTAAACAGCATGGCAGAATTGCCCACTAAAGTGCATTCTAGCCGTTACAGGTAAGTATGTAGTTAATTTATTTTTGTATTTCCATAAAATATTTTATACAAACGTTTCTACAGTTAAAGTTTATTTCAGTTCAGTTTGCCATGTTTGTATATTTTTCATCAACATTAAAACAATAATGTCATTAATCATAACAATATGACGTCATCACACTCGGATAATACGTTTTCCCGCAAAATGCACAAAAAGACGCAACGTCATCAAAACATTACTGCATTGCTGAATTATTGGGCATTCATATCAGATTTCTTCAGAATTTTAATACATTTTCAACTAAAACATTCACAATTCTATTCGCATTTTTGTTTTAATACACGAGTTATCATCCATGTCACATTAGCGGAAAGTACAAAAATGCAAATAAGGTCAGAAAATTGTTATATAAGCAATCATCAATCGATTTTCAATGATATTTTGTTAAAGCAATTGCAGACGTGACCGACAAAGCGTCAATTTTAGTATATATTTTATAGTATCTAGTATAAGTATACTATTTAAGTATATCAACTTTAGAAACAACAACTAAGAATAGGTAAATAAGAAAATGTCCTATCAAAATTTCCACAGATATTTCAATTTTATCTACCTGTAAACAAAGGCAAACAAGGAACATACGAGTTGTGTGGTTCAGTTACAATTGTGTAATATATATCTGCAGCAAATCAAACATCGATGATGATGTTGTAAAATAAAGAAACATTAGATCTGTGACAAGAAGATAAATTTAGTTATGTAAATCGTAAAATAACGATTTGATATTGCATAAACAACTTCGACTGGGACAATTTATATACGCGGGATTTGTATGAAACTATAGTCTTTACGTTTGTTCGACAATAAAACATTGATTTTCTGTATATTTCTTTAAAACATGGTCATTTATGTGCACTTGCATTTAAAGATTTAATCACATTTTATGTCAATATAATTTGCAAGATATACATGTTTCTATTGTTTGTGGTATTTGTTGTGGTCCCAAAATCGATGTTAATGCAGGAATCTCTGCCTATATGTAACAATACCGTTTTACCTATCATTCCAAAAGAAAGATATACATGTCATTCCATATCCCAAATTGTCTATGATTCTAGGAGCGTATCTAGGATTTAACCCTAGGCGGGCGTGAACTTTCTTCAAATGTTTAAACGACCCCACTTCATGATTTGTGGATTTCTTTACACACCAACGCCATATATTACATATAGAAGATATAAAATGATCCTTAAACGTGCTATCCGACAGTTTGGACCAAAATATAATTTTATCAAATAACCAAACAAGTCATTTTTACGTGAAAAGATCCTGCAAAATTCTGCTTATTGATGCCGTAAATCAGTGTGAACAGTGAAACATAATTATTCATTTCTCATCACAGGTATTTCTATCTGAGACTCGCTGCTACGACAGCTATTTTTAACTAAGAAAATCACTGACCGCTCACTTTTGACATAACGTTATGTGGTCATCTGGGTAATAGGTTCTGACGTCGAGATCTGTTTTTTAACAGAGACAACATCGTGTTTATTTATAGATTTGGAATGATTGAACTTTTAGAGTGTTTTTATCACGATTTGTACCGTCTTTACTTATACTTAAGTAAAAGATTATGCATAAATTATGTGTCTATTCCCGAAAGCAGTGGTAATGTATTGTGTCATAAATTTGTTACATGCAAACTGTTGGATACCACCTTTAAAGATACCATTAATGATGTAATCGAAAGTTGTTTTAAACACATTTGCTATTGGGATGGTCCAAGACAGTCTCTTCAGTGAAATTTTGGATTTCTAGAAAGCCAGATATTTGTTCTGGCGTAAAGTTTTATTCATGCTCCTTGCCGAACCCCAACCCGCTCCTGGATTAACAAAAATGTTGATATATTAATTTAAAAAAATGCATCTGTGTTATATTGTTTATTGATCTTTTGTGTGAACAAATGTTTCAATGGAGATGTATATAATCGGTTATTGTTATATTGTATTTATTGTTGTTGTTTTTTTGTGTTGAAAGCATGGGTTCAAAGCGGCCTAGACATAGTTTACATGTAACATACATAAAGTTTATGTGCACATGATCCGCACTACATTTTCTTTTAATATTTCGTCACTCTCATGCCAAATATTGTTTATTTAATTATTCACACTACATGTTCATTTCAAATATTGCATAAGTTAACGATCAATGATTGTTTAATTTATGCAAGAAGTATACACGTGGTAGGTATTCGAGAAAACGCTGTTTAAATGTATACTAGTTAGATTGAGTCTTCTGTAGGTAATTAAGCTTGAAGAACGCTATTACGTTTTGCTTTGCTTAACCTAATTGCAATCGATTCTGATGTCGACTGAACTCAAATAAGTTACTATTTTCTTGAATTTCGCCCAAAAGTGTTTTAGCAAAAAGTATGTTCAATTGCATACACTTGCTACTAGGAAGGCCCGGGGCTGCTTTCCTGTGAAAATGTCGACTTCTAGAATGCCGCATACATGATCTGACGTGAATAGGGGACCAAATGCGCTACGCTTCTCATAGATTTGATGAAGGCAATTTTGGCGAAAATGTAAGATAAGCTGTATTTTTCTGTGAATCAACCATTGCTTCCTGAATGGGGCCTTTTTGAGGATTAACCATTTAATATATGATACCAGTGATTCTTACTTGAATTGTGAATTCAAGTTAGAACATAGTTGAAACTAGTAGATGTTTTATATGATTGGTACATCGAATAGAATGTAATAATAGCTTTACTTATGTACGTGTTTTTGAATGTAGAATGTAAAACATGTGTGTTGATAGGGATGCTTTTATTTGTTTTTGTTTGCTTTTATTATTGTTTTCTTTCTTCTTTAAGTAGCAATACTAATATCTATATCTGTTTATATAATAAACTATTTAATGTATGATTTTGGTCTTTCTGTCAGTGAAACCACCATAAATCCAAACCGTAAAAAGTATAAGTTAAATATAAATATTTAGTTAAAAAACGGTATTGTAAATAATAATTTATATAAAGTGATGCCTTATAATATATATACATGCAGAAGGCAATTCAAATATTTCAAAAATTGTCAATTCCCGTTGTAAGTGACATCGACATTAGGAGGGTCGGAGACTACCATGCCCAAGGGTAATGTTTTGCTTAATATTGAACGATTTCAATAGGAATATATGACAAAAGTCCTATGAGTATTGCAACATATACCAAACTTCGAAAAGGCACAGAACAAAGGTATTTCACATGCAAGCCAAGCGCAAAGTAAGAACAAATTTATGATGAGTCATTTAAGGAAAAGAGCAAACCCCACAGTTACCGCATTGGAACGGTCAGTCGGCAATATGGACCGACTGGGGTGCTTAAACCGGTTTTACAGAGCTCTAACCTCGCACTTCCCGACGAGTTTCTCAAATGCAAGCAACGAAAAAAAAACGATCTATTTGAAAACAATATGGCCATGCGCTGATATTTTCTATATGTTATGACAAAAGTAGTGACGTCATCGAAAAAAAATGTCCACATAGTGTTCAGAAAAGGAATATTATTTCGATTTGAAAAACAACACAAAAATGGTGGACCACAAATAAAATTAACTTTCTGAATCTTGAACAAACATGACCAGAGACGAATAAATGGTTGTAGCATCCTGTTCATGTGAAGATGGAATTGAAGAATCAAAGTTCAATGTCCATCAAAGGAAATACACGTAACAATTCTTATAGGATAAATTAAATGACAACATAGATTACATGCACGGGGAGACTTTTTACGACCGCCACACTGCACAAGTAACATTGTTTGTATGCGTTTCCTTACTACAAGTATTTTACATTAATTTAAGTGACCAGAGGAGATGGGGATATAATATCAGGACCATTTTTTTTTACCGGCCTGATTGATACAGATGTACATAATGGAATATAGTTTTGAGCACCACTCCAGGTAAACCAAGCGAAATGTCAACGCTTCTTTCGATATTTTGTTACCAATCTGTCATTACTTTTATTCATTATTAATCTTTAATCATTATTCGATGTTTATTTTTAGCCCACCTGAGCACAGCGTGTTGTGGAGGAGGTCGAGTAAAACACTTGCTCTAGTTATATCTTCTTGAATATCGAAGTGATTTCTTTTGTTAATTGTAGCAAGGATTTACATTTAAAATACAGTTAAATTCAAATTCGTAGTAACTTGCTGTCTGTATTCCATTGCTGCCGGTTTTTATCGATGAGTTATTTATCAACATAGCGAGAGAAGATATTACGAAAGTATGACTGAAAGAAAACAATATATCCAATTATAATTAACGATGACATGTCGCGAGTGTTATTATACAAGATTAATACTGTTTAAAAAGTACCTATAAACATTTTTACTTTCGCTGTTCTTTAGTTTCAGACACGTCGCAAACGTCTGACGAACATACGATGCACGACCATTATATGCAGGCATTAAACTTGGAGATCAACATGAGAATGGCTGGTCAAATAGTAGCAGGTTTATCCAATTATTTTTGCCAAATAAATTACCTACATTTAGTTACTTGGCCATATACATCAAATTCAATCAGACTAATAGCAAATATAAAAACAAGCCTGAAGCAACACATACAAACAACGTCATAGCCATGTCGGCCTATAAATACATACGGTCCATTATCTCCATGTTGGTAACTTGAAGGTCTTAGTTAAAACTAAATATCGGTAATGTATAGAGTTTTGTGACGCCATTTATAAAATAACAATATGTTATTAGTCCTATACAAAAACACCTGCCCCGTTCAATAACAGCCTGCTTTAAAGCGACTCTTTCTGATATTGATGTTATTTTCTGTAGAGTTTACAAATCCTTCTTATACGTTGAGAAAAATTATAATATAGGACTTTGAAAGACATATTTGCAAAACATGTCGGCTTTGAACATATTCGCACCTTGATGAAGAGCGCGCTCTGAAAACGAGCGACACATCACATGACCAAATGTTATGCCCATTTCAAAAGAGGCCAAATGAGACAAACGTCAACTTCATCGTATTTATGAATTTCTGTGTCTCACAACCCTTAAAATTTACACAGAAGAGTAAAGATTTTGCAAATAAGACCTTAATGTAAGCTTGCAATGAAATAGCTGTGTTGGTTTAGTTGCATATAGATCTAATAGTGCAAATATTTCTGTTGTTTACATCTCGGGCACGTTTCAAAGTTATCAGAAAATCCCTTTTTTCTCGGTTAAATAGACACTTTTTGACAAAAAACTTAAATGGGATTCAATTCACTTAGCATAATTATGGGTATTCAGAAATTGTTTGTTTCGTGAGTACATAACACACACACACACACACACGCACACACACACACACACACACACACACACACACACACACACACACACACACACACACACACACACACACACACACACACACACACACACACACACACACACACACACACACACACACACACACAAACAAACACACACACGCACACACACACATACACACACACTCTTATTTATCTATATCTAATAACCTTTATGTATTTTGGCCAACATGTCCTGCCATTGACAACAAACACTACATACACGGTTGTTTAGAAAGATTATTTAAGACAATACAGTGAATGATTCATTTTGTACAATTGTTATATCTGCTTAGTCATTGTTGTTTAGTATAATTAACCACCTATGTTCAGCTATTGAACATTATGATGTGTTGTTATTAGAAAGTGCTTGATTATTACCTCTGGTGTTGTCAGTGAGGAAGACACATCTAGACAGAAAGGTAAAACTACCAATCAGTGGATAGAGTTTACAAAGGAAAAGATCAGAGACAGAGATGGTATGCCACTTTATACTACTTTTGATTTTTTACTGTTGTATTTTAATTTTAAAATAGTCATTTAAGTACTGGAGATTTTTCTTATCTTAGATGCTAAAACAATCTTGACTACTAATGCCAGAAAAAAAAACATTACAAGTACAATATAATAAAATCAAAACATGGCCATCACTGCTTGATAATTATTATATTCTATATATAATAGCATGACTGTCTCAGAATGTATGCAGAAAACAATGTTTTATTTGTATACTATTTTATACATTTATATTGTTAATAAAACAAAGAACTTAAACATAATCATGCCACATTATGTCATATGAATATTGATTATTTCAAAATTCCACCTTAAAATTCAAATTAATTTTTTTGCATTATTTCTGTGTATCTTTGTCATAGTATCCACTGGATAATGAAAGTTGGGGTAGCAAAGCTGTCAAAATACTTAGGGAGCCCATAGAAAAGCTCAGTTCTTGGAGGGAAGTGAGGTCAACAATCTTCAACAGTTCAAGAAGCAAATGACAGGAAGATGCAAAAGTAATACATTCTGCTTAAATGATTTCTTGTTACAGAAAGTGAAATGTTTCTAACAGTGCATCAGATTATATGCTGAACATGTAAGGGAGTGGTCGCACAAAAAAGTGCCATTATAATAATGCTTATACCCTCTTATTTATCATTGGGCAAATCTAATTTATGTTTTTCATCTTTTTACATGTATTAAAAAACTTATACCTAGAAGGGCAGATTGTTAACAATTTACAAGTCAGGTCATTGTAATTCTGTTCTATTATTAGAAATTTATCAACCAACTGACAGAGGAGCTGGGAAAGGGGTAATGAAAATGATTGCCAAATGACCGTCAGTAGTGTTGGATGGGCTTCTTGTGTCCACCCAACTCTGGATTGGAAGGTGTCCTGCCATGGTGTGTCTATACCAGATGCTCCCCAATAGATTCACAGGTCTAGCAAGTCTTCAGTTATATGCTTATATTGTGACCAGTAGGAATACCACTTTCTTCAATCAAATATATTAAGGTAAATTATGTTTTGATCAGTTTGACATTCTTCATGCTTTTGCAAGATGTTGTATCTAAATCACATGGCTTATACCTTGTTTCAAATGGCTTTCATGCATAAATGAACATGATTTCAATATCTATGTAGTATTTGCTGGCTGGTATAGTAATGTTTCAATATGTAACCAGTGCATATTTACTTGGAGATAAGTAAGGTGCACTTTTTATGTTGTTTACCACAGAAATGTCAGTAAAGCCATAAAAATGAATTAAAATTATTTAAGCAAATATAAGGGTAGTTACTCAACTGGTTGACCTTGTGTCAGGATAATGTGACTGGGTCTGGTATCATGCCAAGTGTTCACGGCATGCTATACACAGTGAAGGCAGCACTACATCTGCTTCAAGTGGAAACCATCTCCAGATAACTGAACTACTGTTGGTGGGACTATAGACCCTATAAGCAAACACAATGTGTGGCTTATTCTCAAATGATGAAGTAATGTGACATGGTGTAAATGAGGATATCCAACAGTTTGCTAAATATCAAGGGCATGTAACAATATTTTCCCACTGTGTAGCATAGTCTTTGCATAGTCTTTGCATAAATTATACCTTAGATTTTGAACACTACCTCAATTGTTCGACAGTGCAAATCATGAAACAAATTGCTGTGAATGATCATTCTTTGTAAATCCATAAATAAGCATGATGTGGTTTGGTGTGGGGAGGAGGCTTGTGGTTCTGCTTATCAGTTATCAATGACAGAGCAGATTACCGCTATGATGATATGATTTTTTACATATATGTAGGATGTGAATAAATAGTACTTCATGTGATTATTTCATGTCACAGTTTTAGTTGTTTAAGGGGGACAAACTTGGTCCAAACTATTGGATACATCCTTAAACCCATTTTCATTCAGAGAGGGAACACTGAAAAAATAACACATTTTTTTGTCTAAAATGGCCACTTTTCATTGTGCACCATTTAAATGGATGAGAAAGTGTGACTATTCACATCCATTATGAAGTTTATTCACATCCATTATGGAGTTTTAAATATACTTTCTATTATTTCAGGAAATGGCCCTGGTCATAAGTCATCCGGAGTCAATACACTTGCAACATGCTCCTGACACGTCACCGGTTGCCATCCGGGCAGAACTTCCGGTGTGATCAGGTAGGACCTGGACTGCCCTCAACACCCAACCCAGTCCCAGTGGCCTGGGCTTAGGAGCAGATTGACAAACCGGCAAAAACGCGTGCATTTTTTGTATGCAAACATACACGTCTATTTACGGCTGAGTAAGGGGAGGGGCTCGGACTTTGGGCCTGGTTTTACCGCGCACCGGACGCGTTCCGGCCAGTTTTCTTTTCGCCTGGAAGGCCAGATCCGGGCCTGCCGTCGACAGCCTATCTGGTCCCAGGGCCCTTTGCCCAGATGCATGCTGACACACGGACGTGCATGCATGCATTTATAGCCTATGCGTAGACCTTTTAAATAGGCCATATAGGCTAGGTCTTTGGCCCTAGGAAGATCATCGGAACGCCTGTAGGCAGAAATTCCGGTGTGGTCCGGCAGGGCTACGACTGCCCTCGACTCCAAACCCGGTGCTAGGGGCCTGGGCCCAGACGCAAAGTGTCCAATGGGCAAAAATGCAAGTATGTCTAGCATGTAGAAAGACCTTAAATAGCGGCCCTTTCGGCTTTGTTTTTGGCATCTGACACGTCACCGGTAGCCATCCGGACAGAACTTCCAGTATGGTCAGGTAGTACCAGGACTGCCCTCGACACCCGACCCGGTCTCAGGGGCCTGGCCTTAGGCGCAGAGTTACAAACAGGCAAAAAAACGCATGCATTTTTGTATGTAAACATACACGTTTATTTACGGCTGGGGAAGGAGCGGGGCTCGAACTTTGGGCCTGGATTTACCGCGCACCGAACGCGTTCCGGCCAGTTGTTTTGTTTTTTTTTCGCATGGGAGGCCAGGTCCGACAGCCTATCTGGTCCCAGGGTCCTATGCATGCATATATAGCCTATGCGTAGACCTTTTTTAAAAGGCCCTGAAAACACAACTACAAACACATATCACATATCAGGTATATAGATCATTATTAATTTATAAGTTTTCACCAAATTAAGTCTTAAAGCATCATGTACATAAAGATTATGGTGACTGGAGAACGCCAAACCAACTCGCGTCAAATAAAAGTCGCACTAATATTGGACAACTCGTCCCATATATACACTATGCATATATGCTTCGAGATATTTGTATGGTGGGGTGTTAATTACTGTTCGCCATGTGTAATTATGCTTCTTTTGTATCATTTGTTTTCTTTTTTTAAGACGGACAGGGTAAAGAGAACAATAAAAAAATCAGAATGTCAGTAGGGAGAGAACGATCAGTGTAGCACATATTTGATGATAAGTATAAAGATGTTGATTTTTGCGTTCATATCAACAAGGTACCTTTTTCTCACATACTGATGCCTGGTGAGTTAGCAAATGGATTACTCGTCTACTCCAACTCTGACTTCATCAACAGGTGCAAAGCCCTAGATGTAGCTGACAGCTCTGGGAAGGCTGATTGGAAGCCAAGGTATGACTGATTGATAAATAATGAGTGTCTGATTGCAAGTGACTAGTAACTAATTGTTGACTGGTAATCAACATAACTGTAAACACAATTACTTGAATCATTCAAAATTATTCCCAGTTTTTCGCCTCCTTTCCGTTCGACTGATAAATGCGAAAAGGAGCTTATTTTTTCTGAAATACATACAGATCACCTTAAATACCAACTATTTTTAAGTTAATTGTTACATAATTAAAACAACAATTTGATAATGAGTCATTGTTTGCTCACACAGCAATCAAAACAGACCCCTTTTCGTGAAATTCCTTTTCGCTGTTTAACTCTTCGAACTTCAGGAAAATCGGAATAACTTCCGTGTCTTGCCAAACAAAAATGGCGAGTCGGTAGGACGCTAGATTGATGTGCTTTCCCTTTAGAATTACGTTTGGAGACAGAAATTTTACATAATACGGGGAAGGCTTTGACCGTTAATAGGTCATGCGTATGAAGCCTATGGTTAATGGTATATATTCAATTTCAAAAATGAAAATATATACCCGTCCGACCAAAATTTCGGTTCCCTCTGCATGGCGCCGTCTTGAATTTTGGTGTAACCATACAAATTACAGAAATTCTGTTTCAATGATTTCTTGTTACAGAAAGTGAAATGTTTCTAACAGTGCATCAGATTATATGCTGAACATATAAGGGAGTGGTCGCACAAAAAGTGCACTCATAATAATGCTTATACCCACTTATGTATACTTGGGCAAATCTAATTTATGTTTTTCATCTATTTTCATATATTAAAAATCTTATGCCATAAACCTAAAAGGGCAGATTGTTAACAATTTACAAATCAGATCATTGTAATTCTGTTCTATTATCAGAAATTTATCAACCAACTGACAGAGGAGCTGGGAAAGGGGTGATTAAAATGATTGCTAAATGACCGTCAGTAGTGTTGGATGAGCTTATTGTGCCCACCTCACTCTTGGAATGGAAGGTGTCCTGCCATGGTGTGTCTGTACCAGATGCACTCCTCCCCCCCCCAATAGATTCACAGGTCGAGCAAGTCTTCAGTAGTATGCTTACGTTTGTGACCAGTAAGAATACCACTTTCTTCAATCAAATGTATTAATATATTAAAGTAAATTATGTTTTAATCAGTTTGACATTCTTCATGATTTTGCAAGATGTTGTCTCTAAATCACATGGCTTTTACCTTGTTTCAAATGGCTTTTATGCATATATGAACATGATTACATGTATGAAATGTGTAGTTTTTGCCAGCTGGTACAGTGATGCTTCAATATGTAACCAGTGCATATTCACTTGGATATGAGTGTGCACTAGTTTAATTTTTTTATGTTGTTTACCATAGAAATGTCGGTAAAGACATAAAAATGAATTAACATTATTTAAGCAAATATAAGGGTAGTAACACAACTGGTTGGCCCAGTGTCAGGATAATGTGACTGGATCGGGTATCATGTCAAGTATTCACGGCATGCTATACACAGTGAAGGCAGCTTAAAATCTGCTTCAAGTGGACACCGTCTCCAGGTAACTAAAATACTGTTGGTGGGACTTTAAATCCAATAAACAAACACAATGCGTGGTTTATTCTCAAATGATAAAGTAATGTGACATGGTATAAATAAGGATATCCAACAGTTTGCTAAATATCAAGGGCATGTAACAATATACTCCCACTGTCTTGGGAGATTTAAGCATAGTCTTTGCATAGTCTTTGCATAAATTATACCTTAGATTTTGAACACTACCTCAATTGTAAGACAGTGCAAAGCATGAAACAAATTGCTCTGTATGTTCACTCTTTCTAAATCTATAAATAAGCATGATGTGGTTTGGTGTGGGGTGGAGGCTTGTGGTTCTGCTGATCAGTTATCAATGACAGAGCAGATTACCGCTATGATGATATGATTTTTTACATATATGTAGGATGTGAATAAACAGTACTTCATGTGATTATTTCATGTCACAGTTTTAGTTGTTTAAGGGGGACAAACTTGGTCCAAACTATTGGATACATCCTTAAACCCATTTTCATTCAGAGAGGGAACACTGAAAAAATAACACACTTTCTTGTCTAAAATGGTCACTTTTCATTGTGCACCATTTAAATGGATGAGAAAGTGTGACTATTTACATCCATTATCAAGTTTATTCACATCCATTATGGAGTTTTAAATATACTTTCTATTATTTCAGGAAATGGCCCTGGTCATAAGTCATCCGGAGTCAATACACTTGCAACATGCTCCTGACACGTCATCGGTTGCCATCCGGGCAGAACTTCCGGTGTGATCAGGTAGGACCTGGACTGCCCTCCACACCCAACCCAGTCCCAGTGGCCTGGGCTTAGGAGCAGATTGACAAACCGGCAAAAACGCGTGCATTTTTTGTATGCAAACATACACGTCTATTTACGGCTGAGTAAGGGGAGGGGCTCGGACTTTGGGCCTGGTTTTACCGCGCACCGGACGCGTTCCGGCCAGTTTTCTTTTCGCCTGGAAGGCCAGATCCGGGCCTGCCGTCGACAGCCTATCTGGTCCCAGGGCCCTTTGCCCAGATGCATGCTGACACACGGACGTGCATGCATGCATTTATAGCCTATGCGTAGACCTTTTAAATAGGCCATATAGGCTAGGTCTTTGGCCCTAGGAAGATCATCGGAACGCCTGTAGGCAGAAATTCCGGTGCGGTCCGGCAGGGCTACGACTGCCCTCGACTCCAAACCCGGTGCTAGGGGCCTGGGCCCAGAAGCAAAGTGTCCAATGGGCAAAAATGCAAGTATGTCTAGCATGTAGAAAGACCTTAAATAGCGGCCCTTTCGGCTTTGTTTTTGGCATCTGACACGTCACCGGTAGCCATCCGGACAGAACTTCCAGTATGGTCAGGTAGTACCAGGACTGCCCTCGACACCCGACCCGGTCTCAGGGGCCTGGCCTTAGGCGCAGAGTTACAAACAGGCAAAAAACGCATGCATTTTTGTATGTAAACATATACGTTTATTTACGGCTGGGGAAGGAGCGGGGCTCGAACTTTGGGCCTGGATTTACCGCGCACCGAACGCGTTCCGGCCAGTTGTTTTGTTTTTTTTTCGCATGGGAGGCCAGGTCCGACAGCCTATCTGGTCCCAGGGTCCTATGCATGCATATATAGCCTATGCGTAGACCTTTTTTAAAAGGCCCTGAAAACACAACTACAAACACATATCACATATCAGGTATATAGATCATTATTAATTTATAAGTTTTCACCAAATTAAGTCTTAAAGCATAATGTACATGAAGATTATGGTGACTGGAGAACGCCAAACCAACTCGCGTCAAATAAAAGTCGCACTAATATTGGACAACTCGTCCCATATATACACTATGCATATATGCTTCGAGATATTTGTATGGTGGGGTGTTAATTACTGTTCGCCATGTGTAATTATGCTTCTTTTGTATCATTTGTTTTCTTTTTTTAAGACGGACAGGGTAAAGAGAACAATAAAAAAATCAGAATGTCAGTAGGGAGAGAACGATCAGTGTAGCACATATTTGATGATAAGTATAAAGATGTTGATTTTTGCGTTCATATCAACAAGGTACCTTTTTCTCACATACTGATGCCTGGTGAGTTAGCAAATGGATTACTCGTCTACTCCAACTCTGACTTCATCAACAGGTGCAAAGCCCTAGATGTAGCTGACAGCTCTGGGAAGGCTGATTGGAAGCCAAGGTATGACTGATTGATAAATAATGAGTGTCTGATTGCAAGTGACTAGTAACTAATTGTTGACTGGTAATCAACATAACTGTAAACACAATTACTTGAATCATTCAAAATTATTCCCAGTTTTTCGCCTCCTTTCCGTTCGACTGATAAATGCGAAAAGGAGCTTATTTTTTCTGAAATACATACAGATCACCTTAAATACCAACTATTTTTAAGTTAATTGTTACATAATTAAAACAACAATTTGATAATGAGTCATTGTTTGCTCACACAGCAATCAAAGCAGACCCCTTTTCGTGAAATTCCTTTTCGCTGTTTAACTCTTCGAACTTCAGGAAAATCGGAATAACTTCCGTGTCTTGCCAAACAAAAATGGCGAGTCGGTAGGACGCTAGATTGATGTGCTTTCCCTTTAGAATTACGTTTGGAGACAGAAATTTTACATAATACGGGGAAGGCTTTGACCGTTAATAGGTCATGCGTATGGAGCCTATGGTAAATGGTATATATTCAATTTCAAAAATGAAAATATATACCCGTCCGACCAAAATTTCGGTTCCCTCTGCATGGCGCCATCTTGAATTTTGGTGTAACCATACAAATTACCAGCGAGTGAGGATCATAATAACAAGAGTCTTGATGCAAGAAGTGTTTAGGAGCATACTTTCTGCATAAACAAATTTAACGAGTTAACACATAATGGGCAATAAATCTTTTTTAATTAATGGGAAAGGAATCACATACGATGACTATAACAGCAAAAACAGAGTTAGAATTTAAGTTTAGCAGCTATTTTCTCTGAATAGATTAAAGTGTAAAGAGCGGTTCTGAGCGGGCCCAGTATGAAGTTATACAACTAGCACGGTTCTACATTGTTTTCTCTATTTGAAGAACAAATCTATAAAGTTAGACCTAAAATGATGAAAATGTTGATTTTATTGAATAATATCAATAAATGTCATACAAAAACAAACCAAATATTCAGTTAATGTAACGTTGATTACGAATCAGTTTGAGTACACATTTAGTAAATTCCAGCTGGTTCCCCACATTTTTGTACGACTGGACGCAGTTTGTTTTACACTGGGAAACCAGGCAAGTTCATTGACCAATCGGTAATTCCCGTATAATGCGATCGGAATTTTATTAAGCGTCGTCTGCAGTTAGCGTAAAGCGATAATTCAGTTTGGCTTTATTACCTTAAACACACTTAATTTCATTTAGTAATTATGTAACGATTTTATTTCTAAAGTCAAAAGCCTCGATTATGATTACTTTCCTTTAAATCACAAATTTTGCTGCAGCTTGTGTGATGTACGCAACCAAAATGGTGTTTAAATTAAGATGAACTGTCAGCGGTAAGTGTGCTAGACCTTACTCTGATTATGTATGTTATAAAACATTATTGATATCACAGGCAGCTCGTTGCGTTGTCCGGCGTAAATATTGTAACTGAAGTGAAAAAAATGTTTGGCAAAAACAACGGATCTATTTGCAAAACAGAAGTGAAAGTTGACTAGTGCTCATTTTTGATCTATTAACACGAATGCAGCATTCCTGCTTTTGTGAGCTTTTAATATATTGATAATAGGTAAGCAATGAATCACACATGCGAGCACCGTTTCTTAAAAAAAATCGATGGCTTAAGACATAACTAATGTTGAAAATGAGAAAGGTCTGTATTTCTAATGTTTAGACTAATAAGACGCAATGATTTCTTCCTTCATAGAAGAGTTGTTTCAAGTGCACATTCAATAAATTATTTAAAATATCAGTTTATTAGATTGACACTCCCAAGTATACCTGAAAAAAAAAACAACAACTAATTTTAGAATGCAAAAATATAAGATTGTTATTCTTCTGTTATACAGATCGTACAAATCTAGGAATTGTCTTCATTAGTACTGAGTGCACCCATTATTCAGAGGTTTCAGGCAAGGCTGTCCAGCGACAGAATAACATATTAGAGGCATGCCCATCTAGACCAAAGATGAAGTGACTTGATTCTAGGATGACCTGATATCTCCTTGAGAAAGTGGCTGAAGTTTGCCATAACAAATCACCATGTAGTTTGTCACGTGTTACTAAATCTGAACATTGAATCAGATAGAACAAGAACGAAAAACTTTATATAACACTATGTGTTCACAAGACCACACCCCTTTGTAACAATTAAACAGTTAAGTAATTTTTTGTTGTTTTTTCACATTGCTCTGAAAATAAAATAAACAGTTATGAAATAAATATGTCATTCAAACAATAATAGAGTGTGTGCAAGTGGTGTTTTTTAACAGATGGATATCAGATCTTCTATGGATTAAAGATATAGTTAACATTGTATTGTGACCATTTTGCTTTAATTAAAACAAAATATGTGTTCAAATTAGGTAAAGCGCCTTGATTAAATAAAATGTACATACCATTTTATTAGAACTGAACATTCACATATACAATCACATTTTTCGACCAAGATTAAAAGTTGTAGTCTGCCTGTGTTCTATAACTAAATGCCTTAGGTTATTTGTCGTAAAGTGCCATGTTATTAATTGTATTTGATGTTGCTTTAGTTTAAAATGCATAGAATCTTGTTAATTTGTGTGTTGCTTTAACTAATTATTTACATGGCATATTAACTTAAATCACTAAAGAGTAATTATCTTTATTTAAATCGCTTTGAGTGGCATTTTGCATCTTTCCACTATTTGACAACAATGATACAAATTTCTATCATGGACAATAACATTTATTCATGTCATTGCCATGTATATCAGGTAGAGTGTACCTAGTGATAATGTTTGTTTTCGTAAAATAGGTTCAATCTGCTTAAACGTATAGGAAGAAGTGTTTCCTGTATTTTCATTTTTTTCCTCAATTCCTTTTTTTTTTAAAATTGTTAATATTCAGACATAAAAATCATTTTGTGTATTTTCTTTTGCCATACCAACAGCATCTGTTTATTCAGAAATTTTAAAAATCGAAAATATGTTTACATTATCCATCTACTGAAATACAACATAAATGTGTGACTTTCCTTTTCTATATAAACTTGTAGTTGTTTTCATGAAGGTTAATAAAGTGTATTATTAAACTTGATTTTTGTCTTTTAAATTTTTATATTTTTTAAAAAGATGTGTTTTGCTGAAACTGTGATAGTTTCATATCATTGATGCCACCAGAACTCAATTTCGCCCAAATACCACATGAAGACCCAAATTCTCCTGCGGTGTAATGTATCTATACAAAGAATGGACACAAACCTACACGTTTTGGTGAACACCTTATTTTAAAGCAGATATTATTTATTTCTGATTTTTTTGAGAGTGAATAAAGGTTACAGAATTATTTATATACAGATTGGACCTCAACTTTTGTTTAAAACCTGCTGAAATCATTCATGTTCCAAAAATACTGAAATTATGGCATCAATCTCCCTCCTTACGAATCTGTTATGCAAAGAAGTACTTAGTCCAGAGAAAGAAACATTTATAACAAAAGAAAAACATTCAAAATGATAAAAAGAATATACCATCAACTAGTTTCAACTCAATACTTGAGCAAAAATGACTCGTCAACCTTCATCAGGGTTGAAATGCATGTTGTCAAATATATGGGAGATTTGTGACTTATATAGGCCTACTGGTATATTTACATGTAAATAAAAATAACGCGTGAAATAAAGTTATAACATATCTTTTCTTTAATTGACAGGCCAATGTGTCTTAGTATAGTATTCAGGCCACCATTTGTCATCTGCATGATTTCCCTGAATGACAGTGGAAGGCATAACTGTATAAATATAAAATGAAAATATATCATTAAATGTAATCAACAACTGTTAAACTGTCACTATATGCAAACATATTATGTCTGGTTTGGGTGACCAACAAATTAATTACTAATAATACCCCTTTAATCATATGTATGGGTTTTATCGCGTGTGTGATCAGTGTAGAACCGGATTAGCCGGAACATAATTTTACTTTTGATCCATTAGGTTATTTCTGTACAAGATGCAACCAGTGTAGATCAAGATCAGACATCACCAACGTGTCAGCAGAGCTGGATCTAAACCGGCCGCACAATGCAATAAAACATGTATATATGGAGTAAAGGGGAAGCCAGGAACTTATTTATATATCTCTCAGACTGCACTAATGTGTATTTTAATGCTAGTTTTATGCGAAATCGTAATGGATACGCAATGATAAATAGATGTAAAGAAGTGTGGTTATCAGACTTTACGTGTTGGTGTAAGACCGTGTATAAATATTCAAAAGAAGGCTTGTCCTCAGACCATCGGACCTTACGTATTTATTAAAAGCAGACCGCACTAATTTATACGAAGCTTCCATCACCACATTGACCAGGGGAAGCAACTCCACATTCCGATAATTCACGAATTATTGTCCCGATGAAGGAATTACCCGAGGAGTTCCGATTGGCAACTCCAGACTATGATTATGACCCCCTTTTGGCTTGCGGTGAAGAGAAACGCCTGGCCGAAGAACAAATTCGAAATAACTTCCGTTGGATTGCTTAACAAAAATGGCGAGTCGGTAGGACATTTAAATGATTTTCAATGTAGAAATAAGTTTGGAGACAGAAATCGTACATAATATCGTTGAAATACCATTAGGTGTATGCAAGTGTTAAAGGATTGTTCAAAGTCATCTTCCAATATCCAGCATTTTCAGCCAGATCGAGTGTTTCATCTGAACTTGGATCCGCTTTTGGTAATTATGCATCTTCTTCCGGGTTGTGACAACGTGTGTGCAAGATGAATTCCCGTGCCACTGTCCACATGCATCTGAAATGTTTTGATTAAGTTTATTGAATAGGTAGGATATACCTCAATGTCCGTATCTACATAAACATGGTATGCAACTCGTGTCTTGCTTTGTTTAACAATCGATTTTATTTGGGTTATCACAATGGTTTGGGTATGACTAAACAGTAAATAGTCACAAATAGTCGAATGACTTAACAGCGTATAGTCGATTACAGGCTGATATATAGGCATAGGCTCCATGTTTTTGTATATTGTAAATGTTCTTTTGCATTAGAAAAAGGTCATTTCGTTTGTTTAAGACCGAAATCTACAAAGAAATGTGCATAATAACGCAATTACGGTGACAAATAGTCACGAATAGTCAAATTACAAAATAGCGTTTAGTCAAATTTCAGTATGTTTATAGGCTAAACTATATCATTTAGGCCAAACATTTTATTTTAAATATTTTGTTTTAAATTTTTATTTTATATTGAACATATGTGATGTATTTTTACAAACTTGCTTTATTTATACTAGCTTTTAAACACACATGAAAGTATTACCGAATAGTGGTTCAACGGGTACAATTATCTACACGCAATACAAGACTCTTCAGTACTCAAGGCAAAAAAGTGAAATTAATTGACTCCGTTTTTTGTTATTAGCAAACTTCCTTTCATAAAAACTTAACATATTTTCTTATTGTCAAACGCATTAACCATGAATTTATCCTACGATTTTCTGGATTATTCCACGTAACATAAAACAAGACAATTTTCTATAAACAAAACGTTTATTGGAACATTTACTGTTGACCAATCACACAAAGAAAACACAGCGTCTGAGACAATACGTGTGATTCAGGTATGTATAGTGCGCTATAATTATCATAATTGGTCGCTTTAATGCATTTCTTAAAGAAAGAATATTATAATAAAAATGATAATGATGTTAAGGTAGTCTAACCGTAATACAATTTTCTTCAAAGTTCAAAGTTCTAAAGAGCATGATGGTTTTGGTATTTATGTATTGCAATAGTGTACTATTTGTCAAATAAACACCACTTTCTCACTTATGTGTTAAATATATGATTTTTAACCATATTTTACTGTCATCTCCTATTTTTTAAATTTTTTACAAACATCAAAATTGAACAAATAATAAAACTAATAAAAAATAGTAAATCTTACTATTCATTATTAAATAAGAGTGATATAGCAACCATAATAACACAAAGACATAACTATTCTGACATGATATATGGGTGACTTTTATAGAAAACTAAAAAAAAATCAAGTCTAGGAAATCCTCAATTTTTCTATTGTTAGGTAAAAGATCATAGAATTTTTTTTTCATAAATGGGGCATAGAATTTGAGTGTACTAAAGACAAGTATGATATATAGAGAGTTAACAAATAAAATATGGGCATACATTTCCAGGAAAACAATTGATATATAGACACCTGAACAATATTGGTAATTTAGTTTCAAAAATTGTCATTTCTCTGTCATTATCACAATATATCAATTTAAGTAACATTTAACATGCGTTAAGCATACACTTATAACTAGTTTCACTTTACACTATCAAAAAGTATTAGAAAAGTTGCACAATGCAAAGTCTACACACAGATGACATAAAAAATAAAATAAATAATATTGTCTAAACAGGCATTCCCCACCCCTCACTTTTTCCGACTCCAAATATTCCCCAAATTTTGGTATCACAACATCTAGAATTCTCATTTGATTGGTAACTCTAGGTTGCCCTTCACTGTTTTTTTCCCATAAACACATCCCTAAGTCCATCTTCCCCTCCTCTCTTGTATATGGTCCTTAGATGTTGTAGACTTAGTCCCGAGCCTGCAATATTCTCGGCTGTTGGTCTCTTGAAAACACCTTTGACCATCAGCATGTCTAAAGATCGAATATTGGGGCTTTTTTGTTTGTTGTACAAGATATTGTTGTGCACTGCCTCTGGGCTAAAAGTAAACCCTGTTATGCTTTTAACTTGAGGCAATGTATGTTGAATTAGTCTTCCTCGACTCTCCACATCAGCCATGACATTGTGCGCATCATATGTAACACCAAGGACACTTTTCACCAAACTCTCCTGCTTCAAGCACTGATTGGGAAATACTTTCCTGAACAAGGCCATAGAATCACAAAATAAACTGTTCTTTTAGCTTGTTTTTCACCAGAGCAGATATCAGCACTGGAAAGTCGAAACGACGACCATTGTGTGCAACTAAACATACATCCTCGAATTTCTGAAGTCAGGAACACAGTTGCTGAAGACCTGTTTTTATATCAACAGATTCAATTTCTTTGCCATTTACTGCCATTGATGTTCCATTGGTTGTTATTCCTGTAACTCTCTGGGCTTCTGCTGAAATTGGACAACCGGGTCAAACATAGAGGTTCAATTTGTCACCAGCCTGAAGGTTTGTCGCAGCAATCTGAGTGATGTGAGGTATAACTGTACCGCGAACTGAAACAAGTATAAAAACTATACAGAAACAACTGACTTCATTATTCAACATATTTCTTTTCAAAAATTATCTTTGTATACATAAATAATATTTGAAAAAAAATATGGACTGAAATGTCATTTATTAGCATTTTTAAGAATAAAAGATCAATTATTGTATCATACTATAACACTACTAAAAGTAGAAAGTATTTGATACAATAATCTTTGCTAAAATATACTAGTATGTGAAAGATCATACTCAAATCAGTAGTCTCAAGGTCAAAGGTAACAATAGAAGGCTGGTCGTCAGACTGAGGCACTGGATTGAAGGTTCCAAGGGGCACGGCATCTGGCATCTGGTCAACGTCTGGATTGTCATCGTGACCAACTCCTGAATAAAAAATACATTTATCATTCCATTATTTACCTACAAATAACAACAAGTTGGGGTTTCTAATGGAAAGGTCAGGGTCACATGGAGAATCATTTTGACAATCCTCCAGCCGATACAGCATTTTTCAATTCTTGGCGATGTCCTTTCGCCATGTGCATTGTAATTATGTTCAATAATTGAACGATGTTTGCCAGATTTGCTTTCCTTTGTGGAAACAAATCGGCCTTGGCGGTCGCGAAAACTCATTCCGGAAGTGCAGTTATAACGATGAGAACAGAGACAGACCAAATAATCCGAACTATCCCGAGGTGTTACGATGTACGCCGAAGTTGAATTCAAATATTCACGACATTCGGCGATCATTACAAAATTTTGCGGGAAAGCATTACAATAAGTCTACCTTAATGAGGACGACTAGAAGATGCACAGGAGAAAATGCAGAATTCGACACCACAGACATCCCCAAAAGTGGAAGAAAGGCAAATTTATTTTTAGAAGGGGTTACAGAAATATAAATTCAGTTATCTTAAAGTTTTAAATACACTGAGGTTGTTGGTAATAAACGCTGATAAATCAGACATGTAGAATCAAATGTAAATCGGGAGTGGTTAAATTGAACTTGTGTGTATGTGCGTGTGTGCGCGCGTGTGTGTTTGTGAGTGTGCGTGTGTGTTTGTGTGTATGTGCGTGCGCGCGTGCGTGCGTGCAAGTGTGCGTGTGTGTGTTCGTGCGTATGTAGTTGGTGTCAGACGGCGACAATTGTATGAATACACACCTATCAACCGGCCGGGGATAACAACCAAACCGTGGACGTCCCCGGATGTATTGTTGCTGAAATCCGTGCATACAGGCATTTAAGGATAACATATGTGAAATTCGCAGATATCGCTGCATGTCCCCAGTTAACCACATCGGTACGGACAATATACACAACTGGTTTGGACATGGTATTACACAGGCGTCCCCGTTTATCTTTAATTCTTCTAAAAGACATACACTTCTAAAAGTGCAACTTTAACACACTTTTACCACCACGTCCCCGTTTATGCGCTATATATTAAACAATCACACATAGAAGCAGCATCTGTGTAGCACTATTAATCCAATGATCAAGCACTGTTGTAATAGAGTAATAGTAATTGCGGTTGTTGATAGCTTTAGAAATACTTCATTACTGTTTAAATTAGGAATGTCAACGGTTAACCGGATAACCGAATATCAATTTGCGCTCCAGTTAACCGCATAAATTGCACTTAACTTTGAAAAGAAATATTATCAATTGTATGTCTGTGCTAAATTCAAGTGTTATACAAACAATTGTTGACAGCATTAATGAAATAAATATATCATAAAATCAAAATTGGATCAACTCAATAAATAAATCAGCTAACTGAGACTAGACAGGATAGGAACTATAACATACACCATATTATCTTTAATGACACAGGAGCAAAATATGGAAATATTTCACGCCTTCTTAAATTCGATAAACCAAAAGCAAACCAAAACTTGTTTAAAAATAAACAGGAAGTTATTTCAAAGGGAAGTTTACATGTGTATTTGGTAATGATGAAACCGAAACTTAAATTTAACTTGAAGAAGGAAAAAGAAAGTAGTTATTTTCCGTAAAGATGAAGAGTGCGCTGTTGTTTCATTCATGACAAGAGATTGTATTACAAGGAAACAAAATTTGAACCTTTTTAACTTGAGATGATCTGCATACATTTTCAATGAATACTAACAATGTTTAAGTGTGTTAAACTGATTGTGTCCAAATCCGTAGCTTATCAGTACTCAGGCTCCATGTAAATGTGATATCCGACTATGTTTCCATTGCAAATACATGTCACGACAATAAACCTCTACGCTTAGGCATTTTAGAATGAAACGTATGAAATTGGTTAAGTTAAGACGATTTAGTAAAGTATCCGTATTTATAAGTATAGTATTTATAGGCAATACAACGTAAGTCATGAAATATTTCATATGAATTTTCATCATTGTCTTATTTATTTTAAGACGATATGTGGTATCCTGCTAAATATCCTCTCTGATCTAATTTTTATGCCATATTTGAAAAACCAAAACAAGTTTTGAGTAAACATTCCTCATACGTTCTCGTTACAATAAAATTATAAAATATATACTTTACAATTGTATATCAAAATTATATAACCTCGTCCAAATCTCGTGCATTTAGTAGATTGATGATTTTCCTTTTCTTTTTGGTGGTAGATATTTCTGCGCATTGAAAGGCAGCGGGATTACATTAAATGTTGTTCCTAACCATAGTTTTGTCCAGTATTGTGAATAACATTCCATTGTGTGCATCGTCTGTTTGCCTTATTAAATGTTTCAATTAATTTGTTACCACACACCTACTTCTCGATTGAGGTATATATATCTTGAGACAGCTAGCTTAGACGACATAGGTCTTTCTGCGCACGTAGACAGGTTTTTCCAAAATTGAGGTAGACCTGTCAACATGCTCAGAGCTGGACTTGTGCACGTGATGTCCTTTGTAAAAGTCGTTACTTTATATTTGAACGTATTTTAAAGGTAACTCGCCGCTGAGATGACGAGCGCATTTACAGTTATATACACAATGGTACAAAAATACGATATCAAGTGCAAACTTATTCTGGTTATCCATGACATTAAACAAAATATCAATATATGCATGATTGATATTGAACTGGGTCTTACGGCGCTCATCAACACCGCCAACAGTTAAATGGTACGTTTGGACAAAAAAAAACAACAACGTTTATACCCCAAATGGAAAAATGCTTTATTTGAAGTTTATTCTTTTTCTTTAAAAACTAATTTTGAGTAAAATTCTTGCATTTGGGTCTCATCTATAATAATTAAACTGAAACTTATATCAATAAAAACTTAAAGCAAACCGGATGTTTATGTTAGTGTAATTATTTTAAAATAACACAATATTTGCTTTTGGGGACTTCTATAAACTAGATAAAAATTATAGCATAGACACAGAATTACAAAGATATGATATGAAAAGTCGTCAATGCATATGCAGTTATTTATGTGACAACAAATGACACGTTTACTCTTTCTGTTTTATATATAGTTATTCCATTAATTATATATACAATACGTCTTTGCAATCCAGCATAGACACTGATAAAAAAGCACACCTTCATAGTACTTCGTTCTTTAACTTTAACCTTAACTAAAATGTTGTTTCTTCATATAATCTTGTGTACCCCAAAATAAATATTCATATTCACACCACCTCTTCTTCTCTCAAACCTAAAATTTTCCTGGAATTGACATTTTGAATACCATATTGTTTTTTGCATTGTTCCACATATTACTCTAGCTTTGTACCTGGGTTGAAATAAAAGTATTATCTGTCTGTCAGTTAGGTCCAAAACTGACAATAGTGAATGATAACACTTATCGTCTATTCAGCAAACATATAATAAGTAAATCTTTTATGACAAACTGACAGAATATACATTGTTAGATGTTGTTAAAGCATGGTTTTATTCTTGTATTTTTGTAACCACTGAAAATAAAAGAATGTTACGATTTCAGGATAATCATATATAAACTTTGTAAACAGGGTTGTAATTTGTATTTCTTGACGAAGGCTGTAGATTTATGGAGAATAAGAACATTCCCGCAACCTTGAGATACGGTAAGAGCAGCTCTTCTCATTTTCAAAAAGAAATAATATTTATGCGAGGAGATTATTTAAATTATGGACATTTAACTAGACTGAATAAAATACAACCGAAAACATTATGACATATTTATTTAGTTTTTAATTTTCGCATTGTAGCTTATTGGAAAGCAACGTGATGTTTTGTTGTTACTTGCTGCTTCAGATATGTATATCATTGATTCAATGTATCCTGTTAGAAGAAACTTAAAACTATCCCCACCCCAACCCTTCCACTTCCTGACACACACCTGGTCCCGGAAGTACAGAGGACGTTACCAGGTCCAGCAGTGTATTGCAAGCATGATCTTATGGCAGATGACATATATCACAAGTAAAATTCTTTGTCTGGTTTTATCTTAGTGACGCCTTTGAAGCACTTTCGTTGATTCTCTTTTGTGCGAAACTATTAGTTATATTACAATGTAGCCTATTTTTTTATTAATGTTGATGACGTACTTTGATCTATTGACTCACATTACACTTGACTATACAGTATTTAGTCAGATAATTATCAGTGAATGTTCGTGGTTAATTTTATGTTATGTTATTTTATGGGACTTTTTTAAAATTACCGTCATAATGCGTACTACAAAGAAATATATATATATATATATATATATATATATATATATATATATATAGATATATATATATATAGATATATATATATATATATATAGATATATATATATATATATATATATATATATATATATATATATATATATATATATATATATACATACATATATATATACATACATATAATGTATATATTTATATATATAATATACAGCGAACATATATAACACATATCAATGAATGTGTCGGAGTGATCAGGAGACTTAGTCAATGAACTATTTGTGGCTGTGGAGAACGTTTTTTGTGTTCATTCCGTTAATTATTTTGAATGTGAAACTGTTTGAAAAATCAACAGTTATGTTATTTATAGCGTAAAATGTTGATGCAAGTTTTCTTTATTAAGATAGCATATTCTGACTTAATAACACTACCTAAATTTGACTATACGCTATTTAGTCACTTGACGATTTTTAAATATTAGCTCAGGTTTAAAAAGTGAATCTAGGACAGTTGCCCCCCCGGACGTTTGCCCCCCGGACGTTTGCCCCCCTATTTGTGAAGGGCGGACGTTTGCCCCCCAGCTGAAATTACAAGGCGGACGTTTGCCCCCAGCTGAAATTACAAGGCGGACGTTTGCCCCCCCCAGCTGAAATTACAAGGCGGACGTTTGCCCCCTCTACTAAAATGTCAAGGCGGAAATTGCCCTCCCTTTCTTCTCAAACTCTGTATCCCGCCTGTAAATGTCTTCCCGCCATATTAGAAACATACACAAACGGTACTACATGGTGCTACAGTACATGAAATGTGTTAGGTGTAACAACATTTTCTATAATTTTTTTTCATAGGACTGGAATTAAGTAAAAGCTACAACCTAGTTTGCCTTCATATCTTTACATCGCATCAGGTTCCGAGACAATTTACCCGTTCTAAAACTCTTGCCGTCGAACCCGGAAGACTTCGGCTTTAACAGGTTGTTTGCTACACATTTCCTCAGCGTGGTTGTGGGGTTTTGATGACTGAATGACTGTTGCCTAAAAAAATACCGTATTTTTTTTTTATTTTTTTTTTATTGCCTCATACATTCATCACTTATCAACTCTATGCAATTAAAGCTTAACATATAAAAGAAATACATGCAATGATATTATTTTATATAATAATCTCGTTTCAATGACTTTCATTCTTTTTTTCTTAATATTTATCTTTAAATAATTATCGTTATAAGCTGAGAAACTGACATGCGATGTACTGAATTTTGACTTGCCGCATATTTAAAGGTTGTTACCACCAACAAAAAGGTTTCCATCTTACAACTTAGGGTAAAAATAATTTAAACAAAAATGTTGGTCATATTTTTAGTTTTTACATTGTATTTGTTATTCCATGTGAGAGATTTAGGATATTGTCTTACCAAACTATCAGTTATAACTGTGCCATTGCATGATAAACTGCGTCGCTGAGCACATTCCCAAGTGATGGTTGTCTTAGACGACTTCTTCTTAGTGTAGGCAAAACCATCGTAACACAGCTTTGTGGCCCCTCTTTTCGTAGAAATGAACTCCATGATGATTGAGCACAGATGTACATTATGATTCAAGAGTCCATCATATTTAAAGGATATTTAAAGTAACTATTTGTGAGCGGCCACGGGCCAGCTCGGTCGACTATTTGTGGCTGTTAAAGCACTTTTTTTTATTAACTTCATAACATTTTCGTTGAGGTCATATAAATATTTAGCAAGTACATACGGTAAAATTGTAAGTACATTCTTTTAACTGATCCAAAAGGTATAGTTTGACCAATGAACCTACTGAAATTTGACCATACGCTATTTAGTCATTTGACTATTTGTGACCGTTTTTGCGTTATTTATGCACATTTCTGATTAGATTTTGGTCTCAAACCAACGAAATGACCTTTTTCTAACATAAAAGACCATTTATTAATTTATAAATAAATAAATAAATAAATAAATAAATTTATGATAAATGAAAACATGAAGCCTATGCCTATATAACAGCCTGAAATCGACTGTACGCTGTTAAGTCATTGGACTATTTGTGACTATTTGTCACCGTTTTTGCGTTCTTTATGCACTTTTCAGTTGAGATTTCGGTCTCAAACCAGCGAAATGACTTTCCTAATGCAAAAGAACATTCACAATAAATGAAACCATGGAACCTTTGCCTATATAACAGCATTTTAGCTCAGGTTCAAACAGTGACTATTTGTGAGCGGCCACGGGCCAGCTCGGTCGACTATTTGTGGCTGTTAAAGAACTATTTGGGATTAACTTCATAACATTTTCGTTAAGGTCATGTTAATGTTTATCAAGTAGATACGGTAAAATTGTAAGTACATTCTTTTAACTGATCCAAAAGGTATAGTTTGACCAATGAGCCTACTGAAATTTGACTATACGCTATTTAGTCATTTGACTATTTGTGACTATTTGTCACCGTTTCTTGTGCTATTTATGCACATTTCGGATTAGATTTCGGTCTCAAACCAACAAAATGACCTTTTCCTAATGCAAAAGAACATTTACAATCAATGAAAACATGGAACATATGCCTGTATAACAGCCTGTAATCGACTATACGCTGTTTAGTCATTTGACTATTTGTGACTATTTGTGACTATTTGCTGTTTAGTCATACCGGATGTGACAGCCATGCTGTGACGTCATCAAGGCTGTTCACCCCTTATAATGTTATGTTTGTTTGATTTGTTACATCGCACCAACACAGTCATGGTCATGTTATCAACGTCTAGCTAAGTATTTGTCAAGGAATACCTTAGACTTAAAGCTATGTAGAACCACTGGCTCACCGCAAGTTAGCTGGAAAACCTCCCCACACGATAGTTATCGCCCCAACCCAAAATCGAACATGTATTTAGTTATTTAATATATAACATAAGAATTTTGTTAATATTCTATTTTTAAAAAATCAACAATGTTAAAGTACATTTTTGTTTTCTTTTACAAACATGTCTTGTAAACAGGTAATAGTAAACTGTAGCAAAATAGCAATTCCTAGATAAAATATATAGGAGAAACAAAGAAAAATCTTAATTGCTTCTAATACATTGACAACAAAATAACAGAAAAGGGGTGAATAATTTTAATGACATCACTGCATGGTTGCAGAGCCTTCGAGAAGTAAAAGGAGGACAATTACATTAACCAATTCCGCTGTTGTTGAAGTTTAATAATTTACTTTGAGATGGTGGTTGGTGGAGATATCCATTTTCATACATATATGATAACTGATTTAGGCACGACATGGTAAATATCTACAATACAATTTGGTACGATTTGGTGATTGGCTAAGAATTGTTTTTGTTACATCGCACTAACACAATCTGTCATAGTGGCACCGCACAGCTAATTATTGATAAAAAAGGGACCCAGACTTATGTGTCGATACAACAACTGAAGTACCGAAGGTTAGATGGAAAGACTTCCCTCAAGAAAGTTCTCACCCATACTGGGACTTGAACCCTCACGGTGAAGGGACAAAGGAGTCACAAGTAATCGACTCTGACTGCTCAACCATGAGTGCCTCTTGTTAGTGGCCTTGCATACCTTGTTTATATATGGACAGATTGTTTTTTTGTCTATTGACAACATTTTAGGCTCATGTGGCAGGACCCACAAATTTCTATATTGTTGTATAATAAAAATAACGACTGTGCTTATATTTCTACCCATTCGCTTATTTGCAGTGTTCTGCAAAGGCCATGATTTTGCATAATTCTCTCTAAAATAATATAAATGTTGTATAACATTAGGTCATGGTGCGACAAATATCACATACATATTTGCTGAGGTAATAATTTACTTTACTGAGCTGAAAAACTATGCCTGTTGTTGTAACAGTGATATTAATTGATTCTTTTTTAATGTATTTACAATGAGATTGCAACTCTCGACCAATATTATTGATACTACACTGATCACATTATAATTACATAGTGCGCTAGTCTTAAAAGACCAATGGTAACATATTTCGTTATTTTTGTTAACAATTATGTGCAATTTTTACAAATAAGAAAACTCTTAAAGCAGTTATAATAATCTTATCCCATGTTCTCTGCATTTGAATCCCTACAACCTGTCAATGTTTTCAGTTATGTTTATGAACGGCTGATGAAATATAGATTTTTCTTCGGTAAGCTTAATTTAATTAAAGACATTTTTATTGTTGGCAGTCTATGCATAAAAACACCAACAAACTAGATATCTGTTTGAAAAATATATGTAAAACAACATCATTGCATCATGGTGCAACCTTCTAGCAAATTTAATTAGCAAACTGGGTTTTAATTCGAATACTTAAGTAATGATTAAGGTAATGTTTACTGTTTGTTATTTTAGTTCACTCGAGCTTATGCTCAGGGTGAGCAATTGTGATTGTGCACCTTTTGTTGTCACACGTCCGGTACAACTTGTCTGTCAAATCTATTTAAACATCTCATCTGAAATCACTGGAACATATTCAATGAATTTTGCAGAAGTTTTGGCAAACAGCAGTACCAAAAAGTTGTTTTAAAGAACTTTGCCCCATTAAAAAACATGGGCATCAGGGACGTGGTCATTTTCCATATATGGCTAGATAGGAAAACTTTGAAAATCTTCTTTTTGAAAAACCGCACGAGCTAGAGCATTGATATTTGGTATCCATGTTCCATGGGTGGCCTGTATAAAGATTGTCAAAAGAAATTTGATCTGTCCAAAACATGAACACCAGGGCATGTGGTCATTTTCCATATATGGGTATATTGGAAAGCTTTGAAATACTTCTTGTCAGAAACCACAAAGCTAGGACCTTGATATTTGGTATACCTGTTCCTAGAGTGGCCCTATGCCAATATTGTTTTAAAAAGTAATTTCCATACATGTATTCTGTCTAAAACATGGCTGCTAGGGCCGTAGCCATTTTTAATATATCACATGGACATGGACATTCACTTCTGTTTAAATATTGCTGATATTTCTTCCTAATTTTGTCTATAAGTCTCTGGCACTCAGTTGATCGATATAGGGCCATCATTGTCTTTTTGTTTTTATGTTTAGGGGGCTGTACAATTTCTGTGTTCTTTTGATTTTAAAAGTGTCCCCTATAGTATTTTTATACTTAATGGATCGTATCTCCTTTACTTTTAATATCCTTGACAGAACACAGAAAATGTAAGGCAAGTCGTAGGTCAAATACACTAAATTTCCTTTGTCTTATATTCTTTAAACTACAAGGTTAGTTTTCTTTTTTATAAATTTATCCAAAACAATACTTTTCTGGATGTCACTAAGTGGTTTATATCTTTACAATAATTTCTTACATATAGCAACACTAGTAAACAGACATACATATGCGTGTCTTGACACACAGGTTAATCGTAGCCCGTGGATTTGGATTGGAGGATTCAATGTTACTGCCATTGAGCAGATGAGCTTAAGGTTAGCGACAGTTGTATCTTTGTTAAAATGTTGTAGATTTTACACTATTCTAGATTTTGTAACGACAAGCCTGTTTACTCTCTACTAATAGTTTGTTTACATCTTTTTTGTTGTAAACATGCTGAGCAAATGCTGCATATACTTCATGTAAACTATGACACTGTTGAGTAATTTGTGTTAATCTCATGAACTTTTTTGTTATTTGTCCTCGCCCTATGAAAGCTAATTGGCAAGTACTAATGAATACATACATGTATTTTCAATAGAATTAAATAAAAGATTATATGACTATTGCTTTGACAATAGATTTGCTGTAAAACTGAATGTGAAACCCAGGTAGTTGTCATTTATGTAATAGTCTTTTAGACAAGTCAGATAGAGTGCAAATCCTCTGTCCGTCATACACACGTGAGTAGCACAATTTGACAAACCCCAAACTAACAGGACACCCACCACCTAAAGCATACAAACTATTCATTGACAATGCAAGGCCATTTAATTACATGTGTAAACCAATTTAAGATATGATTCCTGTTCCAAAGCTCGTTGCAAATTGACTATTGTATAGCTACTGACACACATACTGACACTTGTTATTGAAGCACAGACTTCAGTGTACATACCCTTAAAATCCTTTTCTGTCTATTACTATAATTGTTTTTGTTAAGCAGTTGTTAAAGATGTTATAAAAACACTGTCATTCATCAAGGAAGGCAACAGAACCAATAGTAAAAATGGCGACATCAAGAGACACGTGCAAAGGTTCAGATGAATATATTGATGCCATGTGTTCCATTTGTGCCAAGAATAAAACAGAACAGATTGCGGATTATTATTGTTTCGACTGCCGGAAACATCTGTGTACACCTTGCTTAGGGACACATAATGAATTTAATGAAAGTCACAATGTAGTGCAAGGACATGGAGATGCCAAAGATGTGCTAACAGAGAGATGTCGAAAACATGCGGATGAATTAATAACATTGTACTGTCGCCAACACAACGAACTGCTGTGTAGGAAATGTCAGCACCTGGAGCACAGGTGAGTTATCTTTACACAATATAATAATATAAGAATAGTTCAAGATTTGGTCCCATATACCAAGTTCAAGTTAAAAATGAAATAAATGTAAATTGTGGGCCGATCTTATTCTATATTTTACCATTTGCTGTCAAATGAAATAAGGAGGCCAGTCTGTATAACCGTTTGTTTAATAAATCATCATACCATACATGAGTGCGCTTTCTAAACAAAAATATCGTATAACAGTGTGATTTCTAAATCAACATACCATTCTGCAGTGTGGTTTCTTAATTAACATACCATACTGCAGTGTGCTTTCTAAATCAACATACCATACTGCAGTGTGGTTTCTACATCAACGTACCATACAACAGTGTGCTTTCTAAATCAACATACCATACTGCAGTGTGCTTTCTAAATCAACATACCATACTGCAGTGTGGTTTTTCAATTAAAATTCCATACTGCAGTGTTCTTTCTAAATCAACATACCATACTGCAGTGTGTTTTCTAAATCAACATACCATACTGCAGTGTGGTTTTTCAATTAAAATTCCATACAGTAGTGTTCTTTCTAAATCAACATACCATACTGCAGTGTGTTTTCTAAATCAACATACCATACTGCAGTGTGCTTTCTAAATCAACATACCATACTGCTGTATGGTTTCTAAATCAACATACCATACTGCTGTATGGTTTCTAAATCAACATACCATACTGCAGTGTTCTTTCTAAATCAACATACCATACTGCAGTGTGGTTTCTACTTCAACATACCATACAGCAGTGTGCTTTCTAAATCAACATACCATACTGCAGTGTGGTTTTTCAATTAACATATCATACAACAGTGTGCTTTCTGAACAAATATACCATACTGCAGTGTGCTTTCTAAATCAACATATCATACGGCAGTGTGCCTTCTGAATCAACATACCATACTGCAGTGTGCTTTCTAAATCAACATACCATACTGCAGTGTGCTTTCTCAATTAACATACCATACTGCAGTGTGCCTTCTGAATCAACATACCATACTGCTGTGTGCTTTCTCCAACAACATATCATACTGCAGTGTGCTTTCTCAATCAACATACCACACAATAGTGTGCTTTCTAAACCAACATATCATACGGCAGTGTGCCTTCTGAATCAACATACCATACTGCAGTGTGCTTTCTCAATCAACATACCACACAATAGTGTGCTTTCTAAACCAACATATCATACAGCAGTGTGCTTTCTAAACCAACATTCTATTCACCAATATGCATACGAGGTATACATTCCATGAATACATTCTATGAATACAGGAATTACCACAATGAAACGTACATTAAAGATGCAAACACTGTAAGTTATTATTATCGAGCGTTAAAAAGATGCCACATTATGTTAATTACATGCGGTATTGTTTATGACGTCATCGCGTCTCCGATAGTGCGGTATTTATTTATTTGGCTGTGCATTAAAATTTGGTGGGCCTGATCTTCAGCCTACCTGAGCACAACGTGCTCAAGGTGAGCTTTTGTGATACCGCTTTGTCGTCCGTCGTCATCATTTTAGGTTGTGAATAGGCTAGAGGCCACAGTTCTCATCCAATATGCATCAAACTTAGAATGTTAGTCTTCATTAAATCTTGGAAGAGTTCGTAACTGGGTCACGTGGGTTCAAAAAGTAGGTCACTAGGTCAAATTTTAGAAAAGAAACACGTGAACACACTAGAGGTCACATTTATGGCCCAATCTTCACATGATCAGAATGTTAGCCTGCATAAAATATTGGATGGGTTCATAACTGGTTCAGGTCTGGTCAGTGTGTAGATCACTAGGTCAAATCTCAGAAAAAGCTTTTGAATACATTAGAGACCACATTTATAGCCCAATCTCCACAAAACTTGGTCCGAATGTGTCTGCATAAAATCTTGGATGAGTTCGTTACTGGTTTACGTCTGGTCAGTATGTAGGTCAAATCTTAGAAAAACATTGTGAAAACACTTAGAGGCCACACTGATGGCCCAATCTTCACAAAACTTGGTCCGAATGTTTGGCAGTATGAACTCTTACCTATGTTTTGAAGTGGGTCATGTGGATTCAGTAGGTTACTAGGTAAAATTCTAGAAAATGTTATCAATCCAGTGGCCACACTAATGGTCCAATCTTCACCAAAGATTTCTAAAGTATATATCCTTAATTACTTGACGCCAGATATGAGCCTACTAAAACCTGTGTCCTCAGGTGAGCGATTAAGAGCCAACATGTCCTTCTTGTTGTAGTCACTCAGTGGAAAAGAACCCCCCCCCCACCACACCCCCACCCCAATTAACTACAATGTCAATTCTGTCAGTCAGTGTACCAATCACTGCCTTGCTAACAATATAATTTAAGTCTTTTTCATTAAGACTTTAGCTGGGTATTTTTAAACCAACATACCATGTAAAATAGTATTCAGACAGCAATATCAACTTCCAATATTTACAAAATAAGTTATAAACGATAATATACGCTGCAGCTGGGACAAGTGCTGATAGTTGGTTCAAATAAACTTTAATTAATCTGTTGAAAGTATAGAAATGGGTAAACGGACATCATTTTACAGACTGAAACAAGTATGATCTGTATTTGGATGTGTTCTTTGTTTCCATAAGCATGACTGAGTATGAAATTTATCTATCTCAAGTTATGGAAATAATGTTGAAATATATTTCTCTCAGCTAAGACTGAAGTGGCTCTGTATGTTAATACTTAATTCAAAACAATACTGCTAACTCCTTTTTAGTCAATAAAATTCATGTTGATATGTTGGAAGCCCATACTTTGAAAGTAGAGTCACAGACTTGTAACTACTTTTAAATGTAAGGCATTTCACCGTCTTCCAGCATACCTGCGAGTGCAGACTGTTCTACCCTGACATGTTCTTCTGCCACCTTTAAAAATTTGATTACAAATTACAGTATTTTCAGGTCATGCCAAGACATCCAAAACATCAGGGAATCCTCTGATGAGCTCAATGCTGATCCCGAGTTACAAGCTGTCCCAGCCCAGTTAAAATCTGCTTTAGACCATATAAACAAAGCAATTGAAGTATTAGACAATCACGTGGCTTGCATTCAAAAGAATGGAGAAGGCTTTCTTAGAGATCTGGAAGACTACGCTAAGAAGCTGTTATCCCGGATTGAGGAGCTGAGAGTGAAGGGTAGAACAGACATTAAAAGTAAACAGGAAGAGCTTCTTTCAGAGGCCAAGCAACATCGACAGGCTTGTGTTCTAACTAAAAATGAAATAAACAAATGTTTAGATAAGATTACAAAGTCAAACGCGTGGAAAGCCAATATGTTTGTCCTTAAGAAGAAGTACCAGACATTACCTCGGAATGTTGACACTCTTTACAACGAATCAGACAGTTTAATAAAGGGACATCACTTCTACTTCATAACTGACATGAAGATATTTGACTCTCTCAAAGGCTTCAGTTCCCTCATTAATGATGTAAGAACGATCAGAGCCCGTATTCCAGAGGATAAGGAGGGGTGTGATATCAATGATTGTTGCCTCCTCAGCGACGGGAATCTGGTCATAGCAGATTTCAAGAACAAGAAACTGAAGCGTGTAGACCCGTCAAGCAGAACAGTAACCCAGTACTGTGATACGGATGAACAGCCATGGAATGTCTGCTGTATTGGTCCCAAAGAGATAGCCGTAAGTATAGTTTTTATATCTTACTGTCGATTTAGTTGTGATGTATAATGTTACGCAGTTTATCAACATGTACATGTCAGCATTTCATCATGAAACACACCGCACTCTTTAAATGATTTTCATTTTGAATGTCAGCTTGTGTGTTGTAAACTTAGGTGATTTATTTATCTGAATGAAGTAAGTAACTTGTATGGGACAATGGATTTGTATTAACAAAATAATTCTACAACAACTTACTTGATAAAAGCAGTTTAAAAGTGATCTCCTACAATTAGCCGTTACCTCATACATGTAAACTGTTAATAATGGAACAAAAACAGTATGTAAACTGTTAATAATGGAACAAAAACTGTATGTAAACTGTTAATAATGGAACAAAAACTGTATGTAAACTGTTAATAATGGAACCAAACAGTATGTAAACTGTTAATAATGGAACCAAAACAGTATGTAAACTGTTAATAATGGAACAAAAACTGTATGTAAACTTTTAATAATGGAACCAAACTGTATGTAAACTGTTAATAATGGAACAAAAACTGTATGTTAACTGTTAATAATGGAACAAAAACAGTATGTAAACTGTTAATAATGGAACCAAACTGTATGTAAACTGTTAATAATGGAACAAAAACAGTATTTAAACTGGTAATAATGGAACAAAAACTGTATGTAAACTGTTAATAATGGAACAAAAACTGTATGTAAACTGTTAATAATGGAACAAAAACAGTATGTAAACTGTTAATAATGGAACAAAAACAGTATGTAAACTGTTAATAATGGAACAAAAACAGTATTTAAACTGTTAATAATGGAACCCAAACTGTATGTAAACTGTTAATAATGGAACAAAAACTGTATGTAAACTGTTAATAATGGAACAAAAACAGTATGTAAACTGTTAATAATGGAACAAAAACCGTATGTAAACTGTTAATAATGGAACAAAAACAGTATGTAAACTGTTAATAATGGAACAAAAACAGTATTTAAACTGTTAATAATGGAACCCAAACTGTATGTAAACTGTTAATAATGGAACAAAAACTGTATGTAAACTGTTAATAATGGAACAAAAACAGTATGTAAACTGTTAATAATGGAACAAAAACAGTATGTAAACTGTTAATAATGGAACAAAAACAGTATGTAAACTGTTAATAATGGAACAAAAACCGTATGTAAACTGTTAATAATGGAACAAAAACAGTATGTAAACTGTTAATAATGGAACAAAAACAGTATGTAAACTGTTAATAATGGAACAAAAACAGTATGTAAACTGTTAATAATGGAACAAAAACTGTATGTAAACTGTTAATAATGGAACAAAACAGTATGTAAACTGTTAATAATGGAACAAAAACAGTATGTAAACTGTTAATAATGGAACAAAAACAGTATGTAAACTGTTAATAATGGAACAAAAACTGTATGTATACTGTTAATAATGGAACAAAAACTGTATGTATACTGTTAATAATGGAACAAAAACTGTATGTAAACTGTTAATAATGGAACAAAAACTGTATGTAAACTGTTAATAATGGAACAAAAACTGTATGTAAACTGTTAATAATGGAACAAAAACTGTATGTAAACTGTTAATAATGGAACAAAAACAGTATGTAAACTGTTAATAATGGAACAAAAACAGTATGTAAACTGTTAATAATGGAACAAAAACAGTATGTAAACTGTTAATAATGGAACAAAAACTGTATGTAAACTGTTAATAATGGAACTCAAACTGTATGTAAACTGTTAATAATGGAACAAAAACTGTATGTAAACTGTTAATAATGGAACAAAAACTGTATGTAAACTGTTAATAATGGAACAAAAACTGTATGTAAACTGTTAATAATGGAACAAAAACTGTATGTAAACTGTTAATAATGGAACAAAAACTGTATGTAAACTGTTAATAATGGAACAAAAACAGTATGTAAACTGTTAATAATGGAACAAAAACAGTATGTAAACTGTTAATAATGGAACAAAAACAGTATGTAAACTGTTAATAATGGAACAAAAACTGTATGTAAACTGTTAATAATGGAACAAAAACAGTATGTAAACTGTTAATAATGGAACAAAAACAGTATGTAAACTGTTAATAATGGAACAAAACTGTATGTAAACTGTTAATAATGGAACAAAAACAGTATGTAAACTGTTAATAATGGAACAAAAACTGTATGTAAACTGTTAATAATGGAACAAAAACTGTATGTAAACTGTTAATAATGGAACAAAAACAGTATGTAAACTGTTAATAATGGAACAAAAACAGTATGTTAACTGTTAATAATAGAACCAAAACATTATGTTAACTGTTAATAATGGAACCCAAACAGTATGTAAACTGTTAATAATGGAACAAAAACTGTATGTATACTGTTAATAATGGAACAAAAACTGTATGTATACTGTTAATAATAGAACCAAAACAGTATGTAAACTGTTAATAATGGAACAAAAACTGTATGTATACTGTTAATAATAGAACCAAAACAGTATGTAAACTGTTAATAATGGAACAAAAACAGTATGTAAACTGTTAATAATGGAACAAAAACTGTATGTATACTGTTAATAATGGAACAAAAACTGTATGTAAACTGTTAATAATGGAAGAAAAACTGTATGTATACTGTTAATAATGGAACAAAAACCGTATGTAAATTGTTAATAATGGAAGAAAAACTGTATGTAAACTGTTAATAATGGAACAAAAACCGTATGTAAACTGTTAATAATGGAACAAAAACTGTATGTATACTGTTAATAATGGAACCAAATCAGTATGTAAACTGTTAATAATGGAACAAAAACCGTATGTAAACTGTTAATAATGGAACAAAAACAGTATGTAAACTGTTAATAATGGAACCAAACAGTATGTAAACTGTTAATAATGGAACAAAAACAGTATGTAAACTGTTAATAATGGAACCAAACAGTATGTAAATTGTTAATAATGGAACAAAAACTGTATGTTAACTGTTAATAATGGAAGAAAAACTGTATGTAAACTGTTAATAATGGAACCAAACTGTATGTAAACTGTTAATAATGGAACAAAAACCGTATGTAAACTGTTAATAATGGAACCAAATCAGTATGTAAACTGTTAATAATGGAACAAAAACTGTATGTTAACTGTTAATAATGGAAGAAAAACTGTATGTAAACTGTTAATAATGGAACAAAAACCGTATGTAAACTGTTAATAATGGAACCAAAACAGTATGTAAACTGTTAATAATGGAACCAAAACTGTATGTAAACTGTTAATAATGGAACAAAAACAGTATTTAAACTGTTAATAATGGAACAAAAACCGTATGTAAACTGTTAATAATGGAACCAAAACAGTATGTAAACTGTTAATAATGGAACAAAAACTGTATGTATACTGTTAATAATGGAACAAAAACCGTATGTAAACTGTTAATAATGGAACAAAAACTGTATGTAAACTGTTAATAATGGAACAAAAACTGTATGTTAACTGTTAATAATGGAACAAAAACCGTATGTAAACTGTTAATAATGGAACCAAAACTGTATGTAAACTGTTAATAATGGAACAAAAACAGTATTTAAACTGTTAATAATGGAACAAAAACCGTATGTAAACTGTTAATAATGGAACAAAAACTGTATGTAAACTGTTAATAATGGAACAAAAACTGTATGTTAACTGTTAATAATGGAACAAAAACCGTATGTAAACTGTTAATAATGGAACAAAAACTGTATGTAAACTGTTAATAATGGAACAAAAACCGTATGTAAATTGTTAATAATGGAACAAAAACAGTATGTAAACTGTTAATAATGGAACCAAAACTGTATGTAAACTGTTAATAATGGAACAAAAACAGTATTTAAACTGTTAATAATGGAACAAAAACCGTATGTAAACTGTTAATAATGGAACCAAAACAGTATGTAAACTGTTAATAATGGAACAAAAACTGTATGTATACTGTTAATAATGGAACAAAAACTGTATGTAAACTGTTAATAATGAAACTAAAACTGTATGTAAACTGTTAATAATGGAACAAAAACCGTATGTAAATTGTTAATAATGGAACCAAATCAGTATGTAAACTGTTAATAATGGAACCAAAACTGTATGTAAACTGTTAATAATGGAACAAAAACAGTATTTAAACTGTTAATAATGGAACAAAAACCGTATGTAAACTGTTAATAATGGAACCAAAACAGTATGTAAACTGTTAATAATGGAACCAAAACTGTATGTAAACTGTTAATAATGGAACAAAAACAGTATTTAAACTGTTAATAATGGAACAAAAACCGTATGTAAACTGTTAATAATGGAACCAAAACAGTATGTAAACTGTTAATAATGGAACAAAAACTGTATGTATACTGTTAATAATGGAACAAAAACTGTATGTAAACTGTTAATAATGGAACAAAAACTGTATGTAAACTGTTAATAATGGAACAAAAACCGTATGTAAATTGTTAATAATGGAACAAAAACAGTATGTAAACTGTTAATAATGGAACCAAAACTGTATGTAAACTGTTAATAATGGAACAAAAACAGTATTTAAACTGTTAATAATGGAACAAAAACCGTATGTAAACTGTTAATAATGGAACCAAAACAGTATGTAAACTGTTAATAATGGAACAAAAACTGTATGTATACTGTTAATAATGGAACAAAAACTGTATGTAAACTGTTAATAATGAAACTAAAACTGTATGTAAACTGTTAATAATGGAACAAAAACAGTATGTAAACTGTTAATAATGGAACAAAAACAGTATTTAAACTGTTAATAATGGAACAAAAACCGTATGTAAACTGTTAATATTGGAACCAAAACAGTATGTAAACTGTTAATAATGGAACAAAAACCGTATGTAAACTGTTAATAATGGAACCAAAACAGTATGTAAATTGTTAATAATGGAACAAAAACAGTATGTAAACTGTTAATAATGGAACAAAAACAGTATTTAAACTGTTAATAATGGAACAAAAACCGTATGTAAACTGTTAATATTGGAACCAAACAGTATGTAAACTGTTAATAATGGAACCAAAACTGTATGTAAACTGTTAATAATGGAACAAAAACAGTATGTAAACTGTTAATAATGGAACAAAAACAGTATTTAAACTGTTAATAATGGAACAAAAACCGTATGTAAACTGTTAATATTGGAACCAAAACAGTATGTAAACTGTTAATAATGGAACAAAAACCGTATGTAAACTGTTAATAATGGAACCAAAACAGTATGTAAATTGTTAATAATGGAACAAAAACAGTATGTAAACTGTTAATAATGGAACAAAAACTGTATGTAAACTGTTAATAATGGAACAAAAACCGTATGTAAACTGTTAATAATGGAACAAAAACAGTATGTAAACTGTTAATAATGGAACAAAAACCGTATGTAAACTGTTAATAATGGAACAAAAACAGTATGTAAACTGTTAATAATGGAACAAAAACAGTATGTAAACTGTTAATAATGGAACAAAAACTGTATGTAAACTGTTAATAATGGAACAAAAACTGTATGTAAACTGTTAATAATGGAACAAAAACTGTATGTAAACTGTTAATAATGGAAGAAAAACTGTATGTAAACTGTTAATAATGGAACAAAAACTGTATGTAAACTGTTAATAATGGAACAAAAACTGTATGTAAACTGTTAATAATGCTTTACTAATGGAACAAAAACAGTATGTAAACTGTTAATAATGGAACAAAAACTGTATGTAAACTGTTAATAATGGAACAAAAACTGTATGTAAACTGTTAATAATGGAACAAAAACCGTATGTAAACTGTTAATAATGGAACAAAAACCGTATGTAAACTGTTAATAATGGAACAAAAACTGTATGTAAACTGTTAATAATGGAACAAAAAACTGTATGTAACTGTTAATAATGGAACAAAAACTGTATGTAAACTGTTAATAATGGAACAAAAACAGTATGTAAACTGTTAATAATGGAACAAAAACCGTATGTAAACTGTAAATAATGGAACAAAAACAGTATGTAAACTGTTAATAATGGAACAAAAACAGTATGTAAACTGTTAATAATGGAACAAAAACTGTATGTAAACTGTTAATAATGGAACTCAAACTGTATGTAAACTGTTAATAATGGAACAAAAACAGTATGTAAACTGTTAATAATGGAACAAAAACAGTATGTAAACTGTTAATAATGGAAAAAAAATTGTATGTAAACTGTTAATAATGGAACAAAAACATTATGTAAACTGTTAATAATGGAACAAAAACCGTATGTAAACTGTTAATAATGGAACAAAAACAGTATGTAAACTGTTAATAATGGAACAAAAACAGTATGTAAACTGTTAATAATGGAACAAAAACTGTATGTAAACTGTTAATAATGGAACAAAAACTGTATGTAAACTGTTAATAATGGAACAAAAACTGTATGTAAACTGTTAATAATGGAACAAAAACAGTATGTAAACTGTTAATAATGGAACAAAAACCGTATGTAAACTGTTAATAATGGAACAAAAACAGTATGTAAACTGTTAATAATGGAACAAAAACAGTATGTAAACTGTTAATAATGGAACAAAAACTGTATGTAAACTGTTAATAATGGAACAAAAACTGTATGTAAACTGTTAATAATGGAACAAAAACCGTATGTAAACTGTTAATAATGGAACAAAAACAGTATGTAAACTGTTAATAATGGAACAAAAACTGTATGTAAACTGTTAATAATGGAACAAAAACTGTATGTAAACTGTTAATAATGGAACAAAAACTGTATGTAAACTGTTAATAATGGAACAAAAACCGTATGTAAATTGTTAATAATGGAACAAAAACTGTATGTAAACTGTTAATAATGGAACAAAAACTGTATGTATACTGTTAATAATGGAACAAAAACCGTATGTAAACTGTTAATAATGGAACAAAAACAGTATGTAAACTGTTAATAATGGAACAAAAACTGTATGTATACTGTTAATAATGGAACAAAAACTGTATGTAAACTGTTAATAATGGAACAAAAACTGTATGTAAACTGTTAATAATGGAACAAAAACCGTATGTAAACTGTTAATAATGGAACAAAAACAGTATGTAAACTGTTAATAATGGAACAAAAACTGTATGTAAACTGTTAATAATGGAACAAAAACTGTATGTAAACTGTTAATAATGGAACAAAAACTGTATGTAAACTGTTAATAATGGAACAAAAACAGTATGTAAACTGTTAATAATGGAACAAAAACTGTATGTATACTGTTAATAATGGAACAAAAACTGTATGTAAACTGTTAATAATGGAACAAAAACTGTATGTAAATTGTTAATAATGGAACAAAAACTGTATGTAAACTGTTAATAATGGAACAAAAACCGTATGTAAATTGTTAATAATGGAACAAAAACTGTATGTAAACTGTTAATAATGGAAGAAAAACTGTATGTATACTGTTAATAATGGAACAAAAACCGTATGTAAATTGTTAATAATGGAAGAAAAACTGTATGTAAACTGTTAATAATGGAACAAAAACCGTATGTAAACTGTTAATAATGGAACAAAAACTGTATGTATACTGTTAATAATGGAACAAAAACTGTATGTAAACTGTTAATAATGGAACAAAAACCGTATGTAAACTGTTAATAATGGAACAAAAACTGTATGTAAACTGTTAATAATGGAACAAAAACCGTATGTAAACTGTTAATAATGGAACAAAAACTGTATGTAAACTGTTAATAATGGAACAAAAACAGTATGTAAACTGTTAATAATGGAACAAAAACTGTATGTATACTGTTAATAATGGAACAAAAACTGTATGTAAACTGTTAATAATGGAACAAAAACTGTATGTTAACTGTTAATAATGGAAGAAAAACTGTATGTATACTGTTAATAATGGAACAAAAACCGTATGTAAATTGTTAATAATGGAAGAAAAACTGTATGTAAACTGTTAATAATGGAACAAAAACAGTATGTAAACTGTTAATAATGGAACAAAAACAGTATGTAAACTGTTAATAATGGAACAAAAACAGTATGTTAACTGTTAATAATGGAACAAAAACTGTATGTAAACTGTTAATAATGGAAGAAAAACTGTATGTATACTGTTAATAATGGAACAAAAACCGTATGTAAATTGTTAATAATGGAAGAAAAACTGTATGTAAACTGTTAATAATGGAACAAAAACTGTATGTAAACTGTTAATAATGGAACAAAAACAGTATGTAAACTGTTAATAATGGAACAAAAACAGTATGTAAACTGTTAATAATGGAACAAAAACAGTATGTTAACTGTTAATAATGGAACAAAAACTGTATGTAAACTGTTAATAATGGAACTCAAACTGTATGTAAACTGTTAATAATGGAACAAAAACCGTATGTAAACTGTTAATATTGGAACAAAAACTGTATGTAAATTGTTAATAATGGAAGAAAAACTGTATGTAAACTGTTAATAATGGAACAAAAACTGTATGTAAATTGTTAATAATGGAACAAAAACAGTATGTAAACTGTTAATAATGGAACAAAAACTGTATGTAAATTGTTAATAATGGAACAAAAACAGTATGTAAACTGTTAATAATGGAACAAAAACTGTATGTAAATTGTTAATAATGGAAGAAAAACTGTATGTAAACTGTTAATAATGGAACCAAACAATATGTTAACTGCTAATAATGGAACCCAAACTGTATGTAAACTATTAATAATGGAACCAAAACAGTATGTAATCTGTTAATAATGGAACCCAAACTGTATGTAAACTGTTAATAACGAAACCAAAGCAGTATGTAAACTGTTAATAATGGAACCCAAACTGTATGTAAAGTGTTAATAATGGAACCCAAACTGTATGTAAACTATTAATAATGGAACCAAAACAGTATGTAATCTGTTAATAATGGAACCCAAACTGTATGTAAACTGTTAATAACGAAACCAAAGCAGTATGTAAACTGTTAATAATGGAACCCAAACTGTATGTAAACTGTTAATAATGGAACCAAAACAGTATGTAATCTGTTAATAATGGAACCCAAACTGTATGTAAACTGTTAATAACGAAACCAAAGCAGTATGTAAACTGTTAATAATGGAACCCAAACTGTATGTAAAGTGTTAATAATGGAACCCAAACTGTATGTAAACTATTAATAATGGAACCAAAACAGTATGTAATCTGTTAATAATGGAACCCAAACTGTATGTAAACTGTTAATAACGAAACCAAAGCAGTATGTAAACTGTTAATAATGGAACCCAAACTGTATGTAAACTGTTAATAATGGAACCCAAACTGTATGTAAACTATTAATAATGGAACCAAAACAGTATGTAATCTGTTAATAATGGAACCCAAACTGTATGTAAACTGTTAATAACGAAACCAAAGCAGTATGTAAACTGTTAATAATGGAACCCAAACTGTATGTAAACTGTTAATAATGGAACCCAAACTGTATGTAAACTATTAATAACGAAACCAAAGCAGTATGTAAACTGTTAATAATGGAACCAAACAATATGTTAACTGCTAATAATGGAACCCAAACTGTATGTAAACTATTAATAATGGAACCAAAACAGTATGTAATCTGTTAATAATGGAACCCAAACTGTATGTAAACTGTTAATAACGAAACCAAAGCAGTATGTAAACTGTTAATAATGGAACCCAAACTGTATGTAAATTGTTAATAATGGAACCCAAACTGTATGTAAACTATTAATAATGGAACCAAAACAGTATGTAATCTGTTAATAATGGAACCCAAACTGTATGTAAACTGTTAATAACGAAACCAAAGCAGTATGTAAACTGTTAATAATGGAACCCAAACTGTATGTAAACTGTTAATAATGGAACCCAAACTGTATGTAAACTGTTAATAATGGAACAGAAACAGTATGTAAACTGTTAATAATAGAACCAAAACAGTATGTGAACTGTTAATAATGGAACCAAAACAGTATGTTAACTGTTAATAATAGAACCAAAACAGTATGTAAACTGTTAATAACGAAACCAAACAGTATGTAAACTGTTAATAATGGAACCAAAACTGTATGTAAACTATTAATAATGGAACCAAAACAGTATGTAAACTGTTAATTATGGAACTCAAACTGTATGTAAACTGTTAATAATGGAACCAAAACTGTATGTAAAGTGTTAATAATGGAACCAAAAACAGTATGTAAACTGTTAATTATGGAACCCAAACTGTATGTAAACTGTTAATAATAAAACCAAAACAGTATGTTAACTGTTAATAATGAAACCAAAACAGTATGTAAACTGTTAATAATAGAACCAAAACAGTATGTAAACTGTTAATAATAAAACCAAAACAGTATGTTAACTGTTAATAATGAAACCAAAACAGTATGTAAACTGTTAATAATGGAACCAAAACAGTATGTAAACTGTTAATAATAGAACCAAAACAGTATGTAAACGGTTAATAATGGAACCAAAAGAGTATGTAAACTGTTAATAATAGAACCAAAACAGTATGTAAACTGTTTATAATGAAACTAAAACAGTATGTAAACTGTTAATAGAACCAAAACAGTATGTTAACTGTTAATAATGGAACCAAAACAGTACGTAAACTGTTAATAGAACCAAAACAGTATGTTAACTGTTAATAATAGAACCAAAACAGTATGTAAACTGTTAATAGAACCAAAACAGTATGTTAACTGTTAATAATAGAACCAAAACAGTATGTAAACTGTTAATAATGGAGCCCAAACTGTATGTAAACTGTTTATAATGAAACTAAAACAGTATGTAAACTGTTAATAGAACCAAAACAGTATGTTTACTGTTTATAATAGAACCAAACCATTATGTTAACTGTTAATAATGGAGCCAAAACAGTATGTTAACTGTTAATAATGGAACTCAAACTGTATGTTAACTGTTAATAATGGAGCCAAAACAGTATGTTAACTGTTAATAATGGAACTCAAACTGTATGTTAACTGTTAATAATGGAGCCAAAATAGTATGTTAACTGTTAATAATGGAACCCAAACTGTATGTATACTGTTAATAATGGAACTCAAACTGTATGTTAACTGTTAATAATAGAACCAAAACAGTATGTTAACTGTTAATAATGGAACCCAAACTGTATGTAAACTGTTAATAATGGAACCAAAACAGTATGTTAACTGTTAATAATAGAACCAAAACAGTATGTAAACTGTTAATAATGGAACAAAAACTGTATGTTAACTGTTAATAATGGAGCCCAAACTGTATGTTAACTGTTAATAATGGAACTCAAACTGTATGTTAACTGTTAATAATGGAGCCCAAACTGTATGTTAACTGTTAATAATGGAACTCAAACTGTATGTAAACTGTTAATAATGGAACCCAAACTGTATGTATACTGTTAATAATGGAACTCAAACTGTATGTTAACTGTTAATAATGGAGCCAAAACAGTATGTTAACTGTTAATAATAGAACCAAAACAGTATGTTAACTGTTAATAATGGAACCCAAACTGTATGTATACTGTTAATAATGGAACTCAAACTGTATGTTAACTGTTAATAATGGAGCCAAAATAGTATGTTAACTGTTAATAATGGAACCCAAACTGTATGTATACTGTTAATAATGGAACTCAAACTGTATGTTAACTGTTAATAATAGAACCAAAACAGTATGTTAACTGTTAATAATGGAACCCAAACTGTATGTAAACTGTTAATAATGGAACCAAAACAGTATGTTAACTGTTAATAATAGAACCAAAACAGTATGTAAACTGTTAATAATGGAACAAAAACTGTATGTTAACTGTTAATAATGGAGCCCAAACTGTATGTTAACTGTTAATAATGGAACTCAAACTGTATGTTAACTGTTAATAATGGAGCCCAAACTGTATGTTAACTGTTAATAATGGAACTCAAACTGTATGTTAACTGTTAATATTGGAACTCAAACTGTATGTTAACTGTTAATAATGGAACTCAAACTGTATGTTAACTGTTAATAATGGAACTCAAACTGTATGTTAACTGTTAATAATGGAACCCAAACTGTATGTAAACTGTTAATAATGGAGCCAAAACAGTATGTTAACTGTTAATAATGGAACTCAAACTGTATGTTAACTGTTAATAATGGAGCCAAAATAGTATGTTAACTGTTAATAATGGAACCCAAACTGTATGTATACTGTTAATAATGGAACTCAAACTGTATGTTAACTGTTAATAATAGAACCAAAACAGTATGTTAACTGTTAATAATGGAACCCAAACTGTATGTATACTGTTAATAATGGAACTCAAACTGTATGTTAACTGTTAATAATGGAGCCAAAATAGTATGTTAACTGTTAATAATGGAACCCAAACTGTATGTATACTGTTAATAATGGAACTCAAACTGTATGTTAACTGTTAATAATAGAACCAAAACAGTATGTTAACTGTTAATAATGGAACCCAAACTGTATGTAAACTGTTAATAATGGAACCAAAACAGTATGTTAACTGTTAATAATAGAACCAAAACAGTATGTAAACTGTTAATAATGGAACAAAAACTGTATGTTAACTGTTAATAATGGAGCCCAAACTGTATGTTAACTGTTAATAATGGAACTCAAACTGTATGTTAACTGTTAATAATGGAGCCCAAACTGTATGTTAACTGTTAATAATGGAACTCAAACTGTATGTTAACTGTTAATATTGGAACTCAAACTGTATGTTAACTGTTAATAATGGAACTCAAACTGTATGTTAACTGTTAATAATGGAACCCAAACTGTATGTAAACTGTTAATAATGGAACTCAAACAGTATGTAAACTGTTAATAATGGAACCCAAACTGTATGTTAACTGTTAATATTGGAACTCAGACTGTATGTTAACTGTTAATAATAGAACCAAACTGTATGTTAACTGTTAATAATGGAACCCAAACTGTATGTAAACTGTTAATAATGGAACCCAAACTGTATGTTAACTGTTAATAATGGAACCCAAACTGTATGTAAACTGTTAATAATGGAACCCAAACTGTATGTTAACTGTTAATAATGAAACCCAAACTGTATGTAAACTGTTAATAATGGAACCCAAACTGTATGTTAACTGTTAATATTGGAACTCAGACTGTATGTTAACTGTTAATAATAGAACCAAACTGTATGTTAACTGTTAATAATGGAACTCAAACTGTATGTTAACTGTTAATAATGGAACTCAAACTGTATGTAAACTGTTAATAATGGAACTCAAACTGTATGTAAACTGTTAATAATGAAACCCAAACTGTATGTAAACTGTTAATAATGGAACCCAAACTGTATGTTAACTGTTAATATTGGAACTCAGACTGTATGTTAACTGTTAATAATAGAACCAAACTGTATGTTAACTGTTAATAATAGAACCAAACTGTATGTTAACTGTTAATAATGGAACTCAAACTGTATGTAAACTGTTAATAATGGAACCCAAACTGTATGTAAACTGTTAATAATGGAACTCAAACTGTATGTTAACTGTTAATAATGGAACTCAAACTGTATGTAAACTGTTAATAATGGAACTCAAACTGTATGTAAACTGTTAATAATGGAACTCAGACTGTATGTAAACTGTTAATATTGGAACTCAAACTGTATGTTAACTGTTAATAATGGAACTCAAACTGTATGTTAACTGTTAATAATGGAACTCAAACTGTATGTAAACTGTTAATAATGGAACTCAAACTGTATGTAAACTGTTAATAATGGAGCCCAAACTGTATGTTAACTGTTAATAATGGAACCCAAACTGTATGTTAACTGTTAATAATGGAACCAAAACTGTATGTTAACTGTTAATAATGGAACCCAAACTGTATGTTAACTGTTAATAATGGAACTCAGACTGTATGTTAACTGTTAATAATAGAACCAAACTGTATGTTAACTGTTAATAATGGAACTCAAACTGTATGTTAACTGTTAATAATGGAACTCAAACTGTATGTAAACTGTTAATAATGGAGCCCAAACTGTATGTTAACTGTTAATAATGGAACCCAAACTGTATGTTAACTGTTAATAATGGAACTCAAACTGTATGTAAACTGTTAATATTGGAACTCAAACTGTATGTTAACTGTTAATAATGGAACTCAAACTGTATGTTAACTGTTAATAATGGAACTCAAACTGTATGTAAACTGTTAATAATGGAACTCAAACTGTATGTAAACTGTTAATAATGGAGCCCAAACTGTATGTTAACTGTTAATAATGGAACCCAAACTGTATGTTAACTGTTAATAATGGAACTCAAACTGTATGTAAACTGTTAATAATGGAGCCCAAACTGTATGTAAACTGTTAATAATGGAACTCAAACTGTATGTAAACTGTTAATAATGGAACTCAAACTGTATGTAAACTGTTAATAATGGAACTCAAACTGTATGTAAACTGTTAATAATGGAGCCCAAACTGTATGTTAACTGTTAATAATGGAACCCAAACTGTATGTTAACTGTTAATAATGGAACCAAAACAGTATGTTAACTGTTAATAATGGAACTCAAACTGTATGTAAACTGTTAATAATGGAGCCCAAACTGTATGTTAACTGTTAATAATAGAACCAAACTGTATGTTAACTGTTAATAATGGAACTCAAACTGTATGTTAACTGTTAATAATGGAACCCAAACTGTATGTTAACTGTTAATAATGGAACCCAAACTGTATGTAAACTGTTAATAATGGAACCCAAACTGTATGTTAACTGTTAATATTGGAACTCAGACTGTATGTTAACTGTTAATAATAGAACCAAACTGTATGTTAACTGTTAATAATGGAACTCAAACAGTATGTTAACTGTTAATATTGGAACTCAGACTGTATGTAAACTGTTAATAATGGAACTCAAACAGTATGTAAACTGTTAATAATGGAACAAAAACTGTATGTTAACTGTTAATAATGGAGCCCAAACTGTATGTTAACTGTTAATAATGGAACTCAAACTGTATGTTAACTGTTAATAATGGAGCCCAAACTGTATGTTAACTGTTAATAATGGAACTCAAACTGTATGTTAACTGTTAATATTGGAACTCAAACTGTATGTTAACTGTTAATAATGGAACTCAAACTGTATGTTAACTGTTAATAATGGAACCCAAACTGTATGTAAACTGTTAATAATGGAACTCAAACAGTATGTAAACTGTTAATAATGGAACCCAAACTGTATGTTAACTGTTAATATTGGAACTCAGACTGTATGTTAACTGTTAATAATAGAACCAAACTGTATGTTAACTGTTAATAATGGAACCCAAACTGTATGTAAACTGTTAATAATGGAACCCAAACTGTATGTTAACTGTTAATAATGGAACCCAAACTGTATGTAAACTGTTAATAATGGAACCCAAACTGTATGTTAACTGTTAATAATGAAACCCAAACTGTATGTAAACTGTTAATAATGGAACCCAAACTGTATGTTAACTGTTAATATTGGAACTCAGACTGTATGTTAACTGTTAATAATAGAACCAAACTGTATGTTAACTGTTAATAATGGAACTCAAACTGTATGTTAACTGTTAATAATGGAACTCAAACTGTATGTAAACTGTTAATAATGGAACTCAAACTGTATGTAAACTGTTAATAATGAAACCCAAACTGTATGTAAACTGTTAATAATGGAACCCAAACTGTATGTTAACTGTTAATATTGGAACTCAGACTGTATGTTAACTGTTAATAATAGAACCAAACTGTATGTTAACTGTTAATAATAGAACCAAACTGTATGTTAACTGTTAATAATGGAACTCAAACTGTATGTAAACTGTTAATAATGGAACCCAAACTGTATGTAAACTGTTAATAATGGAACTCAAACTGTATGTTAACTGTTAATAATGGAACTCAAACTGTATGTAAACTGTTAATAATGGAACTCAAACTGTATGTAAACTGTTAATAATGGAACTCAGACTGTATGTAAACTGTTAATATTGGAACTCAAACTGTATGTTAACTGTTAATAATGGAACTCAAACTGTATGTTAACTGTTAATAATGGAACTCAAACTGTATGTAAACTGTTAATAATGGAACTCAAACTGTATGTAAACTGTTAATAATGGAGCCCAAACTGTATGTTAACTGTTAATAATGGAACCCAAACTGTATGTTAACTGTTAATAATGGAACCAAAACTGTATGTTAACTGTTAATAATGGAACCCAAACTGTATGTTAACTGTTAATAATGGAACTCAGACTGTATGTTAACTGTTAATAATAGAACCAAACTGTATGTTAACTGTTAATAATGGAACTCAAACTGTATGTTAACTGTTAATAATGGAACTCAAACTGTATGTAAACTGTTAATAATGGAGCCCAAACTGTATGTTAACTGTTAATAATGGAACCCAAACTGTATGTTAACTGTTAATAATGGAACTCAAACTGTATGTAAACTGTTAATATTGGAACTCAAACTGTATGTTAACTGTTAATAATGGAACTCAAACTGTATGTTAACTGTTAATAATGGAACTCAAACTGTATGTAAACTGTTAATAATGGAACTCAAACTGTATGTAAACTGTTAATAATGGAGCCCAAACTGTATGTTAACTGTTAATAATGGAACCCAAACTGTATGTTAACTGTTAATAATGGAACTCAAACTGTATGTAAACTGTTAATAATGGAGCCCAAACTGTATGTAAACTGTTAATAATGGAACTCAAACTGTATGTAAACTGTTAATAATGGAACTCAAACTGTATGTAAACTGTTAATAATGGAACTCAAACTGTATGTAAACTGTTAATAATGGAGCCCAAACTGTATGTTAACTGTTAATAATGGAACCCAAACTGTATGTTAACTGTTAATAATGGAACCAAAACAGTATGTTAACTGTTAATAATGGAACTCAAACTGTATGTAAACTGTTAATAATGGAGCCCAAACTGTATGTTAACTGTTAATAATAGAACCAAACTGTATGTTAACTGTTAATAATGGAACTCAAACTGTATGTTAACTGTTAATAATGGAACCCAAACTGTATGTTAACTGTTAATAATGGAACCCAAACTGTATGTAAACTGTTAATAATGGAACCCAAACTGTATGTTAACTGTTAATATTGGAACTCAGACTGTATGTTAACTGTTAATAATAGAACCAAACTGTATGTTAACTGTTAATAATGGAACTCAAACAGTATGTTAACTGTTAATATTGGAACTCAGACTGTATGTAAACTGTTAATAATGGAACTCAAACAGTATGTAAACTGTTAATAATGGAACTCAAACTGTATGTAAACTGTTAATAATGGAACTCAAACTGTATGTAAACTGTTAATAATGGAACTCAAACAGTATGTTAACTGTTAATATTGGAACTCAGACTGTATGTAAACTGTTAATAATGGAACTCAAACAGTATGTAAACTGTTAATAATGGAACTCAAACTGTATGTAAACTGTTAATAATGGAACTCAAACTGTATGTAAACTGTTAATAATGGAACTCAAACAGTATGTAAACTGTTAATAATGGAACTCAAACTGTATGTAAACTGTTAATAATGGAGCCCAAACTGTATGTAAACTGTTAATAATGGAACTCAAACTGTATGTTAACTGTTAATAATAGAACCAAACTGTATGTTAACTGTTAATAATGGAACTCAAACTGTATGTTAACTGTTAATAATGGAACTCAAACTGTATGTTAACTGTTAATAATGGAACTCAAACTGTATGTTAACTGTTAATAATGGAACCAAAACAGTATGTTAACTGTTAATAATGGAACTCAAACTGTATGTAAACTGTTAATAATGGAACCCAAACTGTATGTTAACTGTTAATATTGGAACTCAGACTGTATGTTAACTGTTAATAATAGAACCAAACTGTATGTTAACTGTTAATAATGGAACTCAAACAGTATGTTAACTGTTAATAATGGAACCCAAACTGTATGTAAACTGTTAATAATGGAACCCAAACTGTATGTTAACTGTTAATAATGGAACCCAAACTGTATGTAAACTGTTAATAATGGAACCCAAACTGTATGTTAACTGTTAATAATGGAACCCAAACTGTATGTAAACTGTTAATATTGGAACTCAGACTGTATGTTAACTGTTAATAATGGAACCCAAACTGTATGTAAACTGTTAATATTGGAACTCAGACTGTATGTTAACTGTTAATAATGGAACCCAAACTGTATGTAAACTGTTAATATTGGAACTCAGACTGTATGTTAACTGTTAATAATGGAACCCAAACTGTATGTAAACTGTTAATATTGGAACTCAGACTGTATGTTAACTGTTAATAATGGAACCCAAACTGTATGTAAACTGTTAATAATGGAACCCAAACTGTATGTTAACTGTTAATAATGGAACCCAAACTGTATGTAAACTGTTAATAATGGAACTCAGACTGTATGTTAACTGTTAATAATGGAACCCAAACTGTATGTTAACTGTTAATAATGGAACCCAAACTGTATGTAAACTGTTAATATTGGAACTCAGACTGTATGTTAACTGTTAATAATGGAACCCAAACTGTATGTAAACTGTTAATATTGGAACTCAGACTGTATGTTAACTGTTAATAATGGAACCCAAACTGTATGTAAACTGTTAATAATGGAACCCAAACTGTATGTTAACTGTTAATATTGGAACTCAGACTGTATGTTAACTGTTAATAATAGAACCAAACTGTATGTTAACTGTTAATATTGGAACTCAGACTGTATGTTAACTGTTAATAATAGAACCAAACTGTATGTTAACTGTTAATAATGGAACCCAAACTGTATGTTAACTGTTAATATTGGAACTCAAACTGTATGTAAACTGTTAATAATGGAACTCAAACAGTATGTAAACTGTTAATAATGGAACTCAAACAGTATGTTAACTGTTAATAATGGAACCCAAACTGTATGTAAACTGTTTATATTGGAACTCAAACTGTATGTAAACTGTTAATATTGGAACTCAAACTGTATGTTAACTGTTAATAATGGAACTCAAACTGTATGTAAACTGTTAATATTGGAACTCAAACTGTATGTAAACTGTTAATAATGGAACTCAAACAGTATGTAAACTGTTAATAATGGAACCCAAACTGTATGTTAACTGTTAATAATGGAACTCAAACTGTATGTAAACTGTTAATAATGGAACTCAGACTGTATGTAAACTGTTAATATTGGAACTCAAACTGTATGTTAACTGTTAATAATGGAACCAAACTGTATGTTAACTGTTAATAATGGAACTCAAACTGTATGTAAACTGTTAATAATGGAGCCCAAACTGTATGTTAACTGTTAATAATGGAACTCAAACTGTATGTAAACTGTTAATAATGGAGCCCAAACTGTATGTTAACTGTTAATAATGGAACTCAAACTGTATGTAAACTGTTAATAATGGAGCCCAAACTGTATGTTAACTGTTAATAATGGAACTCAAACTGTATGTAAACTGTTAATAATGGAGCCCAAACTGTATGTTAACTGTTAATAATGGAACTCAAACTGTATGTAAACTGTTAATAATGGAGCCCAAACTGTATGTTAACTGTTAATAATGGAACTCAAACTGTATGTTAACTGTTAATAATGGAACCAAAACAGTATGTAAACTGTTAATAATGGAACTCAAACTGTATGTAAACTGTTAATAATGGAACCCAAACTGTATGTTAACTGTTAATATTGGAACTCAGACTGTATGTTAACTGTTAATAATGGAACTCAAACTGTATGTTAACTGTTAATAATGGAACCAAAACAGTATGTAAACTGTTAATAATGGAACTCAAACTGTATGTAAACTGTTAATAATGGAACCCAAACTGTATGTAAACTGTTAATATTGGAACTCAGACTGTATGTTAACTGTTAATAATGGAACTCAAACTGTATGTTAACTGTTAATAATGGAACCAAAACAGTATGTTAACTGTTAATAATGGAACTCAAACTGTATGTAAACTGTTAATAATGGAACCCAAACTGTATGTTAACTGTTAATACTGGAACTCAGACTGTATGTTAACTGTTAATAATAGAACCAAACTGTATGTAAACTGTTAATAATGGAACCCAAACTGTATGTTAACTGTTAATAATGGAACCCAAACTGTATGTAAACTGTTAATACTGGAACCCAAACTGTATGTAAACTGTTAATAATGGAACCCAAACTGTATGTAAACTGTTAATACTGGAACCCAAACTGTATGTAAACTGTTAATAATGGAACCCAAACTGTATGTAAACTGTTAATACTGGAACTCAGACTGTATGTTAACTGTTAATAATGGAACTCAAACAGTATGTTAACTGTTAATAATGGAACCCAAACTGTATGTTAACTGTTAATAATGGAACCCAAACTGTATGTAAACTGTTAATATTGGAACTCAGACTGTATGTTAACTGTTAATAATGGAACCCAAACTGTATGTAAACTGTTAATATTGGAACTCAGACTGTATGTTAACTGTTAATAATGGAACCCAAACTGTATGTAAACTGTTAATATTGGAACTCAGACTGTATGTTAACTGTTAATAATGGAACCCAAACTGTATGTAAACTGTTAATATTGGAACTCAGACTGTATGTTAACTGTTAATAATGGAACCCAAACTGTATGTAAACTGTTAATAATGGAACCCAAACTGTATGTTAACTGTTAATAATGGAACCCAAACTGTATGTAAACTGTTAATAATGGAACTCAGACTGTATGTTAACTGTTAATAATGGAACCCAAACTGTATGTTAACTGTTAATAATGGAACCCAAACTGTATGTAAACTGTTAATATTGGAACTCAGACTGTATGTTAACTGTTAATAATGGAACCCAAACTGTATGTAAACTGTTAATATTGGAACTCAGACTGTATGTTAACTGTTAATAATGGAACCCAAACTGTATGTAAACTGTTAATAATGGAACCCAAACTGTATGTTAACTGTTAATATTGGAACTCAGACTGTATGTTAACTGTTAATAATAGAACCAAACTGTATGTTAACTGTTAATATTGGAACTCAGACTGTATGTTAACTGTTAATAATAGAACCAAACTGTATGTTAACTGTTAATAATGGAACCCAAACTGTATGTTAACTGTTAATATTGGAACTCAAACTGTATGTAAACTGTTAATAATGGAACTCAAACTGTATGTTAACTGTTAATAATGGAACCAAACTGTATGTTAACTGTTAATAATGGAACTCAAACTGTATGTTAACTGTTAATAATGGAACTCAAACTGTATGTAAACTGTTAATAATGGAGCCCAAACTGTATGTTAACTGTTAATAATGGAACCCAAACTGTATGTTAACTGTTAATATTGGAACTCAGACTGTATGTTAACTGTTAATAATAGAACCAAACTGTATGTTAACTGTTAATAATGGAACTCAAACTGTATGTTAACTGTTAATAATGGAGCCCAAACTGTATGTTAACTGTTAATAATGGAACTCAAACTGTATGTTAACTGTTAATAATGGAACTCAAACTGTATGTTAACTGTTAATAATGGAACAAAAACTGTATGTTAACTGTTAATAATGGAACTCAAACTGTATGTTAACTGTTAATAATAGAACTCAAACTGTATGTAAACTGTTAATAATGGAGCCCAAACTGTATGTTAACTGTTAATAATGGAACTCAAACTGTATGTTAACTGTTAATAATGGAACTCAAACTGTATGTTAACTGTTAATAATGGAACTCAAACTGTATGTTAACTGTTAATAATGGAGCCCAAACTGTATGTTAACTGTTAATAATGGAACTCAAACTGTATGTTAACTGTTAATAATAGAACTCAAACTGTATGTAAACTGTTAATAATGGAGCCCAAACTGTATGTTAACTGTTAATAATAGAACTCAAACTGTATGTTAACTGTTAATAATGGAACTCAAACTGTATGTTAACTGTTAATAATGGAACTCAAACTGTATGTTAACTGTTAATAATGGAACTCAAACTGTATGTTAACTGTTAATAATGGAACTCAAACTGTATGTAAACTGTTAATAATGGAACTCAAACTGTATGTAAACTGTTAATAATGGAGCCCAAACTGTATGTTAACTGTTAATAATGGAACTCAAACTGTATGTTAACTGTTAATAATGGAACCAAAACAGTATGTTAACTGTTAATAATGGAACTCAAACTGTATGTTAACTGTTAATAATGGAACTCAAACTGTATGTTAACTGTTAATAATGGAACCAAAACAGTATGTTAACTGTTAATAATGGAACTCAAACTGTATGTTAACTGTTAATAATGGAACTCAAACTGTATGTTAACTGTTAATAATGGAACTCAAACTGTATGTTAACTGTTAATAATGGAACCAAAACAGTATGTTAACTGTTAATAATGGAACTCAAACTGTATGTAAACTGTTAATATTGGAACTCAAACTGTATGTTAACTGTTAATAATGGAGCCCAAACTGTATGTAAACTGTTAATAATGGAACTCAACTGTATGTAAACTGTTAATAATGGAACTCAGACTGTATGTAAACTGTTAATAATGGAGCCCAAACTGTATGTTAACTGTTAATAATGGAACTCAACTGTATGTAAACTGTTAATAATGGAACTCAAACAGTATGTTAACTGTTAATAATGGAACCAAAACTGTATGTTAACTGTTTATAATAGAACCAAAACAGTATGTTAACTGTTAATAATGGAACCAAAACAGTATGTAAACTGTTTATAATAGAACCAACACAGTATGTAAACTGTTAATAACGAAACCAAAACAGTATGTAAACTGTTAATAATGGAACCCAAACTGTATGTAAACTGTTAATAATGGAACCAAAACAGTATGTAAACTGTTAATAATGGAACCAAAACAGTATGTTAACTGTTAATAATGGAACAAAAACAGTATGTAAACTGTTAATAATAGAACCAAAACAGTATGTTAACTGTTAATAATGGAACCAAAAAAGTATGTAAACTGTTTATAATAGAACCAAAACAGTATGTAAACTGTTTATAATGGAACCAAAACAGTATGTTAACTGTTAATAATGGAACCAAAACAGTATGTAAACTGTTAATAATGGAACAAAAACAGTATGTAAACTGTAAGTGATAGAACCAAAACAGTATGTAAACTGTTTATATTAGCACGAAAAGAGTATGTAAACTGTTAATAACGAAACCAAAACAGTATGTAAACTGTTAATAATGGATCTGTTAACAATAAAACCAAAAGAGTATGAATTATCAGTCCTGGTGGTATGCATTAATTCATTGTCCACGATTCTCCTCGTTATTATAACTTCCTTCCATTGTTCTTGGACATAAATTACTTAAATTATTCTATTGAGCAGTTCTAATAGACATTTTACATCTACTGCATCCGCTCTTTCTTTTTGAGTCTATTTCGTATAAATGGCTTAGGAAGGGGGACACATTATTCGTATAGACGACATCGATAGATAAAGATAGTCAAAGTACGAGAAAAAGAGGCTCAGAGAGAGCGAGGTAGAGGCTCAAGAGAGTGACAGAGAGAGGTAAAGAAAGAGCGACAGAGTCTCAGAGAGACAGAGAGAGAGAGAAAGATAGGCCCAGGGAGAGCAAGAATGGATGTCAGAGAGTGTGACAGGAGAGGCTCAGAGAGAGAGCAAATCTTATAAAGAGCGAGAGACAGTCTCAAAAACAGCGAGAATGAGTCTCAGAGGGAGCAACAGAGAGGATCAGAGAGAGCAAGTCTCAGAAAGAGAGAGAGAGAGAGAGTTTCACAGAGAGAGCAAAAGAAAGGCTTAGAGAGAGCAAGATAGACCCTCAGAGAAAGCGAGTGAGAGGCTCAGAGAAATCGAGTCTCAGAGAGAGCGAGAGTGTATCTCAGAAAGCGTGAGTCTCAGAGAGAGCGAGGGTGTGTCTCAGAAAGCGTGAGTCTCAGAGAGAGCGAAAGTGAGGCTCAGAGAGAGCGAGAAAGAAGCTCAGAGAGAGTGAGTCTCAGAGAGAACGAGTCTCAAATAGAGCGAGAGTGAGTTTCAGAAAGTGCGAGTCTCAGATCTCAGAGAGAGCGAGTCCAAGAGAGAGCGAAATAGAGGCTTAGAGAGAGCGAGAGTCTCAGAGAGGAGAGTCTCGGAGAAAGCGAGTCTCAGAGAGACAGAGAAAAAGCAAGAGATAGAGCGAGAGAAAGGCTCAGAGAAAGAGCAAGATAGACTCTCAGAGAAAGAGAGTGAGAGGCTCAGAGAAATCGAGTCTCAGAGAGAGCGATAGTGTGTCTCAGAAAGCGTGAGTCTCAGGGAGAGCGAGAGTGAGCCTCAGAAAGTGTGAGAGGCTCAGAGAGAGAAAGAGAGAGACCGATTCTTAGAGAGAGGGAGAGAGGTAGAGAGAGCGAGTCTCAGAGAGAGCGAGTGTGTGTCTCAGAGGGAGCGACAGAGAGTCTCAGAGAGAGCGAGGGTGAGGCTCAGAGAGAGCGAGAGAGAAGCTCAGAGAGAGTGAGCCTCAGAGAGAACGAGTCTCAGAGAGAGCGAGAGTGAGTTTTAGAAAGTGTGAGTCTCAAAGCGAGCGAGTCCCAGAGAGAGAGAGAGAGAGAGAGAGAGAGAGAGCGAGAGCGAAATAGAGGCTCAGAGAGAGCGAGAGTCTCAGAGAGGAGAGTCTCGGAGAAAGCGAGTCTCAGAGAGACAGAGAGAAAGAGCAAGGGATAGAGCGAGTCTCAGAGAGAGTGAGCCTCAGAGAGAGCGAGAGTGAGTCTCAGAAAACGTGAGTCTCAGAGAGGCTCAGAAAGAGAGAGTGTCTCAGAGAAATCAAGAGAGTGTCAGAGAGAGCGATAGAGAGGCTGAGAGGAAATGAGAGAGGCTCAGAGAGAGCGAGAGTGAGTCTCAGAGAGTGCGAGTCTCAGCGTGAGCGAGAGTGTGTCTCAAAAAGAGGGAGTGTCAAAGAGAGCAAGAGTGAGTCTACAAGAGAATGATAGAGGGTCTCAGAGAGAGCAAAAGCGAGTCTCAGATAGAGTAAGAATGGGTATCAGTAGAAGTGAGTCTCAGAGAGAGTAAGAGCGACGCTTACAGAGAACGAGAAGAGAGTGCTAGAGTGAGCGACATAAAGGTGCAGATAGAGAACCACCGGAAGAGGCTAAGAAGTCAGAGCAGTTACAAAACGGCGAATCAAACAATACACCTCGGGCGCCCCGCTGATAACAATAGATTTCAGCGGAAAGATTGTATAATAAAAAACAAACAAAAACACACATTTTGTTATGTAAAATGCGACCATTGACAGTTTGATAGAAGGCTCTTTCTTTTCACAGTATATTCGTCTAGTGGTAGAGATTCCCTCATTTCGTTGAAGGAAGGGACATAACTCTTACTTAGACAATAACCTAATGTTACTTTCAATAGTTTCATTGTGTGTTGGTATTTTATGTTAAGCTTCAGTGAATTTAATTGTTTTAATCTAGAATCTTGCGTGCACTAACCTGGAAAATGTATTTGTGTGTTAGGTTTACTTTGCACAATGGAGAAAACCGGTACACATTTTCCGGTTTGAAAATAGACACTTTTTACTTGTAGCTCAACTGAGCACAACGTGCTCAAGGTGAGCCTTTCTAAAACACCTTTGTTCGGCGTCCGTCATGCAGCGTCAATAATGTACTTATGAACACACTAGGGGCTACAGTTGTTTTTATCCATTCTTCTTCGAACTTGGTCAGAATGTGTGCCAGCAAGAATTCTTGGATTAGTTCGTTATTACTTTACGTGGGTTTAAAAACTATGCCACCAGGTCAAATTTAGGTCTGCCCGCCAACAGAAATTAATTCCATACATATACATATACAAAAACATCATACGCTTGTATTTAAATTCATCTATAGTTTTAACTGATCATAAAAAAAGCTACAACCGGATAAATACCACAAATGCTATATTATATTTTAACCTGATTTTTTAAACATATTTTTTTCTTATATTATAAATAAAACACCGGGCTGTTCTCCTTATAAATACATATATCTACATAAAGAGGTAAAGTAAGATATACTACCGTGTTTACATGATTTGTATTTAAGAGATCACAATATTACATTTTTCATATAACAAAACGATTTTCTGTTACGTTAATTGGTAGGGTAAATATCAACCGCTCAGATCCTATTTACACGGATTTTCTTGATTTAACTAAGTTATTTCCCCCACTAATAAAAAATACAGTAAATCTCTACGCCTTGGTGGTACAATAAAACATCCATGGAAACTAATCACATGGAAACATGAATTAATTGATATTATAAATTTGGTGTTATCTCCTCTTTGAAATTGCAAAATACCTGTGATATAAAAAACGCTGTAGTTATAATGTTATGAGATTTAAATCACCTGTGATATAATGTTGTATTTTACGTATTATGTGATTTAGAACATCTTTGATATACCCATTGTTTTAAGTATAATCTTCTGTGATGTAAATGTTTATAGTTTCTTAATTCTTTTCTTAAAAAAAAACAACCTTTTTAACTAAACTTCTCTAAACGTCATTTGTGTTGTATTATGAATAGGTTACCACCTGACTGTTCTCCTCTAAAAATACTATCAATCTACCTTACACGGTACAGTTAGATAAACTGAATTGTTTATCTGCTCTCCTCTTATAAATACAATTAATCTACCTTACACGGTACAGTTAGATAAACTAAATTGTTTATCTGCTCTCCTCTAATAAATACCATCATTCTACCTTACACGGTACAGTTAGATATACTGAATTGTTTATCCGCTCTCCTCTAATAAATACCACCAATCTACCTTACACGGTACAGTTAGATAAACTGAATTGTTTATCTGCTCTCCTCTTATAAATACCAATTATCTACCTTACACGGTTCAGTTAGATATACTGAATTGTTTATCTGCTCTCCTCTTATAAATACCATCAATCTACCTTACACGGTACAGTTAGATATACTGAATTGTTTATCTGCTCTCTCCTAATAAATACCATTAATCTACCTTACACGGTACAGTTAGATATACTGAATTGTTTATCTGCTCTCCCCTAATAAATACCATTAATCTACCTTACACTGTTCAATTAGATATACTGAATTGTTTATCTGCTCTCCTCTTATAAATACCATCAATCTACCTTACACGGTTCAGTTAGATATTCTGAATTGTTTATCTGCTCTCCTCTAATAAATACCATCAATCTATCTCAAACTGTTCAGTTCGATATACTGAATTATTTATCTGTTTTCCTCTAATAAATTCTAATAATCTACCTTACACAGTAAAGTTAGATATACTGAATTGTTTATCTGCTTTCCTCTAATAAATTCCATTAATCTACCTTACTCGGTACAGTGAGATATACTGAATTGTTTATCTGATTTCTACCATACTACATTGTATATGTGATTTGTACATATCTGACTTATAAAGGTTTACTTATCTTAGTATTGGTAGAGCGTCGGCTTGCGGATCGGGAGGTCGCGGGTTCAAACCCCGGAGGGGTCAAACTTTAAAGTTGGTAGTAGTGGCTTCCCTCCTAACGCTCGGGGCTACTCGTCGGTGTCAGTATAATGGACCGGCGGGTTCAGTCCCTGGGCACCTCATAAGTGTCCCTGTGCTATAATGATAGAAAGGTCGCTGCACAATATCACCAAAAATGCCGGCAAATCCCATCCCTGATCCCATTCCTTAACCTAGTCGTTTTCTCCACTATCACATATACAGGTACGAATCTCTACGACTAATCTTAGGAAAACAAAATTAATTGGTATTATCTGCGCTTCTAACATTAACAACATTGGGATATAGAATATGTTATTATCCATAATTTAAATGAACCTTCAGAGATACAGAATTTTATAATTTTATTCAGTCTTAGACTTTTCAAGAAATAGGAAATTTTCAAATAAGACAACTCATCCACGCCGCAGTACATCCGTGATAAACACCAGTGATACAATTTAAATTATCATGGGTACTGGAGCTCGCCAATATACCACAAGATTAGAGGCAACTGTAATCAAAACCAATTGACACTGACTTGGCCAGAATGTTTGCGTGCATGAAATGAATTATGAACTGGGTCACGTTGGGTTAGTAGGTCACTAGGTCAAATCCTAGAAAATGCTATTATCAATACATTGGCCACACTTATGATCCAGGATTTACCATTATTCTAAAGTGACTCTTAATAAATAATTTGACGCCACATAAGAGCATACTAAAAGCGCGTATAGGTGAGCGCTAATAATATATAATAGGTAAATAAGAAAAGGTCCTATAAAAATTTTCACAGATATTTAAATTTTATCTACCAGTAGACAAAGGCAAACAAGGTAAATGCAAATGTGACAAAACACAGAGCCGAGACATAACACACATAAAGAAAAACCATCAGTTACCGCATTGGAACGGTCAATCGGCAAAAGGGCCAACTGGGGTGCTTAAACCTGGTTTCTGGAGCGCTCCAACCTCGCACTTCCTGAAGGTTTTTCTAGCAAACAAACAGTGTAAATAACAACATCCCGTCAAAGTGAAACAACTAACAGTAAGCACCTGCATCGGGAGATAAAACAGATACAATGAACTTATATACATACATCATAACTAGTAATAAAATAAACACATATGTACAGTAGATAAAAACCTCGGCAACGTAAAAACAAAAACCCAAAACGAGAGATCAGTTTGAAATAAAACAGCCCAAGCGCTGATATATTATAAGATATTATAGGAACAAATAAAACAGCCCATGCGCTGATATATTATAAGAACAAATAAAACATTTCAAGCGCTGATATATAACAAGATCATTTTAAATATGGCATATAATGTGATGACATCATGTTCTAAAAGTATCAAAAGTAAAATGTAAAAAATACAAAAGAAATCGACGAAATTTAGAAAACAACCTACCAACAAAATAAAACGTAGTATTGTTAAGAGCTAATAAGTTAAAAAACCAGTTCATGAAACGCCGACGATTTATTCGCAGTTGGCATATTATATGTAAGAAAGGTACTAAAAATCCCGATGTTATACCTACTGTGCAATCTCACGTAAAGGGTATGGAGACTGCTCAAGTTGTCTCACCTATATAGGGCACGTATGGACAGATGAAGAGACAAGAATTCCAACAGTTACTGTCCAATTATGGCTTTAAGTCAATGGTTTCATATAGTCTCAACGACCTGTCCGGTCATCTTGTAATTTAAAATCAATGCAAGTTCTTGACTGTAAAAGGGTCAATCGCAAGCAATGCAGTACAACGAAGGATTCCCGGGTTGTAGCCGTCTGCAATACATTTTCTGATAAGTTTTGTAAACTGGTCAGAAAAGTTATTGAGACCCTTAATTTTCTTTAACTTGTATAAAACATTTCCATAAAATGCAGGATGGCTTATGCCTTTCTGCATCAGTGTTTTCATACTGCTATTGTGAGCAGAATACAGTTCTGTACTGCTTGTACCATCAACATCCTCAGCTGAGAACCGCCTATCAACAAGTGTTTCGGCCCTTCAATCTCAGGACACTCTCCAGGCGGCGGGCCCGCAGTGGTGATCAGCCACTACGTGTTGATGGTAGGCTTCCAGCTCCTCTCCTCTCTCTTCATCCACAACCAACTGGATGCCCGTTCAGCTGTCTGACTTAGTGCGCCCACTGCACGCTTTCTGTCTGCTCCCTTGATTCCCAAGGCACTGAACATTTTCCACAGCGACTGTGCTGGGAACCCTCTGGCGCCGATTTCCACCGGAAAGAGCCACACTCGCCATCCCTTCTGTTTGCACTGTTCTTGTAGTTCAGAATACTTGGCCTGCTTCCTTTCATAGGCCTCATCACAACGAGATTCCCAAGGAACGGTCAGTTCAACCATAATCAGACACTTGTTTTTGTTTGACCAGATTACAATGTCAGGTCTAAGTGTTGTCTGGATAATGTTCGGGAACACAAGTTTTTGTTTCAGGTCCACAGACATTTCCCACTTGTCTGATTCATCCAGGATTGAATGTGTAGCCTGCAGTTGTTTGGGCGCCTTCTGACCCTCCTTAACAAACTGGATCAAACGAGGCTTCTGTCTGGTCCTCTTCTTGGTCCTCTCTCGTTCCAACTTGTCCGCAAGTTCTTGAAGAACACAGTCGTGTCTCCACCGGTAGCGTCCTTGGGTGAGGGCAATAGTACACGAAGACAGGATGTGTTCCATGCTTCCCGTTTTGTCACACAAATGGCACTTGGGGTTGTCTTGTAGACCCCATCTGTGAAGGTTGTAGGGTGACGGGAGCAGGTCATAAACTGACCTGAGCAAGAATGCGATCCTCAGTGGTTCGTATCTCCAAAGATCTGCCCAGGTCAGTTTTCTGCTCGTTGTTGTCCACTTTGTCCATGCGCCTTGGGCACCCATGGAAACAGCTTTCGCTCTTCTATCTTCTTCTTCTGCTGCTCTGATTTCTTCTTGCACCATACTCCTCCTTTCTGTATTCCCGGCAGAGCCCCACAAGGTGGTCGTGGAGTTGCCCAGCCTCTGTCTACCAACTGCCGTGATGCCGACTATGTCTTTGTGCTGGAGTCTTCTCTCAGCTTGTTCGACTGCTTGGCTTGCGGACCATTTTCTTCCTGTCCTGGTTTCAATTCCAGCGTTGCGGATTGAACCATCTTGCGACTGCTTGAGCGTCATCACCAGCCGTGTCTTGGCAACTTTGAACTCCTCAACTAAAGATGATAGGGGGAGTTGAAGCTGGTTGGTTCGCCCGTACAACCCGATGCTGGTAAAGCTTGGTGGTACTCCAAGCCATCGACGCAGATGTCTGCTGATCGTTCGCTCCAGGCATTCCACTGCAGTTGTAGTGATTCATATAGCATCAGGGGCCACATCAATCTGGGGAGGAGGCCGTTCTGGAAAAGCCACGCTTTGTACTTCCCTGGTAGGCCGGATCTCTCTATCTGTTTCAACCCTTCTTGTAGTTGTGATCTGATGCGCTCTATGTTGGCTTTGTCACTGAGGCTGGCATCAAACCACTTGCCTAGGCACTTAATGGGACTGTCCATGATGGATGGTATGTCTTCGCCTTGAACCTGGAGGTTGAATCGTCTTGTGACCGACCCACGTTTGATGATCAGGCTTCTGGACTTCTTGGGTTTGAACTTCATTCTAGCCCAAGTGGCTGCTTCTTCTAATGCTTTCAGTACCCATCTTGCTTGTATGTGTGTCTGTGTTGTCACTGTCAGGTCGTCCATAAAACCCCTATTTGTCGGCAGATGTAATCCCGTAGATGTCTTTGGCCCTCGCGTTTCTGCGTTCGCAGGGTTAATTATAAGGTTCATGCCCATCACAAACAGGACAACTGAGATGGTACATCCAGTCACTATGCCCTTTTCCAGTCTCTGCCAGGCTGTCATCTTGTCATTGACCATGAAGCGCAGTTTCATTCCACTGAAGTACTCATTGATCATCCCTTGAATGTACTCAGGGACGTTGTAGTACTCGAGAGCTGTTTCTATGAGCCTGTGGGGAATTGACCCGTAAGCGTTTGCAAGGTCAAGCCAAACCACAGTAAGATCCCCATTGTTGACTTTCGCTTCCCTGATAAGTTGGCTGATTGCACTGGTATGCTCCACACATCCCGAGAATCCAGGAACTCCACCCTTCTGAACTGACGTATCTACATAGCCATTTGTGGTGAGATAGGTTGTCAGTCTTCTGGCTAGTATGGCAAAAAATATCTTGCCCTCTACGTTGAGCAGAGATATTGTCCTGAACTGGCTGACATGTTTGGAGTCCTTCTCCTTGGGAATAAATATACCTTCTGCATGTTGCCACTCATCCGGTATCTTCCCCTTCCTCCAGATCACCTTAAGTAGGTTCCACAGTCTACGCAGCAGTAGAGGACACATCTTGTAGACCTTGTATGGTATCTTGTTAGGTCCTGGGGCTAATCCCGTTCTTGCCTTCCTCACAACTTCTTTCACCTCTAGGAACGTAGGCTCTTTACAATCCAGTGGGGATGTTGGAGGTGCCACAGCGTCTAGTCGTGGGCAAGCACCTAATGGTATATCCCTCTCTGGATCAGAGTGGACCTGTCTGAGATGCTCTTCGATGTCTGCCATACTGGTTTCTAGTTGGCCCGACCTTTCCTTGTCAAAAAGTTGCTTGGAAAATTTGTATGGATTGGATACAAATTCTGCTCTCTTTCTCGCCTTCCTTCTTCTTGCAGTTCTTGCGTTCTCAGCCTTCCTTAATGTGTGTAGCTCTCTCCTGAGGATGTCTCGTAGTTGTTGGAGGCCCATTCTCTCTTCTTGACTTGCCTCCCTGAATGCTTTCGTGAGACTCCTGAGCTCTCCTCTTATCTGCTTCATTCGACTCTGTCTCCTGTTTGGTGTAGGTTGGGGTTTTTGTCGGCGTGTTATCACTGGGCCGAACCTTTCCCTTCCCACCGTGTAGACTAGAGTTGTCATGCCCTTTAACTTCCTGTCTGCTGGCCCTTGCATGGTATAGGTCAATATGAGATCAAGCTCTCTGTCAAAGTCATTCCAGGCACGTTTGTTGGTGGGTTTCGGCCAATCAATCGGTAACAGCAGTTCACTTGGTGCCTCTTCTGTTTCGGGCTGTGGTACGTCTTGCGATGGCTCAGGTTCTTCTTGGGACTTCAATAGTTCCAGAAGGGGGTCTGTATCCTCATCCGTCACGCCAGGTTGTGATGAATCACTCTGTGTTGGGGCAGTTGACTGTTCAGCAGCGGAGAGGTCCCCAGTACTATGGGTTGTGTCCTGACTAGGATCCTCCTGCGTCTCACCAGGAATCGTACCTGTGCGCTGTTGCTGCTCAGTTCTCCGACCACACACAGTTCTGGCTTGGTGGATGCGCAGTCCCCTGAGGTTTTTGCAAACTTTACCACACTTACATCTAACAACTGTCGGTGTTCCAGTCAGTGTCGTTTGAACTAGCTGTGTCGTTGCCGTTAAATCCGTCTGAACGAGTCTTTCTTCCGCCCTCCCTCTCGGAAGACTCTGAGGGTATTGTTCATTATTCGAGTCTGTAGCTGTTGTATGTGGGATGTCCTCTCACGAGAACTGCACTCTGGGTTGCTAGCCCGTTGTGCCCCGGCCCAGGCTTTCCTGGAGGTCACCTGTCTCTCCAGGCGTCACCATTCTATTCTTGGTTGTCATCTGGTCTTTCCCAAATGTCACCGGTTTCCCGGACAGTAAGTGAGCAGAATACAGTTCTGTACTGCTTATACCATCAACATCCTCAGCTGAGAACCGCCTATCAACAAGTGTTTCGGCCCTTCAATCTCAGGACACTCTCCAGGCGGCGGGCCCGCAGTGGTGATCAGCCACTACGTGTTGATGGTAGGCTTCCAGCTCCTCTCCTCTCTCTTCATCCACAACCAACTGGATGCCCGTTCAGCTGTCTGACTTAGTGCGCCCACTGCACGCTTTCTGTCTGCTCCCTTGATTCCCAAGGCACTGAACATTTTCCACAGCGACTGTGCTGGGAACCCTCTGGCGCCGATTTCCACCGGAAAGAGCCACACTCGCCATCCCTTCTGTTTGCACTGTTCTTGTAGTTCAGAATACTTGGCCTGCTTCCTTTCATAGGCCTCATCACAACGAGATTCCCAAGGAACAGTCAGTTCAACCATAATCAGACACTTGTTTTTGTTTGACCAGATTACAATGTCAGGTCTAAGTGTTGTCTGGATAATGTTCGGGAACACAAGTTTTTGTTTCAGGTCCACAGACATTTCCCACTTGTCTGATTCATCCAGGATTGAATGTGTAGCCTGCAGTTGTTTGGGCGCCTTCTGACCCTCCTTAACAAACTGGATCAAACGAGGCTTCTGTCTGGTCCTCTTCTTGGTCCTCTCTCGTTCCAACTTGTCCGCAAGTTCTTGAAGAACACAGTCGTGTCTCCACCGGTAGCGTCCTTGGGTGAGGGCAATAGTACACGAAGACAGGATGTGTTCCATGCTTCCCGTTTTGTCACACAAATGGCACTTGGGGTTGTCTTGTAGACCCCATCTGTGAAGGTTGTAGGGTGACGGGAGCAGGTCATAAACTGACCTATTATATTTAGAAGCAATAAAACCATTGCGGTGAAAGAATTTTGAAAACGCCTTTCTTAATTTATGAAAACGAAAGCCTTGCTGTAACAGTTTAGAAGAAATAAACAGGTTTCTAGCATTGAAATCTTCTACTTTAGTACAAACCCGTGCAAACCTTGTAAGTTGTGATATGTAAATACCATAAGAGGTAGCACGAGGTGAATCACCGTTAAGGTATGGATAATTCACATAACTAAAGTTGAAATCATCTCTCTTGTCATATATTTTAGTCATTCGAAATAGCGATCCCAATGTCTAGAAATGCTGCAATTAAATGTCACTTATTTACTTTATTAAGGGTAAGTTCTGGAGCGTAAATCAGATGGATCATTTGAGAAAAGAAAGGATTATCTATAGTAAGAATATCGTCAAGATAGCGTGACATTAAATTTATAGCCTCTATAATGTGGCTTTGGTTAGAATGGGATAAAGTTAACATGATATCACGTTCAAAGCAGTATAAAAACAAATCTGCAATCAATGGTGCACAGTTGGTTTCCATAGGAATACCAATTACTTGTCTAAATAAAGTGCCACCGCATTTTATGTAAATATTGTCTAATAGGAATCGTAGAGCTTCACAAACAACCGAGCAAGTCCTCATAGTAAACTTTTCTAAGAAAGTGTTGATAAAAAAGCATTACTTTCATGACATGCAATATATAGACGTTGCTCTCGAGCAAATGTTTTCTCAATAAGAGCAATCAATTTGGTCTTAATTAAATCATGAGGTAAAGAAGTGTACAACCTAAAGAAATCGTAAGTATTAACTGCAGAGCAATGAAAGTTTAAAGTACGAAACTTGTCTAAGACTTCTGAAGAATTTTTTATAGACCAAAAAATGTTAATTCCTGAATTTTCATACACTTTTTCACAATATTTAACTACGTGATTGCTAACGGCTGTAAGGCAAGACGTAAGTAGTTTAGATATGTGAGTGGTGATGCTAGAGCTGGCATTAGCTATGAATCGTGACTTGTATGGTGTTTTGTGAAGATTAGGAATCCTGTACAGTGAAGGAAGTTTTTCTTGTTAAGATTCTATTTTGATATAAAAATTAAACAATATCTGTTTGTGTTTGTCAATAACTGTATGAAAGTCAAGGTTTGAGCTAGAGTAAGAACTGGTGGTGGATAACTCAGCACTCAGTACATTATTGTAATATAGTCGTCAGACAAAAATTATGTTGTTTGAAGCTTTGTCTGCCGGTACAAGTACAAATTTATCGTGAATATTCTGAAAGGACTGTTTTAGATGTTTTAAGTGATAAAAAGGTTTCTTAGGTAAACTAGAATGATGGAAGCGTTAGAATTTAACGCGATTTTTTATAATCTTAAAAATAGCTTTCTTCCAAGTATTGAGTGCTACTGTATCCGTGTTTTCTCTTTTACACCAGCGATCGGCAAACAGATTAATTGCATCAGCTATTTCATTGCAACAAAGGTCAAAAGCTATTTCATCAAGCAGGCGATATTTCGGACCCTTAAATAGTAATTTTCTTAATTTATAGTCATCGACGATGTTTAAATCCCCAGTAATGATATGGCCAGAAGATAATAACAAAAAGGTGAAGTTGAACAGTTACAAGAATCTTGAGAAGTATCTTTCAGGTTAAGGTCTGCTACAGTCTGGTTGTAATTAAAAATAAGACCGCTAATGTTTTTTTTGTACTTATAACAAATCATTGGGTTTTCTTTGTTTTCGAAGTAACTGGGGATTTTATTGATGATATTCTTGTCCCGAAAGATACTAGGTAAGTCGATAAAGTCAACCCCTTAATTAATGTATTTGATTTTCATGAAATGACGTTTGTGTTGAGACTGTTTATCAATATGAGGACTTAAAGCATGGGTAGTATACTTTTGAATGATGGAAGCCACCTCATATAAAAGTTGAATATATTTTATCTGCCTCATTGTCCAAAATAACTAGTGATTTCAAAGTAAGGCATGAATACCAGATCGAATATAAAGTGTGTTCAGATTCTAGAATAGAAACACTTTCCCTAAATCTGCGTTTAAGATTATGATTTTTTTCTAATTCGATGAGATCGGCGTTTGCGCTTACGTAAAGATAGAATACTTAAGATGTCAATGTTCGGATTATTAGAAATATTGCCCGCCTGATGAATATTGTCATTAAGACCAAGTGGATATGGAGTCTGAAGTTTTTTAATCCAATCAAGTTCGGCACTGTATCTGGCCTGTAATTTAAATCCTTTAGACACATCGTCATCGAAAAGAATTTTTTGTAAAGGTTGAATGTTCACATATTTTAAAGAATGTCCAGTGGTTAGAAAATTATAAAGATTATAAAGGTAGTTCTTAAAACGACGAGCGTTACGGATTTTATATCAAAGTTCTCGAAATCTAATTTTGAGCGCTCAACTTATTTTCCAAATGTTGCGTGTATAAATGTATTGAAAATATTCAGGTAATGTTCGATTGCAGCTATTCCTTGCTTACTATTACTAAATATATTTGGCACTCAGGTGAGCGATATAAAGCCGACATGGCCCGTAATGTTGAGACTTTTAACAAATCTGGGAATGCCGCCATCTGCACCTCCAGCACTAAACTCTTGCAAGTACAAGACCTTGTGGATATTTTAGTATTCATAGTAGACATTTTGTAACCGAAAACACTTTCTATTTGGTGTAGAATTAACATCGACACAATTCAAAATAAGCATGATTTATTACTCTGAAATTATATTCATTGATCAAGTAGTATTGTCTATCAAACGTTATCAAGTACATGTAAATAAACAATTGTACAAATTCTATTCGTCTCGCGACAAATATGACGTCATACATATTTGACAAATTGTTGAGCGTTCCCTAATCTAGCCAGCGTGAAATGGATTCTGTAATGAGGAATTAGGAGAAAATGTCTAAAGATACCTTGTTAAGTATAAGTTTGAATATTATAATAATATTTTAAGATACTTGCATTTTCATACTGCTTATGTTTAAGCTAGATTAAACTACTGATTAAAACATGAATCAAATTTGTAAATATGTTTGTTGTTGATGGCTAGATCTAGACAAATGCATGTTGCACATTTCCAGTTCGTCCACTGTAATCGAATAGGAGAGAAGGGCGTAAATGAAATTATAACTCGCTTCTTAATGTATGTCATTGTTCTTCTTTGACATTAAGAATAGTTTCACGTGTAAAATATTACTAACCATGTAGATCTACTCACATTTCCACACTTTCAGACAAATGGCGACACTCCCCCGTAAGCACGCTGAACCGAGTCAGAAAGACAGCGAGGATATATCAAGTGTACAGATCTTTATTTCTTTGTGGTTATAGGGTCCTTTTGTTTCAATACATTGGACCTGTCTCAAGAATGCTGACCGACCATGAACGACTGGCGTTTATTATGTTTCTAGCTCTTGTTTACATTTCTTTATTTTAAATGTGTACCTATTCTACAGTATGCATATAATGTTTTTAGGTTTGTATGTGGATTATTTATCGATGTTCGTTTACTTCGCTGAAACAAACTGACTTATGTCACATCTACATTTCTATATTTTCAGGTAGTTGTATGGATGATGTCCATGTTTATTGCACCATAGACAAACAGACTGAACTTTTGCTACCGGATCGACATATTTTACTTGTGTTTCCCTTCCTATCATTTTCAGGTATCATCATCATTTACAAACATGACGGCAGACGTGTATTTTATCACCAACACAATCTGTACTTTTTCTAATGTTTCACTCTGGTTTACATTTCTGTATTTCCAGGTTGCCTTCCGTTCTACCCAAGTCCATGTGTACAAAACAGTCAGTCTGACCAGGACACGAACCGTCGAGTTGGGACATCGGACGTCCTGGATCGCTTGTCATGGCGGACTGCTGTACTGTGCTGATGGGGTGTATGGTACCATCTTGTACGTACACGAAATGAGTAGTGGCAGAAAGCTGCGGGAGATCTTCATTGACACCGACGGCCGGAAACTGTTCTCTCACATCCAACACATCGCCTTGAACAGTTCCGGCGACCGAATCTATGTGGCTGACTTGGAGAAAGGTCTTGTATGTGTCGGCACGGACGTGAGGCGGATATTCTGTCTCTCCCCGGAGGAACTCGGACTGGATGGAGCCTGGGGTGTGACCACTGACCATCACGGTCACGTGTTTGTCTGCGGATGTGATTCACAGAACTTAGTCAAGGTGACCGAGGATGGTCACGTGGTCGGTCAGATATTGTCCAAGGATAATGGGATGTGGAGTCCAGCCTGCCTCAGTTATGATGTGAGCAGGAGTCGGTTGTATGTCGGAGGGTTGAACAGTGATCATCTTCGGGTGGTGGAATGGAAGTGAAGTTTATATTAGTTTGAATTGATGTAACGTAAACAAAATATTGCTGGACATTTTTTATTATTATTTGTGTTTATAATTTTGTTGACATTTTGTGAATTAGTGACGCGTTATAAATGTGGGATTAAATCAACATTTTAGCAAAACAATGTTACATAGACATTTTGTTTAGAAATAAAATGAAATTAAAACGTGTATTTAAAACTCGGTTCTTCTGTAAATGTTACAGATAAGTATGTAGTTGATTTATTGTTGTATTTGCATTCAATATTTTATACAGGCGTTCCTAGAGTTGAAGTTTATCTCAGTTCAGTTTGATTTTTTCGTCTCAGTTCGCCATGTTTGTATAGTTTACATCAGCATCAAAACAATTACGTTATTAATCATAACAATATGACGTCATCACACGCGGATAATACGTTTTCCTGCAAAATCAACAAAAAGACGCGGCGTCATCAATACCTTATTGCATTGCTGAATTAATGAAAATTCGTATCAGATTTCTTCAGAATTTAATACATTTAATTCAAACATTCACAATACTATCCGCATTTTGGTTTAATACACGTGTTATCATCCATGTCACATGTAGCGGTATGTGCATAAATGCAAATAATGCCCGAAAGTTGTTATATAAACAATCATCAATCGATTTTCAATGTTATTTTGATGAAACAATTCTAGACGTGACAAGCAAGGCGTTAATTTTAGTATATATTGTATATACAATTTATAGTATCTAAACTTTACAAACAACAAATACGAGATGTGTGGTTCAGTTATAATTGTGCATTATATTCTATCTGCAGCAAGTCAAATATCGATGATCGTGTTGTAAAAAAAAAGAAACAAAAAGATAAATTTATTGTTCAACGCTTCTAAAGAGATGTGACGAGTATATATTCTAATCGAAATTGATCATGAATTTAGTTATGCAAAGCGTAAAATAACGATTTGATATTGCATAAATAATTTCGACTGGGACAATTTATGTACTGCGTGTTGTGTATGAAACTATAATTATGACGTTTGTTCGACAATAAAACATTGATTTTCTGTATATTTCTTTAACAACATTGTCATTTATGTGCTCTTGAATTTAAAGATTTAATAACATTTTATGTTAAGATAATTGCCAGAAATACATTTGTATAAACAATTGTTTGCGGCAACTGTTTTGATTCCATTAACGATGTTTATGCAGGACTCTCTGCCTATATGTAACAATGTCGTCTTACCTATCATTCCATATCCCCAATTGTGCGTGATTCCAGGAGCGGATCTGGGATTTTACACTGAGCGGGCGTGAACTTTCTTCAAATATTTAAACGACCCCACTTCATGATTTGTGGATTTCTTTACACGCCAATGCCATATATTACATATAGAAGATATAAAATGAACCTCAAACGTGGTATTCGACAGTTTGGACCAAGATATAATTTTTCTCAAATAACCAAACAAGTCATTTTTACCTGAAAATATCCTGCAAAATGCTGCTTATTGATGCCCTAGATCAGTGTTAACAGTGAAACATAATTCTTCATTTCTCATCACAGGTATTTTCTATCTGAGACACGCTGCTACGATAGCTATTTTAACTAAGAACACCACTGACCACTCACTTTTGAGATAACGTTATGTGGTCATCTGGGTAAAAGGCTCTGACATCGAGATCTTTTTTTAACAGACACCCCACCGTGTTTATTTATAGTGATTCAACTTTTAGAGTGTTTCTATCACGATTTGTACCGGCTTTACTTATACTAAAGTATGAGTTTATGCAGAAAATATGTCTCGATTTCCGAAAGCAGTGGTAATGTTTTGTGACATGAATTTGTTATCGGCAAACTGTTGGTTACCACCTTTAAAGATACCATTTACGTATTGATGTAATCAAAAGTTGTTTTGAACACATTTGCTATAAGGGTGGTCCGGGGGCAGTCTCTCCTGTGAAAAATTAGATTTCTAGAATGCCAGATATTTGTTCTGGCGTAAAGTTGTATTCATGTTCCTTGCCCGCATCCCAACCCGCTCCTGGATTTATGTTGATATTTGATTTTTTTAAATGCACCTTTGTTATATTGTTAATTGATTATCTTTTGTATGAACAAATGTGTCAATGGAGATGTATATATAATCGATAATTGTTATATTTGATTTTTTGTTTTGTTGTTTTTTGTTGTTTTTTTGTTGGTGAAAGAATGGGTCTAAAGCGGCCTAGACATAGTTTACATGTAACATACATACAGTTCATGTGCACATGATCCGTACTACATTTTTAAAATATTTCGTCACTGTCAGGCCAAATATTGTTTATTTTATTATTCAAACTACATGTTAATTTCAAATATTCCATAAGTTAACGATCAATTTATGCAAGATGTATGCACGTGATATGTATTTAAATATACACTAGTTAGATTGAGCTTCCTTGTAGGTAATTAAGCTTGAAGAACGCTATTAAGTGTTTGCCTTGCTTAACCTAATTGCAATCGATTCTGATTTCGACTGAACTCAAATGAATTACTCTTTCTTGAATTTCGCCCAAAAAGGTTTTAGCAAAAAATATGTTCAATTGCATATATTTGCTACTAGGAGGGCCCGGGGCTGCTTTCCTGTGAAAATGTCGATTTCTAGAATGCCGCATACATGATCTGAGTGAATAGGGGACCAAATGTGCTACGTTTCTCATAGATTTAATGAATGCAATTTTGGCGAAAAGTAAAGAGAAGCTTTATTTATCTGTGAATCAACCATTGCTTCCTGAATGGGGCCTTTATGATGATTAACCATTTAATATGTGATACCAATGATTGCTAAATGAATTGTATATTGTTGTTAGAACAAAGCTTAAACTAGTAGATGTTTTAGATGATTGGTACATTGAATAGAATATAATAATTGTTTTATTTATGTACGTGTAATTGAGTGTAGAATGTAAAACCTGTGTTTGATTGAGATGTCACTATATATCTCGTGTTTGCATTTATTATTGTTTTTTTTCTTCTTTAAGTAGCTAATATAATATCTATATCTGTTTATATAATAAACTATTTAATGTAAGATTTTGGTCATTCTGTCATTGAAACCCCTATTACCCCCAAACCGGAAAAAGTATAAGTTAAATATAAGTATTTAGTTAAAAACGGTACTGTAAATAATAATGTATATAAAGTGATGACTTATAATATATATATATATATATATATATATATCTATATATATATATATATATATATATATATATATATATATATATATATGTGCAGAAGGTAATTCAAATATTTAAAAAATTGTCAATTCCCGTTGTAAATGAGATCGAGATTAGGAGTGTCGGAGATTACCATGCCCAAGGGTAATGTTTTGCTTAATATTTAACGATTTCAAAATGTTTGTATGAGTTTGCTTACTACAAGTATTTTACATTAATTTAATTGACCAGAGGAGATGGGGATATAATATCAAGACCATTATTTTTACCGGCCTGATTGATACAGATATAATACAATGGAAAAGCACATATTTTTGAGCACCACTCCAGGTAAACCAAGCGAAATGTCAACGCTTCTTTCGATATTTTGTTACAAATCTATCATTACTTTTATCCATTATGAATCTTTAATCATTTTTCGATGTTTATTTTTAGCTCACCTGAGCACAACGTGTTGTGGAGGAGGACTTTATTATATCAAAAGTTCCGACGTTGTATGTAAGTTCGCTGTCCTTTCGTTTCAGCCACATCACGTGACCAAATATCATGCCAATTTCCAAAAGGAGGCCAAATGAAACAAGCGTAAACTTCAGCGTGGAAACGGTAAGTGTTTATGAATTTCTGTGTCTCACAAAACTTAAATTTTTTACAGAAAAGTAAAGATCTTGAAAATAAGACCTTGTTGTTAGCTTGCAATAAAATAGATAGTTCCCATGTGATGTCATCGACACTGATAAGACAGTTTAAGCATAGACATATAATAACGGGACCGCCGACTCCGCAAGGTGCGCGAATATCTTCCAATTTCGAAGCGCCACCACCGGAATTCATAGAAAAGACATCCGGTCGGGGTTTCCCATGCAAAACAAGAGCATAAAGCTGACAAATAAAACAGAGATTTGAAGAAAAACGGCCACGAAAAATGAATCAACTTGAAAGTGGATTGAAGGTAAATATCTTCTTTGTATGTGTATTCATTGCCTGCTTTTAGTTTTCCATGAATCTGTAGTAAACATATCGTAACCACGTGTAAACAAAGAACCCGAATTCTGAATGAACCTAGACAACGTCCCATTTAGGCCCAATTTTTGCTGCCTTTTTTCCATAAATACTTCCATAGCTAATACTGTGTAACTGGTGGTATTTATTATGGCTTGTTTTTTCCAAAACTGCACGGAGAAAGACATAATATTTAATGAAAATAATTAAGTCGTTGCTTGGAGACACAGGAGGAAGACTGCGCAAAGAATGATGGTGGAAAAGTTTAAGTGTTTAAGGGATCTCAAGTTAGAAAGAAAAAAGAACCACGATCAACTATTAATATTTGAACACAAGTATCATTAGATTATTCTGTTTCCTATAGAGTATGCGCTTAATTGTCTTTTATACTGATTTTAGGAATAAGACAACAGTGATGAATCCCATGGCCCAGAGACGTCTCTTCCTGACATGTGCATGTTGCTCTGAGACGTTCAACCAGTACAAGGGAACTTAAACAAATATTGGAGCCAGAATTCTTCCAGACAATAACAAAAAATACTATTGAGTAAGATGGCAACATTTTTTTATTATAAAAGAACATTTTGAAAATTAATATCACACACAACAACTAACAATATTGAAGGTGTGGTCTTCTTGATATATATCCTACATTATTGACAGAGCTTATTACCTACTGCTGACATATAGTTTTAACATGTCATATCAAGAGAACCCTGGTTTACATATTTAAGTACACTAATTCAAAATTATAAATTGAGTATATGTAGAAACTCCATTATCTGAATTGTTTATGCATGTTTGATGCAGTAATTTAAGTTTATTTTTATTGACAGAACATTTCTCTATAGTTATATGTTGTTTTGACGATATAAACATGCCAAAGTTCAGAGTTAATCTAGTCAGAACAAAACATGTATGTTTTAATTATTAACAAATAAAAATATATAGTTTAAGAGTTATAGACTGGGAATAGGCTTAATTTTTTTTCTGGTTTAGTGTGAATTTTTTAAACATAAAGCAATAAGCCAAAAATATCTAATATAACAAACATGCCAATTTAACTAAACTGAATCAGTTAAGAGCCATTGTATAAATAACAATACAGAACTAAGGCCTAAACCAAACACTAATTCATACAAAATATAAGAAACAGTTGGGTCCATGATTTAGGGATTAGCCGGCATTTTTGCCGATACTGCGCAGCGACATTTCTATCATTATAGCACAGGGGCACTTATGAGGTGCCCAGGGACTGAACCCGGCCGGTCCATTATACTGACACCGACGAGTCAGGCGTAATGCTGTCCCCTTAGCCCCGAGCGTTAGGGGGGAAGCCATTACTACCAACTTTAAAGTCTTTGGTTTGACCCGGCCGGGGTTCGAACCCACGACCTCCCGATCCGCAAGC